>JAQISU010000129.1:2672500-2860000 GCA_029339505.1 Unio delphinus | reverse complement strand
TGTGCATGAATGCGCGATCAAAGACGGTTATGGCTTATCTGATGATGGATTGTTGTTTAATGTGAGTCTAGACAGCTAGATGAAAATGCTTATGTCCTTGTGTGTTCGTACAGGAAGCTTTTTGGGACCAGATGAGCTGTAGTAGAAAGAGGAAAATATCTTTGTACAGTTGGTCCCGAGTCTCTGGGAAACAAGAAAAGGAGGCTGAAGTTAGACAGACTGAAAGGAACTGGAGTACCAGTCCAAATAAAGCATAATACATATGAGTAGGAACACAGGAGAGGAGGAAAACCTACCACACTACGTCAAATGATGAAATAGGTCGTCACTTGACGAGTGATTGGGTTTTAATATTGAATTTCATTTGAGAAATGACTATCTGTTTTGAATGTTATTAAATTGGTGTTTATCTGAATTCCACCTTGTGTATTCAGTACATTAACTGTCGGCATCGCTGACTGGGGGCTCGGAGCTTTGCATCTCTCTATCACTACTTCAATTTCTGACAAAAAATGAGCCAGGGTGGGTCTTCCGTAATAATTAAAAATAATCCTGGGAGCACTCGACTCCAATCTAGTTAACGGGAACCTCTACAATGTAAGACTATAACTTTAAAGAGCTTCCAATAATCTTAAACTTCAATGCACGACCGTACCAAACGCCAAGTTCCCCAATCGCTAATAAAGAACTCCTTTTTAATATGTATTTGAATATAGTACCTCATTTTTCATGGTGATTTTGTGAGTTGATCGTTGAAGACTCCACACATAAAACTGCTCTTTCTAATCCCAAATGCTAGGAGGACAGAATAAATATATTAAATATATACATCTTTAATCAATGAGGTTAAACTTAAAGGACCATGGATGTATGTTGGTTTGTTTCGTGCTCAATTTTGAAGAAAGTATGCTTTCATGAAGCATGTTAACTATATTTTTAATCTGATATCAGAAAGTAACGTGGAAACAAATGGCATTCTGATATGACGGATTTTGTTTTATCTGAACTTAGTTACGTGTTAGACGGCTTTGCACATAGCGACAACAGCATTCAACCAGTTTTCAAAATGATGACTGAGATTACACTACAACAACGTGCCCTTCTTTCGCTACTATTCCCAGGCTATCATTTGCATAAAATGTGTAGTTGGTAACCTTGAATGGTCATCGACATTGCGTTTAGAACATGCATTGCAAAGTTAATATTTAGTTAATCATAAACGATTGTCCTTGATATACAAACGTTACAGCAGAAACGTGGTATGCCAAATATGAAATGAAGAAATATGACGGAACCAAGGGGTAACTATTTTAAGGATTTGCTATAATGCAGCTCTAAACATCTCTAAACTAGACGGACATTGATTGAACGGGATTCACACAACCAGACGTCTGCATGAGCATGCTTGTTATTTTGGTCTTCACATGCTATATTTCCCGGACTCATTTTAAAGCTTCCCAAATATATGGCTTGTTATGCGTCTTTGACTTTGGCAAAAGAAGCCAAAGAGAGACACGCTGTGAAAAAGTCGACATAAGGGATACAATGCCTGTTTCGCTCCACACTGTCCGTACGTATGTTTTAATACATGTAAGCACCGTAAGATATCTGAGGTAAGGGGATAGGATTGGTCGATTTGACTGTTTTTTGCGTGATTAAGGGGAATATATGTTAGGAAGATGTTTCGCAGCCCAAGGAATTTGCCAGTTATTCGGTACAAGCGACATTCATACGGAACCGTATTAACTGGACTTTTGGACAACATGGGCTAGTTTGTTTCGTAAAATGACCCTTAGAAAAAATTTAAGCTGAAAAGGAATTCTTCGGATATTCTCACCTTTATGTCTAGTAATCAAAGATATAAATAATTAGTAGACGCTTATAGTTTGTTATTTGGCATATAGTATGAAATATCGATATAATATATAAAAGTGTGTGCTGACACATTCATACCAATGTAAGGCAAGAAACAAAATATAAACGTGAGTTTTGAGTCATGTGGCCCCTTTAATGATTAAAATATTCTTGCTTGCGATATCATATCGTCCAATTAATTGACAGCAATTTTTTGTCGTGAGGTTCAAGGTTGTCAGAAAAACGATTACAATCCAACCGCGCGCAGTCGGTATGACTTGTAATTTGTTTTCGCTCAGTCATTAGGTGAACTTATACAAGAAGGTTTTAGACACATGACCTCTTACAGGATGGTCTTACAAGGCTTAACTGCACATCAGGACAATAGCGTCGAGGCAAAATAATAAAAATAGGTAGAACAAATGGTAAAAGTGGTTTAATACGTTTAGAAGATTTATCATTGGGAATGAATTGAAACTGTTACTTCTGTACGATAAAGACAAACGTTAAAGAACGTGACATGTTTAATAGGCTCTGTACAATTAAAGATTAATGAAAACAATAAAAGATACTAACGAAAGATGTAATATTTCAGTATTACATTGCTCCAGAGATTTTTTCAAAATCTCTAGAAAGTTTTTTGACATCTTGTAAAATCAATAGAAGCCATGCATGTCTATGACATCTTGCACAATCTCTACAAATCACGCACTTACTGTGAGTTCATCGTGCAGAGAAAACAAGCACTGAATAATATTTAATTTTGTCTTGCACTTATTTACCTGTTTTGATTTAACAATCATATTGTTTTACTGCCGATACAAAAAATGTGATTAAACTGAAACAAATGACCGAAAAAGACAAAAAGAAACCAAAAAAGCAACAACAAAAGAAATGAACATCAGTAACTGAAATGCGACAGTAATTAGTTTGCATGGTCACTAAAGGGACATTTATGTTCTCAAACAAATGTTTTTTATCCTGAAGAACAGCTTTCGTGATGACGTCATTTCACTTGTCATTAGTCTTCTCAGCCGGCAAAATGACATATCAATATTGAATAGTATTGTTGTCAGAACTGACCATTATATGCATAACGAACAACCGGGTTTTCAGATAGAATCCTCCTAGAACAAAACTACCTTACCTTTCTGCGTGTTCGTATGCATTCATGCCCTGTATCAAACGTATCCTCAAATTGGGCTTCTCGTCATATCTTCTATTTTAATAACATTATTTTCGTCATATTATTCAAAATGGAAACCGTGTTGTCGAATTTGTACTGCGTTGCATAGAATAGTTCCATGATCGAAATAGAATTCCTATGACAAAAAAGACTTTTACCCGCCATTTTTAAAATAAAATTCTGGCAGCACCAGGTAAATTGTTTAATAATTGTTAACTAGTGGATGAGAAAGACTGGTCTCGGAATACTGAGAAACAGTCATATCCTTGTATGTTCTGTTTATGTATTTGTTTCTCGTTTACTGCTTTTACTTGGTTCAAAGAAGCAAAGAATATAAGTGGTCAACTACATACATTTTGCTGGAGCAAAAGAAGAAAGAGAAATGTGAAAATAAAATAATGTTCAATAGTAAGTGAGATTTGATAAAATGATTTACTCTCCAAATGTTTTATCTGCATCTAATTAATAATGTTTGTTTATTTATTTATGGCACGAACCAAACGCGGTTGTATTGTGTTTTTGAACTGTTTTGGTAGAATGAAGAATATTGAGAGCAAATCAATGTCAATCAATGTCAATCGATTAGTCACATCAACTTACATTTTTTGCATGTTACATGTTTTACAATCTAAGTTTAAAATAAATGTTTATCCTTAGTGCGCAGCAAGATGCTTTCGGGATTTGTTTAATGGTGCTATAATTAAATTTTGCTCTTCATAAAACTTTCTCATCGCTTAAGCGCATGTTTTTTGTTTCGTGAAATTGAAAGCAACGACTCTCTGACATTTGCTTGGATATTTTTTAAGAAAATTACGTGACAATTATGTATCGATTATCAAGACGATGACGCACGAATGTTGCATAAAACTTGGCACTATATAGACAGATAAATAAATAAATGGACGGAGGAAGGTATGCATGCGTGGATAATGAAAGGAAATTGAGATATATTAGTCCATCAGTCGATAGTTCAATATATAGAAAGACAAATAGACAGACAGATATACAGATGAATGGACGTGTAAAACAGTTATTAAGACTATTTGCGTGTTATTTTCTTACGTCTGCAGATGTAATTCTAATAGCAATCGAATCGGTTACGAAGGACAGCAAAAGGATGTATTACCGTGAAATATTATAAGCTAACTCGCTTAATTGGAGTGCTAATTATACAAATAATATTAATTAGATCACACATCTCCATATACTTTTTGTAATACAAATATGATTTGTTACTAATATTAGCCCGGCTTCAACGATGGCTGATATTGAACACAATTACGATTCATTGGTTAGTATAACTGGTGACGAAAATAGTTGAGTCTCTAAGTTAACTGCAGCAATGATGTTCTTCGCAGCGAAAATAATCATATTCGCGAACAAATGTTTTGATGTTATTTTGTTCGAGAAGAAAATAATTTCATTTGAGATGAAATATTTGTTTTCGTGTATAAAACAATTATGTGCAGTGAAAATATTTTTTGTCATAATGACACATTTCAATTAGAGGCAAAAATACACGATGCTCAGCAAACGAAATAAGTTCCCGCCCACAACGCAATTTTCGCTTGAAAGAAATGTATTTTGTACGCTGGTAAATAATCTAATTATTACATAAACTAATGACGTAGTTTTTTAACACAAAATAATTTTGTGTGCGTCAGAAATTCACTTAAGTGCGGCAACAAAAATTAAACATGTTCAAAAAATATATTTAATTCATGAATTAATATACATGTATTATGGTGAATATTGTCGTAATTGGGCGCTAAAGTAGCTATTTTCATATATAAAAAATAATTTATTTAAACATTGGCGTTTGGTATTTGATACAATTTTTTTCTGCACAAACTCAGTTTGTTTTGCAAATACTGTACGCTATTTCCTATGCAGGTAAAATAAGGTTTGATTTGCGACCAAGTTTTGTTTTGGGTTTAATTTTTTTTTAAATCTTCTCAAATTAGATTAATATTTGGTTTCAGTTATATGAATATCTTCGCGAATCGAATTATGTCATAATTTTCACAGAGAAATTAGGTATTGAATATGTACTGGTAGTTTTCATAACAATTATGTATTTTTTAAACGAATAACAGGTATCTATTTTGATGAATATGAGGTTTATGACAATTACCATTACGGCAAAACTGGGCTGGTATAGGGTTCGTGGGTTTTCAACAGAAGTGGTTGAGGAACGGTATGCATTATTACATAAATAAAAAGTTGCGGTTTATGGAGTCCTCAAAGAACTAAACGGTTTATGAAAATTAAGAAATATATGAAACATATGACAAAGGCAGTTGACGTATCATATAGTATATGGGCATTTAAGATGGACATGTATTTAATGAGGTCTTGATGGATCATCCACCAGAATATTCTATTAGCAGTTTATGACCACTAATGGGAATTTAACACTCGGGAATACTGTGGGGTATATATAATCTTTCATTTTACACATGGCAATATGGGGCTTATTGACCCAAGGATTTATAACATTTCAACAAGGGTCAGACACACCCAAGGGCAGAAGGGAATCGCCGTGACTGACAAATACTTACTGTCAGTAACGAGCACCAATTATTAACAAAGACCTCTTCTAATGGACGATACTAGTAATACTGAGCATCGTATATACTGAATTACCAATCCATCTTTTATTCAGATATGTTCCGATTTACAAGTCATCATTGGAGAAGACAACAGAAGAATGGAACACATTGTCGAAAAAAACTCATATTTTCTATTTCTGTTGTGTACATTTATATTGAATATGGAGTTACATTTATCCTTGTTATTGTTGAATAAGTAAGAAAATGTACAATAGAGAGCATAAGGCATATATAAAAATCCTGAGCTTTGACGTGCTAAAGAAAGCCCTGAAATATATTGTCGTCAAAACTCATGACCCACAAAAGGTTATAGTTTTGTCTGATCACCAAGGTATGAGTAAATTGTTGGACGGACTCTATCAAATAATATATTATGAGAAACGAGAGCAACTTCTCGATTAGAACAACGGACCCATACGGCGTAATATTCTGCAGGGAAAATGAAGGAGATCCCTCTGACCAGAGACATTGGCCTAGAAAGAATTACCGATTTTCTCTGAAAGATGTTTTCAACACATCTGGAAACGGTCAATGTGATGTACTCTACCAAATGCTGAATGCAGAGAGTTTGTGATCCACGGTCTTTATTCACCACAGAAGGTGCAGAAGTTACAGTGCCAACCTCTGGATGTCAATCTTTTTTAGGTTTAGGTTGTCACATGTTGACCGATGCACACCATAGCGGATCGATCAGCTATTTAAGTGCTTTGTACTAGCGATATCTATTGGATTTTACGAGTTTCCTCCATTGGCTTATAATACCAATTATCCAATAGCATGTAATAGCAGTACATGATACATTAGCCAAAATCTGGAGGAAATTGACTTAAATAGGATACTTTGTATGTCTAATATCAAAACTCTGGCTACATACCAGAATAAAGCCATTGCAGGTGTATTTTATGATACACATTGTGCGAATACGACAGTGGAGAATCTCTAATTTATGAGTCCATTCCAGTTAGGTGCTCGCTTAGTCTCAAGCATGGAGGAATAGTGTCAAAATATGAATAACTCGATTTTAATTGCCATCGCATCCACTAAAATTCACAGATCCTAAGCAACGAAATATATAATCGATCAGCCTAAGTGTATATTGGCTAACATATCCGAACTTTGCTGTGCGAAATGCTGGAAGTCATTAAGAGCATCATTATCGCGGTTACATTGCACTCTATATTACAAGGGAAAGTAAATCGATCGTTATATAACCGGTCCCGTCTTATAATGGCGAATCGAGGATGAGAGCAGAAAACAAATTTCACATTTATTGTATGGAGTTTGTAATTTTATAAGTCGAATAAACACGTTTCTAGAGAAATGGCATATGATTCCATCCGTTGGCTTTAACTAGTGACCTGTGTATAATGTATACAAAGTACACTGTTTCATCGTGGCGTGAATCGCCATCATTGGCAACGTACGTCTCCAGCTTGCCAAATTGTTTCCGGCCTGTCACTGTCTTCATTTGGCAAGATCAGAGAGTGCGTAATGACCCTTATCCTTGACTAAATACAAACTACGTGAATTTGAATAACCATTAATGTCTTCATACTTTATAAAGACCGGTGGAGGAACCCTGTACCATTGTGACCCTGGTATTCTTTTAACCTTTTCGTGCAATCTCAAACAATAGCGCATTCTCTGTTTTCTTTTAGTTTTGCGAAAACAAAACAACAACGGGGTTTTTTTTTTTTTGGGGGGGGGGGGTACGCAGATAACAATGAAGCCATAAAGTGTTTGACAGTTGGGTTTCGAATATTGACCGTTGGTTACTGAATACTGACCGTTGATATCTGAAAAGTGACCGTTAGTGTCTGAATCTTGAAAGAAGACTGATTAAATTAATAATATTCAATTTGAAATGCACAATAGAACAAAACGTTATAAGAGATTATACAACTCTCTATGCCAAGATTTCTGCATGACTTTTTGCACTAAAATACGTAGGAGAACATGCATATAAAATCAAAAACGTATAAGCTAATAAAGGCTACTTAGATATTAAATTCTCAACCCCTTTGAATTTTGAACGATTGCATCTTCCGTTCTTAAAGAGTCCGATCATCAGATATTGGAGGAAATATTTATACACTATTCCTTGGTTACATTGGTTGCTGAATCAAGTGGTGTTTGTAAACCTTTTTCTCAAACTACGTTTGGTTCATAGTACTCCTCAATGCGTTATGTACTTTTGAAAATAATCATCTTACTCGTAACTGAAAGAAGGTTAAGGGAAACACGTTTACTTTCCTAAGCGTACTCATCGCATGTTGTGTTCTTATAGGTCACGATAGTTGTAGACAACGAAGATATAAAACTTTCGTTAACATATAAAGGAATAGAGCATATCTCACCACTCTGTCAGTATCATTATATATGGTAGTATTGAAACTCTCAGCGAGACATCTTAGGTAAAAATGTTTGCTTAATAACAGGGATCGATATATTTTAATTATATCTATGAGGATACACCATATTTGCCACACTATGTTTGTGACGATACCATACGTTATCCCCACGTATATTACCTAATGCATCTGAAACCTACTTCCCCATTTTATTTTAGATGTTATACGGATTTGTGTTACGATTTGAGCTACTACGTTCATCCAACAATTTAAACGAAATATTTTTTTTTTCTCATTTTCCCCAACATGCAGAAAAAGTATAACATTTCATGATCTCAACCCATCAGTAACATTTCGATTTAAAATCTATCACTGTATGCCATTGATTGCGAAAAAGGATGCACAATTGAGTTACGTTTCATGCACACTAATCTAAGGACATCTTATTTTCACATTTGTCATCAAACTCCATGTTTGTTTCAAACATCATAATTTAACCTTGATACAACTTGCAGATCCAACAATCGATGTCCTGGACAAGAAACAAATTATACTGAAACCAGGTGGAATTGTAATCCTTGTAGGAAAGATTATTCGTTCGCTTTCATCATGGATCTCAATATAGTAGCCAAGATGTTACCCGAGAAACGTACTGCAACCGAAGAAAAAGTGCGACATAATGGGCGTGTTACAAATTTTAATCGATATTATCAAAATAAGAATTCACACCATTTAGGCTACATTCACGTCTTCATTTTTTCAATAACAGTCTAATGCAACATCCAAGCAACACGTGAACGTGAGTAATTGAATAATACAATATGGACATCAGATGCCTTAGACATTATGCTACTGTTATAAGCATTACACCATACAGTTTATTTGCAGATAAGATCACTTGATATTTTATTCTTTATCCCAGTGGAAACATAATCCTATTCTAATGTGCACACCTTCTTTGCAAACGACGTGCTTGTAAATATCTTCTCACTATAAAATTTTCTATGACATCCCAGTTTATGCGATACTATATTTTGCATAATCTAGCGTACTCAATGGCATGCCCATTCAAGATAGTGATCTGACATCCAATGCACTGGAGAGCAGAGCATTATCTGAAAAATAATAATATAATAAGCTGTTCACCTCTATAAAACAAACCAAAACAGACACATATTTTCAGAGCGATGCGTCTAAATCAAACGGATCCACCATTAAAGTAGATTAGCACTCAATGACATCTTGACTCAATTTGTATCAGAGAGCAAATATACTGGATAAACCGTGATATGCAACAAGTTATGAGACATATTTTAACAATATATAAACATAATATAAAACAGTCAACGCTTAACCGGATGAAATTTTCATGTTCTATTACACTTCCTACATCTGCATTCGGTTTATTGGGGGCGTGTTATGTTAATATACCTAACAATGCAAGTATGTATTCAGTTACAAGTAAAGACTTGATAGTAGAGGCAGTCTGTTAGGTGATACTGGTTATATAAAAGGTTATCCATTGATAATTGAAATTAATATATTACCCATCATTAGTTAATGATAAATGAGGCGTATTGTATATTGCGCTGTAATTGTAAGGAACACACTGCAAGAGTCCGTCACTGAACCCTTTATTAAAACTGTTGATATATATATATATATATATATATATATATATATATATATATATATATATATATATATATATATATATATATATATATATATATATATATATATATATATATATATTCTATGCAAATTATGGGACAGTAGATTCAATGTCTGTCATTTTCTATTCATGAATTGTAAATATAAAAAAGCAGTAAATGTTCTATTTCTTTAAGTCGTTTGATTATAGATCCACTAGAATGTAGTTATTATTTTTTTGCTTATCGGGGATATACATTGTGAAGACATTTGTATTATGTACATGCGTCTTTCACACGGAACCGTATTCACGGTAGAATGGATTGGTTTGTTTCGTAAAATGACCCTTATCACATTTCTTTATAAGTGGATTGCTTGGAGCATTATCACATATGAGGTTTTACTGATTAGAGATCTTAATATTTTGACGTGTTAGGTGTTTAAGGACTGTTTTGTGGTAATGGTATAAATTGCATGCTCGTAAAACAGGCCGATTTTAAGCGAGAAAAAATAAACTGCGAAATTGGTGTCCCGTGTATGTGCGATCCTTAGATTGAATGCATGAAAAGTATATGTGGCATTAGCGAGTTTGAGACTTTTGTTCGACAACTGGTGTGATAGTGAGGGAAACAATGCTCTCAATACAACATTTAATAGTTGCTTTTAGACTACTGGCATGTCATACATATGTCTGTATGGCGGTTTCAAAAATCATGCTTGCATTATGCCGAGCGAGAACGGGTGATAAAAGAAGTACAAATCTCCAAATTCATTAGAATGACTACTCTTTCTAAACAAAAATAATAGCAGTTTCTGCTTTAAAAGATAGAGATAGGAAACACACAGAGTTTACACTGTTTTGAGCTGACAGTCTGCTACAGACATCTTGTATAATCAATATGAACTATACATATTCCTTCACTTGAACATAGAAGAAGGGCACAATAATACACACTATCTCTCTTGGACTGATTTGCCTGCCATTGTGCGAACAGGCGAATTTCGTTCCTTTTTCTTTATCATGAAGATTTGCCTGCCATTGTGCGAACAGGCGAATTTCGTTCCTTTTTCTTTATCATGAAGATTCCCGGGGATGACATCACTATCCCACTTGTTATCAGTCATCTTAACCGGTACATGACTTATGTATTATGGCATATTTAGGAGATGGCTATTCTCAAATTAAACCGTTCTAGAAAAACATGAATCGAGCCGCCGATACACAAATTTTTATATCTTCATGAAATGGATAAACGTATCATCTATGTGGGTATCTAACTGTTTTTACTATTGCCAAAACTATAATTTCGCCATACTTGAAGTGAAAGTATAAAGTCTAGGACCTTGTAAATTGTGTGATGCGATTGTTTAGAACAGTATCAGGATCAATTCATACTGCCTAAAGTAATCCCAAACCACTAATCTAGATAATTAAATCTAAATAATTAAACTCTCTGGACGAATAATAATCGTCAACTACTGGATGAAAGAAACGTGTCAACAACAAGAGCAACAACATCAATCTGGACACTCTTCAATGATATTTTCTACTAAAACACGGAAAACTATTTGTATCAATTTCTATGTTGTGGAGGCATGTAAGTCTATTACTTTTGAGATTTTAAATAAAATGAACTAAACGTATCATCAACCGTTTGCTCGCTTGTGAGATTGACAGTTTATAGTTAAGGTGAGGCCTAACAGGAAATTAAGTTGTGTTTACTTGAAAACCAGATGCGTTTGACAAATTGATATCGAAAATTGTCAAGTTATTAAGCAATATTTGTAAAACATTCTGATTTTAAATACTATTTTCTCCAAAGGCGATCAATGTAGTTTGTTCTTCCTGTGATGTTTTAAGTGTGCCTTTATATGATATAATTGTCAGTTTTGTGCACCAACTGCTATGAAACCGAAATATCTGCGTATCTCTTAACTTTTACTGATGTCATTTTAAAACTTGTAAAACGGTTACCCTTCCAAAATCAATTGTATCTTAACTACAAAACAAAATAACATTTTTATGTATTGTTCCAATTATTAAAACGCTACCACGTACTTCAAAAAACAGCCAATTCCTGAAAGGATAGAGTGCAAGTATTGAAAAATGTTATTATATCTATGTTATGTTATTATAGATTGCATTTACTGTTTAATTATAGGCCACGATAAACCGTAACAAACAAAATAATGTGGTACATTATTCCAATACAAATCTATAAATAGTACAATTATAGATCCAATTCCAATCAATGTCTTCCAGTCATAAAAAGAGAACCAACATAATGACATGTTAATTGCATCATTACTTGATTGCACTTGAATAAAGCATGGAGATATACATACTTTGGGTTGCTGACTCATATTGAACAATATTGGGTGCTAGGTCATGTGGAACAAGATGTCAGAACATGCAGTGGCATTCTACGCTACATATACAAGGTCCCAATATATATGTTTAACATGTAGAAAAAAACATATATTTAGAAACAAGCGTATTCACCATAATGTTGTGTTATAATAATAGCACAACTGAAACAAAGGATTATTTCAACGTTATAGTAAAACCGTATAATATATTCAGTCACAACAAATGTAACATTCTGCTATGCTATAGGAATAACACAATAGATACAAATGCTATGCTATAGGTATTACACAATAGATACAAATGATTATTTTAACGTTCAAGTAAAACGTTTTTTGTCCTTCATTGTATGAATTAAATATAAGCGCACTACAGTAATACACGCAACTTACTGCTACGTAAGCGCGCGTGGATATAATCCAGCAAAGAACAAAACTGATTCCTGTAAAAAAAATGACAGAAAGTTCTGTAGCCAAACAAACACAAGAAAATAATAATATTCGGATACAAATGCAATGACATTTGACGGTGCCGTTTTTAAAAGATGCGCCTAAACACATTCCATCTAAGTATATTATCAGGATTATATCAAGTTGCTCTCTTTGGGGCGACTAAAACTGAAATTACCGGGTGTTATAGTTCGTTGGTCATATATTGATATGGTCATTAATATTTCACAAATTTCCTATTACAGGAAACTAAATAAAAAAAACAACAATTCGCATTGGAGATTGTTTATGTCATAAAGACGCTGTTGACTGATGCAGTGAAGCAATGGTCAGTCTAGAAATTCTATCTCAATCTCCCTCCATCCCCCTCATTCCGTGTTCCCCCTCCATCCGTATCTCTCTCTCTCTCTCTCTCTCTCTCTCTCTCTCTCTCTCTCTCTCTCTCTCTGATTCGATTGATTTATTACAAAATGAAGACAAACTGTATAATACAAATTATAACAATGACAGGGCATTCTTTTGAGACGTGGCATAGGATGGACCAGGATAGACACCACAGTGTCCCGTACCTTAAAAACAGTTCGAGGATAAGAATGAGTTCAGCAACAAGGTGTGAATGTAAATGCTTTCACTGGATGATGAATACTTATTGGAAGTACCATGTTGACAGAAACATGGAAGCCATGGCCACCAGTATCTTTATTGTGGGAAAAGATCGGTTTGGTTAAGGTAAAGGAAATTTAGAAAAATATACTGGCGAACGCAAACCATTCACTGCTGAAGAATGCACATATAAGACCAGAACTGATGCAGCTGACATGAAGGTGTCGAAATGCAGTGGATGAAGAATACAATGATTTGAGTAATCACAGAGAAAACCTATATGAACGGCCAAAGACACTGAGATAAAGCAGTAAAAATCAGAAAGAAACGAAGGGACCGTATGCGGAATGGTATATTATTATATGCCGATCGGTTTGAGACTTGCACATCTACATGATGAGAACTATTAACCTAAACACACAGGCAAAGTCCTCCGTGATCAGCCTTATCTCATAAACGCTGATGAATCAGCATTGTTTATTGACAGTTCAACACCTAGACAACAATGGCGTATGGGCATTATTCAAGACGCACGAGCAGCATCAGCTCCTGGATCACATTGTGGTCCTTGCACGGTTTACAAATATTGTCCAAGATTAACGCGAAAAATATGGGAACTTATAAAGCTCATATGGAGAAAGTAATGTTGACAGTTTTGCTACTTTCATGTACATGCTTTATAATACATTAAACAGTTTATGACAATATTCCTTCTGAACGAAGAAGAGACTATGTACCTGGTCACCATTTCCAGACATCTGACAAAAAACATGCCGCAGAACATGTACGTTGATACCTTTGTTCAGAAAGATGGAATTCCAGGAGTATCTAGGTATCTTGAACAAAAGGTTTCTTACATAGATCATAAAAGAAGCCAAGGAAAACAAACGCGATCTGAGATAGTTCTGGCTAAATATCATGTACTAGAGAAGTCCGTGGACGATTCAACACTGCCGCAATAATTCGAAATTAGATTTGATGTGTCAAACTACTCAACAGCAAGAAACATTTTAGAAGGTGGCATCATAACTGTCTATCCCATTTCGATGGTACTATTTTTCTGCAACAATGGATCTCCTTCAAAGGTCAAGACAGAAGATGAGCCGAATGCCGTTTCTGTCATCTGAAGTTCGGCAGCCTCCTGCAAAGACCAGTGTGGTATATATATATATATATATATATATATATATATATATATATATATATATATATATATATATATATATATATATATATATATATATCTGTATCAGAATTCTCATTAATCTTAGATCTTGGTGACAGTCTGACGTAGCTAGAATGATGTTCAAGTCATCTGAGTATAAAACGCTTGTCCCGCAGATATGGAAATGCAACATAGATTCAGAGTCGGATAGGAACAGACCTGATACCACCAATGCGTAATCAACCCGTAAAATATGTCGGCAAGGTTTATAAGAGTTCTGTGAATGAAGCAAGATCTTGGCAGAATGACGCGACAAGCCAAAGACTGATTGGAATCTATATACGAGGGTGGTCTTTTTCGAAAGAACAAAACAACTTGGTGACAGCATGTTATTCTATGACAAATGCTTTGGCCATTTCTAGTATACAAAGCCCTACACAGAATGATGAGAGAATGTTAAGCAGATATATACATGGGAGGGCTAAAGATATTTAACAGTATATATTATCATTTTAAGGTTATGTTACCTCTATCATAATTGACGGATGAGATCAATGTTACTGATGTCAGGCACGCTATGATGTGGACTGCCAAACTCAGACAAAGTGATATGGTAGGCAAATTAAGAACAAGAAGTTAATGGTAGTGAAATCTCAAAAGATCTACGTGGCATACAGCAAACAGACATATTATACTTGTCATGCCACAAAACATATGTCATGTAGCAGAGAATGACAGGAAAGTTAAAACTTTCGAGATCGTTTTTAGCTGGGTGTGGAAGCTGTGAAGTCAAATAAATACTCATGTAGCGACATCTGGAGAGCTGTTTACAAAGCGCCAGCTTACGTTCACGTTAAGGGTAATATATATTTCCTACAGCATCACACCTAACGACATGATGACTAAATAATGACTCTCACTTTAAAGTTTCTGGGAGACGTAGAGTACGTATTGTCATCCTGCAATCTAGCTCTGATAGATGGTCACTGTTGTTGGTACCGTGACCAAGTGCTTGCTGAGATTTCTACTGGTACGGATATTATATTACCAGGAGAACGAAACATCAAGTGAAAAGCCCTTCCCATCGGCTGATAAGATGGGTAATACAATAGCTGGAAATTGCCAGCATTTCTAAAAGGACAGCTGATTGTCAAGGAGCGGTTTATGCGCTATCCGTTTATAGTATTGTATAAGACACACTTGTCAAAGGATAATGTTAGGTACCACTTTGTCAAGTGGTATTGTACAACATATAATAATAATAACTATAACCCACTACCGTTTCATACTCGTTATCTAAGAGATGACCGCCCTCGATATAATTGCCTGGTTCGAGTATGGGAATAGATAGAGTAAACTGAGCAGGTATATTGAACAAACAAGTATGAACCCCGTAAAGATAAACAAACAATTTAATCAAGTACGAACACAATTATGAAAACTTCCTTTCATTAGGAATACACGTTTTTTAGAAATAAAACTTTCACCGAATTACAATAAAATTTGAAATAGATTTAAACAAATTAGCCGATCTATTACTGATAGTTTTAATCATCATAGGATCTAGTGGTACAATCGAAGTCAATGCCTTGTTCGATTATCATAATCTGCTATTCCTCGATCCCGTTCACTGTTCCGTTCAATGTGGTACTAAAAGACACTTCTCGTCCGTCTCTAGATAATCTGCACCCGTGGATGTTTCCGCTCGATTCCGGACTTGTCCACTGTATCATGCGCTCACTGTAATTATCGTTCCTAATTCCTTTTCCAAAGTGTACGTAGCAATTTACGTAACTTCAAGATGTTCCAAAAAGCTATTTTCTCCTTTCAAAAGAAATTAAAACAATCTTAAGTTTCTAGTTACAATGGTTACAGTTGAGACTTTTCATTATTCCTGGTTCGAAAAATCACATATTCTGTCAGTGATAACAACTTTACGGCTAGTAATTAACTGCACATGTCCTCAAATGACTGTAGTTAAAACAATTGCTAATTGTACATCGAGTCTTTGAATTCTGGACCCGCCTTAATTTACACAGCACATAAATTGAATACACTGTCGCTAAATCATCTATGAAATCAAAATTCGGTGAATTCACATGTATTCTCGTAAATCATTAACTAATGTAATACATAAATTCTTAGAACCTAATCAGTATGCAAACAAGATGAAAAATTCAAGAATTAACGTAACACTTCCTATTCATAACTCAGCCTAGTGTTTTACGACATAAATTAACACTACGTCATTTGTAACCAAGAATTAAGGTAAGAATTCCAATTCATAATTCAAAAGCACATTATTATACAAATGCATCAAATGAAATCGTGCAAGACCTGTAAACTAAAGCAAACATCATTTAAATTGCATCAACAATATGCATGGAATTGTGACAACACCTTTGTGTTTTTGGGTCATTAAACCGTTGGATGGTTTGGCGGTTTTTTCTGGACCACGATTCCTTAACGGACGTATTTCTCTCAAATAACATCCGGAGTCTTAGTAAATAATTCTACCTCTGGTTTCTCTCTTGCAGAGAAATTTGAGACTAACTATAGTTTTCAATAAGGAGATATTAAGTCCTACGAAACTTCGTGTGAAAACACCCCTCCCTTATTTAACCGTGACCAATCAGAATCAAATGTATTTTCCATTGCTTTTCTCTAAGAGTCGCTTACGTCTGGTCAGCATGACATGCTTGTTTTTAAATAACAGAATCCCTGTGTTTTCTCAAGTTTGAAACTTTTCGTGAAAATGAAACTTTAAAATGTCGCTAGCAGTCTAATTGCTGAATAAACTAGGTTTAATTAGTAACAACGGTCGCACTCTAACTGAATACTACACTACACTATACAGAACCTCCTTTTGACACGACGTGTCTCCATAAATTTAACTAATGGTTCTCTGGATTCTCCTAATGTTTTATCAATAGATCGCCTGAAATTTGCCCCTTCACACTGATGTTGCCAACGAATATGTGTAGCACCAACTTCACACCCCAGCTGTATATTATTGTGTTAGTTGGGGTGGTGTGAGGGTACCAAGTATGTGATTTACCTGGAACTACTAGTGCCATGCGAAACTATAATGGAGAAGGCCTGTAAGAAGACATTAGCTACGTACCAAACACTCATCCATGAGTGCCAGCGGAATTGATTGATGGCAAAGAACCGCTTGACAATAAGATACATTACAGTACAGACGTTTTGGCGTGTCTTTGAAGCCATTGGACATACAAGACCTATCCTCAGGAATGGCATCACCAGGAATGGCAAATAGTTCAGAAAATAGCACATTCGACTTGACAGAATATATGGGAGTAATGAAAATCTTATTGGGTTCTAACCGGTGTCTAAATCAATCGTGCACTACCGGATATAGTTTTGGATCAGCGGCGAAATGCACATTGAAAGAGGACCCAACCTGATGACGGAAGGTTTTGCAGTGCATAACTGTATTTATTTATATATATTAAAGAATTACATATCTGTAATGCGTTGTGAATAATATTTATGTATTAAATATGTTAGTACAAGTATAGTCTTTTCATTTCAACCATAAAGGCTATACCTATAATTCTCAAATAAAAGACTCAGAAGAGCTGCGTTTTGGTTTATACCAATATAATTATATAGTGACGAGTCCCTGTGACCTTCAAAATACATTAAACATGATGGCTTTACAAATCATATTGAAATTCAATATTAAGCGTTGGTCAACTCACAAGGGAATGCGACGTTACATTTGACATTAGGAGATAATGGGGACTCTGTGGTGTTCATGATACTCTATCCCAAATGTAATCAAAGCAATGTCTTCTTACAACTTGCGCCTTTCTTAGGCTAAAAATTTATATTTTAACTATTACATATCATAACAATTTCAGATAGGGTATTGCTATATGATATTATATTTCGAAATTCCTTTTTTTGTTGCACCTTCTATTATTTATCGATATTATTTGTCACGCCATGATAAAGTTTGTTCAAAGTCTTTTTCTCATATGTATCCATAAACACAGTAGGATTAATGAAAATAAGTTCTTATATCACTAAGCCGCATTAGGCGTATAGACAATATAGTCTTGAGTCCCTAAATCACAATAGTATTAAAGGCAATATAGATTTTAATCTGTAACTTACGGTAGGAATAAAGACAACACAGTTCCAATATCCATAAACTACAGTAGGATTAATGACAAATTAGTTATTGTATCCCTAAATCACTGTAGGATTAATGACAAATTAGTTATTGCATCCCTAAATCAGAGTAGGATTAATGACAAATTAGTTATTGTATCCCTAAATCACAGTAGGATTAATGACAAATGAGTTATTGTATCCCTAAATCACAGTAGGATTAATGACAAATTAGTTATTGTATCCCTAAATCACAGTAGGATTAATGACAAATTAGTTATTGTATCCCTAAATCACAGTAGGATTAATGACAAATTAGTTATTGTATCCCTAAATCACAGTAGGATTAATGACAAATTAGTTATTGTATCCCTAAATCACAATAGGATTAAGGCAATATACTTATTATATCCCTAGTTCTTAATCCAAACATTATAGTGAGATTAATGCCAATACAATTTCTATATCCATAAACTATAGTAGGATTAATGACAAAACAGTTATTGTATCCCTAAATCACAGTAAAGTTGATGCAATATAGTTCTTATATTGTGTCCCTACGTCATAGTAGGATTAATGAGAAACCAGTTTTTGTATCTCTGAATTCTAGTAAAAATATAGGCAATCAACTTTTAATATCCCTAAGTCACACTAAGATTAATGACAATTCAGTTTTGTGACATTAAATCACAGTTGAATTAATGACATTTCAGTTATTGTAAACCTAAATCCCAGGAAGTTTAAAGGCAATCCACGTTTTATATCCCTAATTCAAAGTATGATTAATGACAATACAATTTTGTATCCCTCCATCACAATAGGACTAATGACTATACAGTTCTGTGACAATAAATCACAGTTGGGGCAATGACAATATGGTGTTTGCATCCATACATTACAGTATATATAACAACATAACAATTTTGTATCCCTGCCTCACAATAGAGTTGATGACAATACAGGTTTGTAATCCTACATCACAGTAGGATTATTTGGAAATACAGTTTTGTGTCGTTAAATCACAGTTGGATTATTGATAAATCAGTAATTGTATCTCTAAATGTTAGTAAGATTAAAGGCAATCTACTTTTCATATCCACAAGTCAAATTATGATTAATGAAAATGCAATTGTGTATCCCTAAATCCCAGTAGGATTAATGACAATACAGTTTAATTACACTAAATCATAATAGGAGCAGCAGAGGGGGTGAACAGACCAAATTTCCATGCGTCAATTTAGCAACCTGATGTTCCCCGAAATCTGCTTATATAGGCTTCAATTTAGTAAACTGAGGCTTCCTTGAAAATACTTAATTAAATATTTTTAGTAAATTTAGTAAATTTATGAAAATACTTAATTAAACTTTTCAGTAAAAAAAAAAGACGCCATATAGTTGGCGTTCACACCCTCTGCTGCTATACGCTAACCGAATTAGCTATAGATACAATGATGAATTAGCGATATATTTTTTTATATAAATGTCAAACATCGGAGAAGCACAAATAACTAGATTAACACGAGAACGGTTGGCTGCAATTAAGAAATATGCGTTACGTTAACCGAATTAGCTATAGATATGATCCAATCCGACGCGATATCGTATCCGAGGATCGTGTATACTTATCGTTACAAATCTATGTGGGGTAGCTCTGGCGCCGCTAAAGAAATTTTGAAATCGATTATAATCCATGTCAGGACACCAGGTCTGCCAAATATTTCTTAACGTATGAGTGTCAACTCCGTTAAACACGCATAACAAATTGCAGTTATCCCTTATCACTTTTGGTATTTGTGTATAACGCTGAGTTACATATATCACGTCGGTTTTTTTGTGACGTCCTCGGGAAAATATTCTAGCTGGATTCTTTTGTTGGTCCAACATAGCATCGTCATACACGACTAGATTATTAACGGATCCGTCTAAGTCTTCAACGGATGGTGCCTCTTCAATATCTGTGATAAATTCAATTACACTTTCACCGTAAGCTTCTGAAGCGGTTTCATCGTAATCTTTTAGCACTTGATAACAATGTTGATCATCTACGCTGGGAGCGACCAAATATAACTTATCCCAGGTTAAATACTTCATTATCATCGTTAACAGCAACTGGGTTTTACTACTTCCGGAAGGTCCAATGATAATCATTCTGATTGAGTTTGGTAACATCGGATGATGTTTTACTGGTTGTTGTTTTTTCGACGCTGAGAAATCGATCACTTCCATTTGTTGATATAACATAAATATAATTATGGATCTATATTGTAGAGCGCGTACACCGACGTTTGACCCAACGACTGTTACCACAAGCAATAACAGAAGCGCGGTCACCGGCAAGTGTGAAATATGCGGTACAAAAAATATCGATTTGTGAAAAATCCTTTGAAGGAAAATCCTCTAAAAAAAGGAGGAGATATTGCCACTAAGTTAGCTAAACTCCCAGGGTTACCATGGTCAAAATATCCAGGTGAAAAACACCTTCCCGGGTATAGTTATTGCGGACCAGGAACACGATTAGATATAAGACTTGATGATCAAAATAATCCACGTCAGGGAGAAAATCCTATAAACGCTATCGATGAAGCGTGTCGTGTACATGATATAGCTTACCGGAGTGGTGATCTACAACAGCGTCATCTCGCAAATGTAGCGTTGATTCACGCGTTGAATGCTATTCCAGATAAATCCTTCAAAGAAAAATTGGCTTCGTGGTTGGTAAAATCAGCTATGAAAGGTAAATTGATGTTAGGTGCTGGTAATTAAAAATATGGAATCTATTTATTATTCTCTGAGAGGATACTGGAGGGGCAAGGCAGCAATCAATAAACTCGCTAGCGCATCAAAGGTGAAAAAAAATCACTGCAGCGAACTGGTTATCTAAACAGGCTATATGGCAAATTTATCTACCAGCGCCTAAACGAATTAACTACTCGGTTTTTAATGTGACAGTTCCTAATGAGGTTCATCAAGCTGATATATTATTTCTGCCGCATGAACGAGGTTACAAATACGCGTTAACCGTAGTTGATATTGCGAGTCGATACAAACAAGCAGAACCGCTAAGGACAAAATCATCAACTGAAGTCGCTTCTGCATTTGAAAGGATTTATCGACGAGGTCCACTACGCTGGCCAAATCTGTTACAAGTTGATCCTGGCAAGGAATTTCAAGGCGTTGTTTTAACAACGATGAAACATCATAATACCACGTTACGACGAGGACATACTGCACTACATCGTGATCAGGCAATTGTTGAACGATTTGATCGGACTCTTGCAGAGCGGTTATTTGGATATCAATACGCGATGGAATTCATCCAAGGAAAGCGATCCCGTGAATGGATTAAGAGATTACCAGGTGTAGTTACCGCAATCAATAATGAGATTACTAGAACAATAAACATAAAACCTAACAACGCTATTAAAAAGAAGTATATACCCGTAAAACCACAAAAAGATTTCCGAGAACCAATTCTTGGTAGTAATGTCACTGTAAGGTATTTATACGAACCAGGAGAGCCTGAGGGTGGTAAAAAAAGAGCTACTGATCCTATTTGGAGTGTCACCGTACATAAAATATCTAGTATAACACGATCAACTGGTAGAACAGCAATCTATAAACTGGATTCAACTGCTCCTCAGCGAGGATTTACTCGACAACAACTACAGGTAATTCCCGAGGATACTCAATTACCACCGCGTGGTCTTAACTAGCACCCCCCCCCCCCCGAGGCATTGTGTTGGCACCCCGGCGTCTGTTGCACTCAAGACAAGTCAGCATAACGTTATCGTTTGTATGACCTACGCTGCTCTTCTTTCTGTCTACGGTAAATTGGCGAGGATCTTTATCCGACCAACTCCAACGCATTATACAATTGCAACTCGCGCAATGATTATTCTGTTGTTGCTTCAGCGTAATTATTAATTCAGCATCAATGTCAAATTCTCTATTATTTTTTTTATCTTGTTGTTTATAACCAGAGAGTTTTTTTTCTGATTATGTCCTTGACTCTATCAACGCTGACAATATCACTTATTGAAGTGTCATTATCGTCACTGGCATCGTCAACAACAATTCTTCGAAGTTGATTTATTCTCCGTACTCGAGACACTGCGAGATAAACTAAATTTGACCACTCATTATCTACTATCCAAACAATTGTGTCTGTGACAGTTAATCCCTGTGAAGAGTGTATTGTCGCTGCGTAACCTAACGTCCATGGGGATTTATCAGCACGCAATGCATCTTCGACGACGCTGATATCAACCAGCACAATATCATTTAACACTAAATTCTGCTTTTCACGTTGTCCAGGAATGTCAACGTCGATATTTTGTCGCCGTGTATCCTTGGGTCTATAACAGAGCGGCACTGGAAGTGTTGCAAATTTACATTTATGCAATTCAAATAATTTCATCTGAAGTGTGTCTCTGATTTTTTTCTACTTGTTATTATCAAATCGTCTGGTCTCCATGTTTCCCAAAAATCATTCATGGGAGTTTCTGAAATTATTTCACGCATTATTTCACATTGGATTCTATCCGGTTGTAATCTGATTAGTTGTTTCAACTCCTTTAATACTTCATCTAACGATCTAATGTCATCGTTCATCTCTGTGTAATAATCAACGTATTTTTTTAGCCATTTAATTCACCGAAAATTGGTTGTGGTTGAATATGATCACCGCACATAATAATTTTTGTATTTTTCGTTCACAGCCATTAAAGAAACATTTAATATATGTAACGGTACAGTAAAAATTTCATCCCATAATATCACCGGTGGAATAAATTTCTACCCCATTCGCTCAGGGGTCCATTTACCACCGCTCCATTGGAAGAAGCTGTGGTAAGTACAAGAATTTTTTACATCTCGTTGTTTTATGTCTCTGGCAAGTTTATGAGTTGGTGTTAGCACAGTCATGTTTGTGAAATTTGTAGACTTTTCCATAGTGGTTTCCGTAGGGGTTTCCATAGGGGTTTCCGTAGAATTTTCCCCTAAGATTTGTCGTATGATTTCTGGAGACTCCCCGTGTAGAATTTGTTGTATGATTTCTTGTATTTGTTTTTGATCATCTGTAAGTTTTTCAATTGGTTTTTCAACGGATTTTTCAATTGGTTTTCTTTTCTTATTAAATAAATTAATTACTCGTGTTGTCTTTCCTGATCCTCCTAATCCGTTTATATAAACGATTTTATATCGCGTAATTGGATCTGATATCGATGGTGCATTGGAAAATTCTGATAAATGGTTGCTTTTCAAGTATTTATCGTCGTTGGTAACATCTGCCGATTCACAATACTCGTGTAGCGTCTCCTTTTTAAATCTCCAACATCCCCACGCTTCCTCCGGGGATGTGAATTTAGCTACATCTGATTTGTATTTCTCGTGGATATACGTCGAATCAGTGGCTACTCTAACCGCGGTATTAGGAAATCTATTTATCATCGAAAATAGATTAATAGTAGAATAACCGATCATAGATGATCTTAAGTGTGTATACTGACAACTATATCCATCACAGTAGGTAACAATTGTACCTAACTTAGTCCCATTGGATAGAAACGCATCTTTACGAGTTACAAGTTTTCCATGTTTCGTTAAATCCGCTATGATAAAATCGTATTCAGCGCTGTCTGTGATCAACCGTGAAGAGTATTTTGCATTGTCATATCTTCCACCTGGAGTAAATTTACCGATTATTTTTCGTCCAAAATCTTTTGCCTGTCCATTTTCAATTTCAAATAACTGCCTAGACAAATCCATGATTTGTTGTTCATTGAAAATCCCCGATTTTCCATCAGAAAACTGTTTTCGTTGTTCGCGTATTATACTATCTAAATCTGGTTTTGGTAGCCAAACTTCTTTCTGAGCTCGATAGCATATAATTGCTTCGCTGATAATCAACGATATCAGCATACACTATCAATCATATATCGTAGTAACACTATTGGCATCCAGTGTTTCACAGACATATGTCTACCAATCCAAACATAACTACATGGATGTAATCCTGACGCTAATTCAAATGATACCACACAAGCGAATCCAGTTAAGTCAAAATCAGGCAATGGACCATTAACCGAAACACGAGCCATCTCATGTGTGGGGTGTCCAAATCGTTTAAAATATTCTTCACATTCTCTATATCCGAGAAAACTCCCTGGATAACACGCAGCTATATCAATTAAAATCATACCCTCGCGGTGGTATTTTGTAATCCACAGTCCTCTATGACCGAATTTTACACAACTTGATTTGACATCTTCGAGAAAATCACTTCGTGTTGGACGCCATGAGTTCTTTTCTCGTGCAAAATGAGCTACCACTGATGGAATCGTAAAACTATCCGTGAGTAGTTTTTCATGGAAATTGTTCGAGTATTTTATAGCGGCTTTTTTCATCTTTGAGTGTAACTCTTCAGTGCGATATAATTCTCCATTCGGTCTTACAAACTGATCAAATCCTGATTCTGAACCTTCGCTGCGAAGTAGCTACACTGACACAGGATCATCTTTACACAAGGCATAAATAGCATCGAATAATTTCTCTTCGTGGAAAACATCCTTACAAAACTCTTCAGGGATATATCTCACGATTCGTTCTCGTGGAGATACATTTACTGCGGGTGTCCATGCGTGTTTGTTATGATCGATAATTTCAATTGGAGCTCCTCGCGATTGATATTTCGGTTCGTATAATACTTCTCCGGTTATCGTCGCTACCGATATTGGAAATTTTAATGATGCTTCTAATTTAGCTATATGGGAAATCATTGCCCCGCGCTGTTTCACTGTCAGTTCCCATTCGGTTATTTTCCTACGTCGCAGATCAGTTAATTTATTTCCCCGGGATGCATTCGTGAAGTGTTCCATTACCCGTGTTGCTGCACAATTGAGCCTTGACGAAGTCAACGGTGAATATTTCATAGGTGCTAGTTTTGCAATACTTGGCTTATCATTTAGCGGATATATTCCGTAAACAACTACTGTTACAGGGTAATCTCTCGCGTAGTATGGTTTGTCAATTCCAGTTAGAATTCCTGGTTTGGAATCTCTACTCACAATGACAGTTTTTTTATCCTTGAGGATTGGTTCAAATTTATCTCTGATAATAAATTCACCTTCGTCTTCGATAATGAATTTTCTTCTGAAAAAGTACCTCTGTGAATTACTTTGTTGGGAATCGCTTTGCAATTTACCCTTGGATTTTACACGTTTGGATTTTACACGTTTGGATTTTACACCTTTGGATTTTACACGTTTGGATTTCCCCTTTGGCTCGCCAAGGTGTGAAAGGAACTCAGCTACTCTTTTATCGTTCATGGTAGCATCAATTACGGGTACATTGACATCTTCATCAATAATTCGAAATGTCGACCACGCATGAGATGCTCCATCGCGCTTAAATTCATTAAAACAGTCGCTGATTTTACTCAATATGGTTTTGTTATCTATTAGACTTTTTGGTTCATCAGAGATTTTATCGAGATTAAATCTAGCATTTTTCCAAGGATTAATTTTTGATAATCTCTCGAACTCCTTCATGTCAGAGATTCTATCGAGATTGAATTTAGTATTCCGATTAAATCCGGGATTAATTTTCGATAATCTCTTGAACTCCTTCATGCTACCGTCGTTTAAACGTTTTGGTTTAACAGATACTCTATCCTGATTAAATCCAGGATTAATTTTCGATAATCTCTTAAACTCCTTCATGCTATCGTCTTTTAGACGTTTTGGTGTATCAGAGACTCTATCGAGATTAAATTTGGGCTTAATTTTCGATAATCTCTCGAATTTCTTCATATTATAATTAAAACAAGTATTTAAATAAAAAGTATTTTATATAATTAATCATTGCAAATGGCTCATGATTGGATCAGTAATCCCGTGTAACAAATCATGCAGAAATTAATTATGTGGGTATCATATGCAAAGTTTTCGTCGGGGGAGCAATGGTCCTCTTCCATGCCTGTATTGTGGGGTAGGTGTTAGAGGCAAATCACAGTTATGTATCAGTTGTGGTGGTAAGCGTTATAGAGAGTTGAAGCGTTATTATGACAACAAAAAAATCAAAAATCCTAACTCTGTCAATGACGTCAACGACAAAATCATAAGAACTGCTCAAGATTACGTTCAGAAATTTTCAAATAATATATCTCAACCAAATAATGATTTAGACAAATAAAATATTATGTATATAAATGAACCAAGAATTTCAAAGACATCCAGTGATCACCAACTACGAAGCCTCTCGTGATGGTGTTGTTAGACACTGTAGACTCAAGAAATATGTTGGGCGGGATAATGGTATGGGATATTTGGGGTTTAATTCTGGAGGGAAAATGCATCTCAATCATCGTTTCGTCTTCGAAGTATATAACGGACTGATCAAGGATGGTTTTGTTATTGATCACATAAATCGGATTAAGACTGATAATTCTTTATCGAATCTACAAGCTGTTACACAACGAAAACATAAAACGAGGTAGGACTGGGAAACACTCGAAAAATGCTAGACCTGTAAAGTCATTTAATACTGAAAATAACACGGAGATAGTATTTCAATCTTTGTATTCAGCTGGTAGGCATTTTGATATTTGCCCCCCCCCCCCCCTCAGTACGACTTGTTGCAGAGGGAATAACCAAGACCGCATTTTCAAAACGCTTCAATAATAGTATTCAATTTGTTTATGTATAAGTACGTAAATTTGCATTGTTCAAGGGAAATAACTCTCTTAGGTATAACGCGTGCGACAAATCACCAATGACACAGTTACGGATCTTAAACACAGTCATTGATTTCTGATTGGTTGGTTTTGCTGTTATGAATTTCAACAACATACAATCAATTTTCGTTTTTTTCAAGTATTAACATAACTATTTTATATACACGTCGTATTTAATTCTTTTTTTTAGTGTGTTTTTCAAGTATTATGTGGTAATTCAACGTTGTCAGTGATCATTATTAAACACGACAAGGAATAAAAAACACACATCTCTCTATCTAACTTCGTTGTAATGAGTGTTTATATACAATCTGGTCTGTGTTATGTTTGGACTTTAGCACGAAGTTCAAGTGCAAACTCAAATCACACCGTCACACGTGGTGTGAATGTTATTATTGACATTCAAACCGGGTTTGATTTTGGGTTTAGTTTTTGCACTTGAATGTAGAATAGCCCGCGTCATCCATTGTCATTGTCATTGTACATACCATAATCACCCCTATAATATATTGTTGTGCTGTCCCTATATAATCTATTGTTGTGCCGTCGTCATTATCATCCTATAATCTATTGTTGTGCTGTCGTCATTCATTGCACTGTATATAACCATTATCATTGCATCTATATATATATATATACCATCATCATCCTATAATCGCATCTGTATATATAACCATCATCATCCTATAATCGCATCTGTATATATAACCATCATCATCCTATAATCGCATTAAGCTTCTGGACATGCTAAGATGACCAACACCTTAGCGGGTCCAGAATTCATTTTTGTGAAACTCAAAGAGTTTTTCACTCAAAGAGTTTCCATCTAAAGGATTGCCATTCATCAATTGAAATTGCAAGCAATTCAACAAATATATTTTTTCATATATATGAATTCTGAAAATATCAGATGTATTATTGTTGAAATTAACAAGCTTGAAAATCAAAATATTAAACTATGTTCTAGGTTAAATTGTGATCAAATCATGACCGATTTTGAGGATATTGAATTTTCACAAAACAATGAAAAGTATGTACTCGCTAAGCAGTATTATTTAGTCAAGCAAATTCAAAAATTTATACGTGAGAGTTTAGTTAATAACGAAGACGTTAGTGTTTTTGTACCATTATGTACGATCGTAGAACATGTTAGGAAGCAATTAGGTGCAGAATATGAACAAAGGAAACTTATTAATTCTAAGGTGAGACAGATAAAAGCGTTAATCGAGCAAGTTGAGCCCCACGCGTAGAGAGCCTCCTTCGTATAACCGGTACACAGGTAATGTGAAACGCATGTATAATACCCCGTTTGTCAAGCGCGCACTCAACTAGAACAATGTTTGTAAACCTGTGTCAACAATAACAAGTATAATTGTATTGTATGCGGTCAATAACAAGGAAGTATAATACTTATGCAGTATTTTTTTAGCTCTGAAATCGTCAAATAAACAATTTTAGAAAATATGTAAGATTTTTTTTTTAGATTTTGCACGGATAAGCATGAATGGGCGTATTGCATTATTTGATCACGGGTTAATCTCACCACGGTTATAACGTTTCGCTGAAGATTTAACATTTGATAATCAGTCAATAGAAACTTTTCCGTGCCTAAGTTATCTATGACTATATCTTCGTGATATTCACTTGTTGTGTTGCCCCCGAATACCTCTGTGATAGCTTGTTCAAGGAGTTCTTTATCATGGATAGATACTAGCACGTGTTGATACATTATTGAAGTTCTTTTAGATTTTCTAATTGTTGAAAATCAGGCACATTGTATAATACTACACACAGGTTAAAATTTCATTCATTGTTAAAATTTCATTCATTGTTAAAATTTCATTCATTGTTAAAATTTCATTGATTTTGTTAAAATTTCATTGATTTTGTTAAAATTTCATTGATTTTTTCACTTTTTTGTCATTTTTGTGTAATCCGTCGACAGATTTTTCATAAAATCAACAGTGAAAACTCCCCGAATTCATTTAGAGAAAATCGATTTTAGTTAAATTTTTATACTTTTTAAGGTAAATTTAATGTGTTATCGTTGATATTTATCGAATATTCGATGTTTTTTACGACGATTTTACGTTGTTGAATGATTAGTTTGTTGAAAAATTTAACTAAAATCGATTTTCTCTAAATGAATTCGGGGAGTTTTCACCGTTAATTTATAAAATTTATGATTTTATGAAAAATCTTTCAGAATTTCACTAAAGAATTTTTACGATTTCACATCTAGCGTTATTTGTAGTGTTTCCCCGCGAAGGTCAATTAGGTTAAATTCTTGGTCGGTTATTGAAAAATTCATCTTGGTTATAAAAGGATTAATGGGCTCCAAGTAAGTCAAATTAGGTGGGGTTTTCACTATAAGACTTCCTGGTGATACGTCTGGAGAAAACGTGTACATGATATATCCTTGGGTGGCTTTGTTTGATTCTGAAACGTCCACGGAAAAACTTCCTAAGATACCATCAGAGATAACGTGTCTTGCAATAACAGATGATATATCAACATTACCGGGAGATCTATGTTTGTTGTTGCGGTATACTGAATTCGTTGATGTTAAACTTTCCTTAGGAGGATTTGTCTTAAACCATAACGCGTGAATCTGTGGAAAGAATTCGTCAATGAGTTTTTTCAATGATGCTTATAACGCTGGTACATCCCAACCTTGAAATTTCATAAACACTAAATTGTCATTTGTGCGTGAAAACACCCTTCGGAATTTTTCTTTGTTTGGTGATTTATCCTCGTATACAAACGAGAGTAATCTATCATTGAGGTAGTTCATATCAGCGATAATTTGATTTAATTGTTGTTGTTGTTTGATTGTAACACGCTGAGTTGTTAAATCCAACAACAGAGATCTTTGCAGATAATCTCGAAGTTGATTTAATTTTATCTGGAACATTTCCTTCATCGAGTTGAAAATCCCAAGGAGACTTTTCTCTGTAATCACAAATACACCTTGATCACCAAGAGCAAATCTCCATATTATTTTACCGTTTTCGTTGTATTCGTATTTGCTAAGTGCATCAGTTTCTGTTCCATCGTAGACATTATATGAGTATTTGCCGTAAATATCTTGAGGACGTAGAAAACTAATATCGAAGTTGTAATTGAATTTAGGATTTATCGCTGGTAAATCATCAGTGAAAAAGTCGGATTTGCTAGGTTCCGGCAATTGATAATGAACCGCGGGGAGACTATCCTGCCATGCTTTGTGAATCCGTGGGAAATTTTCATCGATGGTATCACTGAGTGTTTTACGCATTTCTGGTACGTTATATCCTGGAAACTTAAACGTGGGAATGTCTTCGACGCGAGTTTTATATTTCGTTTCAAAATCTGTTATTGTTTTAGAACCAACAGTGGGAATAAGTCTAATTAATTCATTATGATAAAGTTCCATCTCGGCGATAATACTGTTACATACTTGCATGTAATTGATGACGTCGTTGCGGTTAGGTGGAATTGTACTTATTGCTGTTACAATATGACCTCGAAATTTCTCAAATTCGCTATTCATGGCTGTAAACTGTTTAGTGATATATACTTGATCTACTGTATCATATCCCCCTTGTATTCTAGGGGATACAATAATCGAATTCTTAATATTCGTATTATATAAATCATATGATAACTTAGGGTCAATAACATAACCCCCTTTATTATTATAACCGTGATAATCTTCTTTCGTGGACACGTAGTCAGATTTCAATGGTTCCGGTGGTAGATCCTTTATATCGACGGTGCCTGGAATAAACTCAGGATACCCCAATAATGTTCTAACTGAGCTGTTATATATATCTACGGAGTAATCAGGTGAATGTACTTCGATGACCGTTGACAGCAGCGGCTCATGTCCTTTTATCTCATTGGGGTATTTATCAGGTTCATCTTTGACTTCGATGATATTTGGTCCTGTGATTGCCTGGATTGATTCTATGATTGCGTCATTGATATCTTCGATATCGCTTGCGCCAGTTGGCAGATGTATTGTGTGTGTGATTGGTTCTGTTTTTGTTCCATCTGGATTAGTTTTTCTATACGTGAACGTAAAACTATTATTGGGAGGTTTACCATTGAACGGTTCTGATCTTACATTAGGCCAACTGTAGTAGCATCTTAACTGCGTTAACGCGATTGCAGATACCGCCAACGGAGGATTAAATTTAATGCTGAATTCTGGTGTTTTCGTTACCACCGAGATTAACCTTTTTTTTTGTGTTGGCAGTATTTGTTGCTATTCGTTGAAGGATTTCTTGCGATGATGTTGCCATTGTTATTATTGTTATTGTTTTCCAATTTTGAAATCGTTGAATCATACAACCGGACCATCTTTGAAAATTCATCCTCGGATATTTTCTGGTCATCAATTGATGACGAGATCAACATTTACAATTCCGAATAAGCGTTTGACGCAGTAATAAGTTTAATAGTGTAATCGTGTAACTTTTGTTGAGAACACGATGATATTTTTTTGGTTATTCCGGTGAATACTCCAGTGATTGTTGCCGCCGCAGATATACAAATTGGTACAACAATGAGGGATATCATAACCACCGAAGATAGTATTATTCCAGCGCCGGCAATTACAGCTGATACCGAGTAAATAGTTACATCTAACGCGGTAATTCTAAGCTGGTATTTTTTCTTTTTATTTTTATACTCGGTAATTAACGCTTCAAGTTTGTTTTGAAATTCTTTGACAGTGTTATAACGATATTCAAATGCGGTTGGTGCTAACGATAACAATGACGTTGTTGACGATTTCATCGTTGACATTTTATCTATTAAAGACGTTAATAATTCTCTGAAATCCTGGAAAATCAGAGATTTTCAACGATAGATTTTAGTTTAACTGTTTACTTAAATCAGCTACAAATTCAACATACCATGTCATTGAAACCCTAGCTAGATTATTATCAGTGGATGTAATCGTGAATTGTTCAATCATATCCTTGTCGATGATTGTTGATATCGTATTATTGACTCCAGATGAACTCGAAGATGATATATTAAACAACGTTGGTGTCACTAACGTTAATCGATAAATTCCCTTTACCTTTGCAGTAATGTGTAAAATATTATTTGTAGGTGTCCACGTATATGATTCGTGTTTAATCGTGTATACTACGTTGTTGATATTTTTTACATGATGAGGAATTTTTACTTTTTCGATAACTTCTATGATTCTCGTTGCATCCTTTATGATTTTATCAGTGGTCGCGCTAAGATCCTCGATGGATTTCTTATTAATCGCGATTAAATCTGAAATTGATCTATCTTCGCGAATAACACCTAACCGGGAATTAATCGCGGTTATTTCATCGAGTTTGGTAATAATATTTCCGAGAGTTGTTTTAATATCATCTGGTTTTGCATCCTTTCCGAAGAACTTGTCGATGGCGTCTTCAGCTTTTCTAAAATTTCTTCGTAAACTAGTAAATTGATCAACATGAGAATCAAAATCTGATCGTAATTTTGGTAAATTATCAACGGTGGCTTTTACGTGTGAGATCTGTAAATCAGCGTGTGTAGGTGGGACACCAAAGAAATTATTTATGAGTCTCGATGAATCGATGATATCCTGTTGGAGTTGATTAAACTTGGTTATATGACCGTAAAATTCATCACGTACTTTAGTTATTTGTGTCGCGGATTGATCAGCACTGACTTTAACATCATCGATGGTTTTTTGTACCTGTGCGTTATCATTTATTTGATCATATATTTTTCTTAATTCATCTAAGTCTGCTATCGATGAGATAGCTTTGTTGATTATTTTTTTTTACCTGTGAGATAGTAACCGATTCGGGAACACGTTGTACTGATCTTCCAAAAATATCTGACATTGTTGTTATATTAGATCTATTTCTCAAATTCTGAAGAAATTTGCATCATTGATGATTTCATCATTGATGATTCATCATCGTGTATTCATGGATGGCCTTGTGAGGTAATTTAGGATTTGCCGAGATAACCATCAACGCGTTAAGAGTTTCTCGCCCACATATTGAAGGATCTGTTAATGTCTGCGTGGGCAACGTTGAATACCAAACCGGAATTGATTTCGATGAAATCATAGACACGTATTTGACAAATTCAATCGGAGGTGGTAATCCATATGAATCAAAAAAAATAATACAACGTGGATATATTGCGTAACAAACCCAATGAGTTCCAGGTCCAGTGTTATCATCAAGATTAATTATGCCAGTTTCTGGTATTTGTGGTTTTGCTGGTAATTGATCTTTCATGAATACACCTCTGAAATGCTTTATGGGGAGTTTTTTTACTGCGTCGAGTAAATCAAAATTTGACATTGGCGAAATTTCATAAGATTTCACTAACTAGTTTTGTAGTATCGCGTTAATCGACTTCCTGGTAGTCTGAATCCCTTTCCCTTTTTTTTCGTGATTTTCCGTTTAGACCTTTACCCATTATCCTATTGACATCATTAGAAGCAAGTGCTCCAGCTGCACCAGTTCCTAACGCTCCAAGAAGTGCCGGAGCCGCTGATGCAATCAATCCTGGAATTGCAGCCAACAACGGGAAAAATCCTCCGATTTTTATCATATTTGCTATTGCAGCCGCAGATAGCGTAATCTGAACTCCATTTTTTTCCTTAAAAGCGTTATTGAAGTGATGAACCTGAGTTTTCGTCAGCGATAACTTATTTGGTCCGCCAGTCATTTGATTATGTTTTAGCGTAATCGTAGTTCCGGTTTTTTTAGTTGAACTCGATTGAAGTTTTTTATCTGACCTGGTGTTAATGTAACATTACTAGTGTTATACGACATTTTATATAACACCGATTGATTCAATTACATGGTTTTGAAAATCTTATAGATTTTCCACTGGTGCATCAATGACTCTCATTCTTCCACCACCACCTTCAAGTATCATAGATTTATTACTGACAAGAATAGCAACCGTGTTAAATCCGTCAGGGGCAACACCGATACGAGCTTGAAATTTTACATCAACGGTTGAGTGTTTAGATAGATCAAGATGTTGCAACGAAAAGAAATAAATCGGATATAATTCTTTAAAATCCACCTGTGATATTTGAAGTCCAGTATCAATATTTTGATCACGACCCATAAATGACCACAATCGATGATAAACTCGTCCTATTTGATTATTTTCGTAATCGATGATAAGATTTTCCATTGGTTCTTGTTGATTACTTATCCACAATGATACTTCATTGACAATAAAACGATCAAATATCATATGAGATCGCAATTGTAGACTGTCATCTGCAACACCAGCTATTTTTTTACTTCTATTTTGGTGTTGTAATACAACAAAAACATGTCTTGGTGCGGAAATATTTTTCGTCAGCGCAAGTTGCCAAGTAAAAACTCCAGGACCTGGACTAGACGTAGTAGCTGTTGTAACCTCACCCCAACTCATCAACGATTTTCCTCCTTGGTCCATAAACGACAGCAACTGAGTCTCAATGGTCAACGATGGAGTCATAACTGGCATCCACAACGCTAATTTTGTCAATAGTACACGACCATCTGTTACAGGAGCAGGACCACGCCAAAGAGCATAATCGTCAGTTGATCTTCGTGTAAGTGTTACAGTATGACTAGCACCAAATATTACTCGCCGAACATCTCGGCAAAATCCAAATATATGCGACAACGGAATCGTACATGAAAATCTACCATTGGCGTCGATGTTCTTTTTTCGTGCTGCAAATCCCGCGTTGTAATTAGGATTATCACTCACAACAATAGGTTCACTTTTAGCAGCGTCAGCAAAGGCAGTATTATCTAACTTATTTGGGGTTCTTGTAATAAACTGACGATGATCAGCGTGATTGGTAGTATCCTTCGCAAACATCATTGAATGACCAGCTGATTTAATAAAATCATCAGAATATCTAGCTAAACCTACAACTGTTGTTGCAATATCAACATCGTTATCGATGGATTCTATTTTAGAAGTACCAATCGAATACCGAGCGTTGTTGAATAACGCCATTATTCCGTTGTTGACAAACCCAATCGGGATATCTTTAAGATTATCGCCGGCTGCATACGGTTTATTATCACCTTTCCGCAGTTGTCCTTCTATTTCGATGAATGCTTCAGACGGCAAGAAGTATTTAGATGTGTCATCGAATTTAAGATCAATTTGTGATTTTGTAGTTGGATCTTGTGCTTGATATGAAAAATATTGATAATCACGTATAGAATTATTCCTTGATACTGGATCATTTATTTTAAAAGCATCATCGATCTCATCCCGGAACATTTTATACTAACATAGTTGATCTAAATGTTTAACCGCGCTAACCCCGAACCAGTACTTTTTCTTAACCGCGCCGCTGCCATTTTATTAATCGAGTTACCTATTTTCAGTGGCATTTGTTCCGTAGGTTGTAATTGAATTTTTTTATAGATTTTTCTTTGAATTTCTTTTACCTCGTGCCAACGACATAAGTTTTTCTTTTGCATCACCTAGCATATCAAATGCACTATTGCCGATAACTGTACCAGCTCTATCACCGAAAACCCCAATAGCTTTTGACGCTATTTCTTTACCAGCCGGTAAAATCTTTGGAGCAATTCTAGTAAATAATCCAGTGACAATATCACCGAGTCCATTTCCGTACGTGAGCTTGTAAACTGGTAGTCGCGAGTTTACAACGTAAACCCGTCTTGGTCTGTTCATACTACGATGTATTATCATTTTATTTAAATGCTATATATCTAATCGCTGTAATAATCATCGGTAAGTTCATCGATGAAATTACGATATAGTCCGATATCCATTACATGTCCTTGAAATAACCGTTGACAGATTTCAGTCGCTTCGTTAATTATTTCCGGAGAATTATTTCCAGCTCGTTTTCCTCCAATAAGAACTTCTAACCGTGATATATCATCAAGGACACTTCTTGAACAGGGTATTAAATTTCCAATTCCACCACCGCGATAACCCTCGCCGGATTTTTCTTCTTCAGGTTCTTCTCGTTGAACATCAAAAGGGTCAATAACAGGTTCTTCTTGTTTTCGTTGTCGTGTTCGTTTTTGTGGAGTTGATTTTGTGCGTTTTCGTTCTTCTGCTCGTTCTTGTTTTAATCGTTCTTGTTCCTCTTTCTCTCGTTGTTTTTGTTCAGTTTTTAATCGTTGTTGTTCAGATTCTGCGAATTTTCTTTGTTGTTGATTTTTAATATCCTGTCTAACAACCTTAAATAAATATGCCTGATATGTGTGATCATCATTTTTAACTTGTGATAGTTTATTTTTAATTTTGTAAACCGCCTTAGCCATATCATCTACATTTTTGATATAGCCGTATTGTCCAGGTTTTAGATATCTATTTTTAGTGTAATATCCTTCCGCGGCTAACTCTATTAGATCATCTATATTTTTTTTTTATCAATTTCCACTAAAGCCTCCTCGGTAAATCTATTTCGTAGCTCCTGTACTCGTTCATCATCAGAATTTTTAGGTTCTACCTCGGGTGCAACCGCAGGTTTTAATTCTTGTACCGCGGTTACAACTTCCTTAGTTGCCGTAGTTATAGGCTTAAATAATTCTTTAGTGTCGGTGGTAAAATCTTCTTTTGCTTGTTGACGCGCTTGAAGATTATCTCTAAAAGAATCTCTCACCGGGAGAAATTTCTTAACTGCAGCCAACCGTTCTCGTGTTAATCTAGTTATTTGTGCTTCTCCGATGTTTGACATTTATATAAAAAATATCTCGCTAATTCATCATTGTATCTATAGCTAATTCGGTTAGCGTATAGCAGCAGAGGGGGTGAACGCCAACTATATGGCGTCTTTTTTTTTTTTACTGAAAAGTTTAATTAAGCATTTTCATAAATTTACTAACTTTACTAAAAATATTTAATTAAGTATTTTCAAGGAAGCCTCAGTTTACTAAATTGAAGCCTATATAAGCAGATTTCGGGGAACATCAGGTTGCTAAATTGACGCATGGAAATTTGATCTGTTCACCCCCTCTGCTGCTATAGGATTAATAACGATACAGTTATCAGACATAAATCACAGTAGGAAATGACAATACAGGTTTGTGACAATAAATCACAACAGGATTAATGATAAAACAGATACTGCATCCCTAACTCACAGTAGGATCAAGACAATATAGTTCTTGTATTCCTACACCACAGTAAGATTAATGGCAATACAGTTTTGTGATACTAAATCACAGTAGGATTAATGGCAATATAGTTCTTGTATTCCTACACCACAGTAGGATTAATGGCAATACAGTTTTGTGATACTAAATCACAGTAGGATTAATGGCAATATAGTTCTTGTATTCCTACACCACAGTAGGATTAATGGCAAGAGTTGTGTGATACTAAATCACAGTAGGATTAATGGCAATATAGTTATTGTATTCCTACACCACAGTACGATTAATGTCAATACAGTTGTGTGAAACAAAATCGCAGTAGGATTAATGGATATACAGTTTTGTGACACTAAATCACAGTAGGAGTAATGGCAATATAGTTCTTGTCTTCCTACACCACAGTAGGATTAATGGCAATACAGTTTTGTTATACTAAATCACAGTAGGATTAATGCAATATAGTTCTTGTATTCCCACATCACAAAAGGAATAATGCAAATTTCCGTTCTTGAATCACTAAGTCTCAGTAGTATTAGGACAATATTATTTTTCTATTTCTAAATAACAGTAGGCGTAATGACAATACAATTATTCTTTTGTTTCTCGTTTGTTTCTTTAAACAGTACTTTTCTGTGTTTGTGGGCACTTGGTATTTCTTCATTGTGTTTCATCAAACGTTCTTAGCATATGGTGGACACTCTTGTAGTCTCACGAAGATTATTCTTTTCGTTTCGTCTGATTGCTATCTCGTCTTTTCCATCTTGTCAAACTATCTAACATAAACGGACTCTGGTCTACAAAATGTTTTATAAAGTTGACACAAATAGGCTCCAATGATAGAATTGTGTACGTCCTAAACATAGTTAGCCTTTTCAAGGTTTACACCTGTTTTTATGTGCGTATGTCAGTATAGGGTTTTCGGTATTTCGGTTTAGTTTGGACTGAAATCTACCAACAACTGAACTACACACGGATTTGTTTTATAATTGCCTTCGTTCACAGCACAGGCAGCCAAGTTTGGCTTACTCAGTCTTTGATAAGAGTATGTAGTATGTAAGATGCATATGGTATTGAACTATATTGAATATCATTGACGAAGTCATTCATATAAGATAAACCATCAAGATAATATACCAACTATTCCAGCTTTTCTTAGATTAAGGACAGTTCACGGATTTGATGTTATTTCTCAGTTAACTTGTCAGTAAATGTTTAGGTCAACAAAGTACTGATTAGTTTTAATATGAAGATGTCAGCTTGTACACATTCTAAACTTATGCAGCATATTTGTCAAAAAGTGTTGACGTGGAGGACATTCAGTATTCCGGTGCCTTTGTAATTCTTCATTTGGCAGTCATGGAATTCATATTCCCAGATTTATTTTTTCTTACCGGATATTTGTCTTATCTGATTTAGAAGAATGATCTGGCTTTTGATAACATTTTATGTTAAGAAACCAGCATTTGCTGACATTCTATTCATAAGACTTCATCCACTTCCATATGTTGTCATTAAAATAGTTTATGTCTTCGTGGTGAACTGCAAGATCTCTACCGCATGTTAGCAGGAATGATGCCAATCTATTTTATAATATGTTGTCAGTTTTCCTTAAATAGCCTCGCCATTGCTGCACTTCTCGGTTCTCTCTCATTTTCCGATCAAATATTGTAAGCGAACGTTTACTCATGCTTTAACTTTTTTTCGTTTGGCATTTAAACATATGCAAGATAAAAGGGCCGGATGTCAACATATGAAACTGCTACCGCTCGTGTTTTTGCCTTTTCTCCGAATAACTATTTGACATCCTATTGGAAAGAGGGCGCCACATTATTGATAGCAATAGTTAGGCGGACAGTGAAAATTCCTACGGTCGCAGCAAATCAATAATGAGAATACTGCGTAAGGATTTCAGAGTTTATATGGACCAATTAAATTCACAGCAAGTTACATGCGAACGTAATGATATATAAAAATACTCCACAAACACAGTACGTAAATTGTATCAACTATGTGATAAATTAAAATATTAAATGGAACTTACTAACTTATGCTGACGTCAAATCATAAAATTAAAATTAGACTATGCTTTAATAAATGGAGCCAAGACAATTTGTACTGTTGCGAATGGAACACTGTTCTCACTCTCTTAATTTGAAGTTTGTCCTACGAATATGAACAGACAAATTATCATAAATATGAAGCTGTGGTTAAAGGGTCTTCTTAACGTAGATTAGTTTTGATTTCAACAGAAGCTACTATTAACAACGCTTAAAACTCACGAAGCTTCACTAAAGATATCATTCTAGTTCTAATTAACATTTGTATCTGATAAAATGTTTTTTTCTTGAAAAAAAATCAATCTTGTAGACACGTCGCTCTGGAATGATCCTACGCAAAAACATTCCTCAAAAACATGTTTACCAGCAAATAACTTTCATACTACTTGTCTCTTATGTAGCTGTTGCCAAATGTATGATGCAGTTACGATGAAACTGAATTATCAGTGAGTTTGTTTATGTAACAATTACGAATAGTGCCTCATTGTGATTTCATTCATTTGCAATAGAAATTGTACATTCAAAAATTTATTTAGACAATTTTCAATAAATGTAATTCCGATATGCTGCTAGTTCAAACAGTAGGTTCAACATTGCTCAGAAATACTTCACAGTGATATCCGTTCTAACGCAATAAATGGGGTCAAAGGTTACTCAGAAATACTTCACAGTGATATCCGTACTAACGCAATAAATGGGGTCAAACGTTACTCAGAAATACTTCACAGTGATATCCGTACTAACGCAATAAATGGGGTCAAACGTTACTCAGAAATACTTCACAGTGATATCCGTACTAACGCAATAAATGGGGTCAAAGGTTACTCAGAAATACTTCACAGTGATATCCGTACTAACGCAATAAATGGGGTCAAACGTTACTCAGAAATACTTCACAGTGATATCCGTACTAACGAAATAAATGGGGTCAAACGTTACTTAGAAATACTTCACAGTGATATCCGTACTAACGCAATAAATGGGGTCAAAGGTTACTCAGAAATACTTCACAGTGATATCCGTACTAACGCAATAAATGGGGTCGAAGGTTACTCAACAGCAAGTTACAGGTGATACTTGTAAGTTCATGCCACAAAGAAAAAGGTCGGAAAAAACAAAATCCTCTTCACTGGTGGGTTACAGGTCGTATAAGCCTCAGCAATATTACGTGAAAATGTAACATTATTTTCCTACATCAGAGAAGATTAGTTCGTACATCAGACAAGATTAGTTTCTTTGCGCACAAATGATCATCGGTTTATTTCGGTTTCTTTTTTCATTACAAGTATATATCTCACGCATAGCTACGCAACTGTTCTTTAACGATATGCTGTTATTTATAACCATGCGTTGTCAGTAATATATTTTCCCTGGCTTAGATATTCAATCTCCTACAGTCTAAATAAATAATATGTCAAACATTTATCAAACAACATGTCACATGCAAATTTTTATTACGATTAAGACATTATCAAGCATATCGGATGGCAAGAAGAACATACGTATATGAGGCCACAACTATCCCAAGCTGACCATGCCAAGTGAATTTGGGACGTTCCCCTTGGCAAAGAGAAATGATTTTCATCATTATGATACATATTGGCTAAACAAAAACTGAATTTGTCCATAAAGTTGTTAAATGTGCACCTAACTAATGAAATAATATTTATATTATAAGGAACGGTTTACTGTTGATACAGTATACACAGGGATGATAGCATTCAGGGTAGGCTACACATAAATACCAGAGGTAACATTGCACTTTAAACGCGAAATTTAGACTGACATTCTTTATCTGGTCTGTCTATTTGAAAATGTACTTTAGACAAGTATTGATGAACTAAGCGATGACTCTAACAGTAAATAATTTATAAGCACGTGTGGATTTGACATATTAACGTGGTGATGTGTTAGAAAATTTATATACTACTGAATAAGTGTTTGCCATGTTACAACATAGTGTTTATTGCTTTTGGAAACATATACTTCAAACAAACATGTATGGTTCTACAGGGAGTTAAAGGCATCAATTATAATGCCCTGCATTAAAAAACATAACCTATAACGTGTAAAACATGTTGGAAAGCGAAACATTGATACTTTCTTTGACATTGCTAGGTGCAAATTGCATAATGACGGGATAGAGCACCCTGTTTCATGGACATTAATTGAGATGATGCAATGGTACGTATCTCAATTACTGTCTCTTTCGTTTACTTCTTTTCTATCATGAAAAATTTGATCTACAATACGGGTTGTCAGACTTAGTTCCGTTAATTACTATCTCGTTCACTATTAAAAGGCAACGCAATCAATAATTTACTGCAGATAATTTGGTTTCCTGTTTTACGCATGTAAATTCACGATCCTATATCAGTGTTCTTTTGATATGCAAATTAGACGAGTTGAATCTTTCCACAAGTCCATTTCATCACGTTCTATCAGGTATACACTTCTAGTATCCTGAAAATATGCTTCACTAAATTAAAGGTGATACATTACAAAATTGTGGCAACACGAGGGCTCAATTACTTTGGAAGGTCACTGTTAAGTTACACTTTACTACTGTAACAGAAGAATTACGGTAACATCCGTCACGGATTTTGTTCATGTTATTCCTGTTTGTTGCACTGTATTATGGGTATGCTTGTTCATATATTTGTTCTCAAATGCATTTTCATTCTCATAAGGGATTACAAGTTGAATGTATAACAGTGTAAGAGTTCATACACAATGTCTTGCTAAAACAATCCAACATGACTTACAAAAACAGCCTATTTGTACATGACTTTTTTATGTCTACTGTCGTCTGATATAAATATTATTAATACTATCTTACATTGACATTTATTTACTTACACTAAATAACTGAACGTCGTGTTGTCAGAATTTGTTGTATTCAGTTGTAATTTGGCTAAGTGTATTTTCCTAGAACTGAAAGTAAATACATGTGAAAACCGTGTGACATTCATTTACGATCATTCAACAAATTTGGCAAATGAGTTATCAATTCTTCAAATGAACCCTAATGCAACACAAAAAAAAAATATCTACGTTGGATGGGTTAGAATAATTTGGTCCTCACCATTTGTCGTTACAAAAGGTCTGAAAATACAGGTAAAAGAGCTTGACTCTGTTATTATTCATAGATATTTTATTGCCTTAATTGTGTTGAAAACATTTGAGGAACAATACCAATACCATACGTAGAGACCGACTTTAAATCCCTCTTTGTGAGGGAGGTCTCACCATTAGCCTTAATCACATTATTCCATGCACCCTTGATATGGATACACGTTGTGTTAATTGAATGTCCTTATCACCGACCTGTCTAGGATAATCCAAATTTAGAGCTGTTGGTAGTGCAGCTCTAATATATTATCCACACAAAAAGGAATAGAAAATGACTATAAAAGTGGCAAATCAACCTGAAAAGGGTGTTCATATATATACAGGGTGGGGGGTATAATGACGGCATGCAAGGACGCGTTGTTCGATAATACATAACTTTATTGTGGAGAGCATTACTATTAAGAAACATTTTAAAATACACATGCTACTTTATTTATTGTCATTTTCAGCAGTAATTCCATATGTGAACTTTTTCATGTATAATACAAGGTGATAGCAATATTATGATTTTAAAATATTACTGGTTTAATTTTCGTCGATGATAAAGAAAAATTGGAAACATTGTAGTCCACAATAACAAAAGCCATTTTCTGATTTTAAAACAGATAAATTACACATTATATTGTCAATGAGAGTGTTGATATAGCCTGTTTATTAGGGAAATTTTTGGGATGCAGTGTAAATCTTTAGGTAACCTGCAGTCTACATTTTTATCGTGCATCCATCGATTGTTTTATGACAAATATTCTGTTGCCAATTAATATTGTCAAAATAAATCCTTTTACTTAAATTTTATTTTCTTCGGCCAAAATTAAAAATTGATAATTATTTCGAGTCTCCCATCGTTATATATTAGTACCTGAAATAGTGGTGTATTAACAATTTAATCTGTATGTCATTTATTTTATAATCATGTATAGATTTGCTCGTCGTAAAACTGCTTCATGGACTGACAACGGCAGTTGTTACTATATTATCAAATTTCTACTTGAGTTGTGGAGGGATTTTCCTTTGAAAACTTTGATAACAAATCACAACGAAGTTACAAGAAGCCCGCAAAACGCAAACGAACACAGTATCATAACACCTTTATAGTATTCGATCTCTTGCACTATATTGATGTTTTCTGTCTAAAACTAAGACCAGTGCCACCTGAAAGCGTAGTATCGTAGTATGCTAACGATATATATATATATATATATATATATATATATATATATATATATATATATATATATATATATATATATATATATATATATATATATATATTGTGAGAATATAAAGATTTGACATTCAGTTGAAACTGATTTTATTACCTGCGCTTTATGGTCAAGGTGCACTTCGATATGACGAAATGTATTTCTTTGGTTGTGAAAAAGAACCCAATATTCAAGAAGCAATTTTTTATAGGCAACGTCAGTGCTCTGTTAGGTAATCCATTTGGAAACGACTAAATGAAAATTAAATATCGGGTTAAAAGATTTTACAATATTGTCAAGTGCTAAATGTTTCGTCAGTGAAATCCAGTAATTCATTCGTAGGCTTGCCGACAATCAACTGTCTTGGAGTAGAGTTTGGAACGGAAAGAATGTTAGTTTACCACGGTCAGACTGTTACAATATTTAGAGTGAAAACGGATTGAGTGTTTGACACGCGTTAACCTAGGTGATTCCTCACGCAGAGCTGTCAAAAATGATTGAGACAAATGATAAGGTGATATTTCTATCCTAAGTGGCATTTTTGGCATCTTGATAGACGGTTTTCAAAAGGTCCGCAAGGATAGCATTTATGCCGATTGGTCAAATGTATATGAAAGAGGGATGGGTCGAAACCTAGAATTGGGGAATATATTCTCTGAGTCAATGAGTTTTGAATTAGTCTTGGAAGACCTCTGCAAGAGACGGTCAGCATTTATTAGTTCCAACATAGGAGAAGACTCCGGGGGTAATTTTACAACAGTGCCTTCGTAATAATAAGCTCAGGAAAGTCCGCCGGAAATCAAACGGCTGAAGCACGTCAAAACACAAGGTATTTAACTCAAATTCACCTTTATCACGATGTAATGTATATGATGTTTTCCTTTGTCACAGATGCATAATGTATCGATACTATGATACAAATAGTTCAGTATTACATTGATTTAATAACGTACTTTGATATGTTTCTTTGTTACAGATGCATGATGTGTTCATATTTTTGTATGGATAGTCGGTTTTACAGTGATTTAATAATGTATTTTTGAATTCTGAATTAGCATTTTTTACCTTATATACTTTGGTAGGTAAATGGGTGGTGTAGAAAACCCGCCGTGTACATTTATGATTGGAAAGTGTTACATTAATTTGAATTTATCATATTAGTAAATATGGATTGTGTGTTATGATATATTGCCTCACTTTACGTAATGATTTACGGGAATATATGACTTTCCCGAATTCTGATGTCGATAATTAGCAGTATAGCTCTATTGATCTGAAGACTTGTATAGTATTTGTTAGCCGTATAAATGATAACACTGATAGTAAGATCTGATTTGTCGAACCTGAAAACGGACTCACTATCTCAACTCTTAAAGTAACGAGATACTTAGGGCGTTTTACCCTTTTCTTTAACAAGGAAAATAGTTTATTTTGGCAAGAGCAAGAATCAGCGAGAAGTCAAAGGAAAAGAGAAAAAGAAAGAAGTAAGAAGTCAGAGTGTGGAATTCCCGTTCAATCAAAGGGCAAGCTGGAGTCGGACGCACGCAGGGAAAAGAAAGAAAAACCAGTCGACGAAAAAGGTCATTTTGAATCACCCAACAGTCCAATGTTAAATGAACATTCGATTCCTTGATGAAATTTACTCTCAGTATTAACGGCTAACTTCATTTATTTTCATTAGTGTTTGGATTCTTATGAATGTATCCATTATTTTAAAGCTTCAGTTTATGTATTTTTTTGAACTAAGTGTATTCAGAAAGAGAGAAATTGTAATTCACAGTGTCATTCTTTTCTTAATTGTATTTTTAATTAAATTCATATTTTATCTTTACGGGGGCTCGTGTATTGTCTTGTTCAAAGTACCATCTCAGATTACTATATTCACTGACCGGGCAGATTGCACCGTAGAGATCATCTTCTAGATAACGATAATTAGTGGGAGGCGGTCTTCAAGTGGTGTTTTCCAAGTTGCGCAATACCTCTGACCAGGCCTTGTGCAATATTGTACTGATAACACTTTGATAACCCGCCAGCACCACGTTACAAATATCCATCTGTGTGTTTTACTTTATGTAAACATTTGTAACTATTTTAAACGAATGCTTTTCGCCACAATAATAACTGGTTTAAAGCTGCATTTTAATATTTTTCATTTGAGGGAACATTTGTCTGTAAGTACTATGCCGTTTACAACCATAAGTTAATGTTTTTAGTTCAACATAGAACAGGTAAAGTGCTGTACTAATTCGTACAAGCCGTGTTATGCGCGTGTGTCTGTGGCACAGTTTTGCGAAGTTACGTGCTGGTTTTGAGTTTTAAATTCTTCAACAAAGGACTCAAACATTTATAACCTCAAACAACGCAAACTCTAAGTGTTCATTTCCCATGTCATGTCCCATCAGTGTGATAGCAACCAGAGTTTGCTTTAAAATGTTTAGTATCTGCATATGAAAGACATTCATCCGTATCTGCATGCAGCAAGCAGCTTTAAACAAAAACAACTTGCAATCACATCGCATGGGTTTTAAGCTACACGCTGGCTCGATGTTGTTATAATACCTTCTTCCTACAATGATGCTGTCATGAAACAAAGAGAGAGAGAGAGAGAGAGAGAGAGAGAGAGAGAGAGAGAGAGAGAGAGAGAGAGAGAGAGAGAGAGTCAGTCAGACAGACAGACAGACAGAGACAGAAAAGGTGACAGACAGATATAAACAGAGACAGAGAGACAGAGACAGAGAGAGTGTGTGCGAAAGAGGGACAGATATATATATATATATATATATATATATATATATATATATATATATATATATATATATATATATATATATATTATAATAATAATAATAATAATACCACGTTACGTTTCTTCGGGGTAAGTTATGGCTAAACATCATAGGAAACGTACGTTTCTAATAACGGAGCATATGAGCCGTAAAGCATGGATATGAATCACTGACATCAGATTTTACCACAAGCTAGATGTGTGCCTATCATACTGTATTCGTTATTCCACAAGATAAAGGTCCAAGTTTTTCAATGCAATTCTACTCTCATCGCTATTTAAAAACAATAAACAATAAACGAATTATTCTCATAAAATATTACATTCTTTTTAAATCGTTTACTCCTACGGAGAAATGTTATTAGTTTTCTCACGTTGAAGAAAAGTTTTGAATCGTAGAATTATTTTGAATATCTATATGATAAAACGCTAGTTTGACTCGAAACAACTTTAATTACTCTCGTTTGCACAATATCATTGATTTTCGTAGCGTCTTTGACAAAATGAATGACTTTTGTATGATTAAATTGTTATACACAAATATTACTTGAACCTAAATAATGATTGAAACAGATGTATACCGAGATATGTGGCACCAAGGAATTATTCAAACATATCATTAAAAAAATATATTAATTTGATTTTTGTATACCAAACACAATTCATTTATTTTGTACCATTTTTTGACAGATATATATTTCAACGCATCTTTTTTGTATATGCTTGAGGTCAGAATGGAAAGAAGAAAAATCTTTTAATCGATTATACTTTCTTAAAATTGATAATCTGTAACATATACTCATAAAATGTCTTCTAAATATATAAAATGACCCCTCAGCAAAATGACAATACCGTGTCTCTTAATTTGCATTTATCTTTCTTTCAACCCAATGTTTGTGAATATTTCCAAGTAATCTGCTCAAGCTCAGTTTGTATGCCATTAGATGATAATGGTATAGTTGCAAATTGAAATATAAGTATATTATACTGTAGTTTCTACCCATTCATCCTACTGGATTGGGGAATAGTGTATCTGCCCTCAGCCAAGCAAGGTTACCTAACGATTCGTATCTAGCTCTTGACTGTAATTGTCAAGCGTATAATTAAACTTCCCTTACTTGATGCGTAATCTGCAGATGCCACCCACGACACGAGTCAATTAGCGCGATGGGTATGGAAATTGGCTAAGTAACTCATTTCTAATTTCTTGCAGAAAATACAACGAATATTAATTGGGCAAATGAAATTGTTGCTTGTGTTTTGAAATGCTTTTGACTTTGTTATGTTGCTTGGAAGGAACTAGTTGTACATTTTTGGAAAGATTTGCCTTTAATGCAGTGTCTAATTTAAAGTGTTTTGATGTTTCTAGAGTCGATGATGTGCATTTTGTAGTCCGTAAAATATTGTTCTAAGAACTGGTATAAAGTCAATACACACTTTAGGCTTGTTCTTCAAATTCAATGTATCACCTCTTACATTTGTTTCTCTAATAATCAATCGCGATTTAACAAATTAAGTCTTGTTTACTTTCGGTGTTTCCCGTTATCTTAATCTGCTGAGGAAATTCCTCTTACTGGTATTTCCTGTGGTATTGTCCTTACATAACTTCTGGACGACCTTGATTTAATGTAAAGTATTGTCCCTTACATAACGTCTGGGCAACTTGATTTAATTTGGAATATTGTCCCTTGCATAACGTCTGGACGAGCTTGATTTAATTTGGAGCATTGCCCTTTACATAACTTCTGGATGACCTTGATTTAATGTGAAGTATTGCCCCTTACATGACGTCTGGGCAACTTGATTTAATTTGGAGCATTGCCCCTTACATAACGTTTGTACGACTTGATTTAATGTGGAGCACTGCCCCTTACATAACGTTTGTACGATTTGATTTAACGTGGAGGTACATCTATCTATCGGTGAGGATGACATACAGATTTGCTTCGATATATCATTGTTTTAGGCATGTCTCATTTTCCAGTATTCTGGAGTTTTATTGCAACCGAAGAGTATAGCATCTCTACCTGCATCAATGTATTATCCCCTGGCTTTACATCCTTTTGCAATTATTGTTTCCTAGATAGATAGATAGATAGATAGATAGATAGATAGATAGATAGATAGATAGATGGATGGATGGATGGATGGATGGATGGATGGATGGATGGATGGATGGATGGATAGATAGATAGATAGATAGATAGATAGATAGATAGATAGATAGATAGATAGATAGATAGATAGATAGATAGATAGGTAAATTAATAGGTAGATAGATAGACAGACAGACAGATAGCTTTTACTTAATAGAAAGTTTCATTCTAGACGTTTTTAAGGTCGGAATCAAGATTGCAAGCTAGAGATACACATAACATACGGTTATTTAGAAATCCAACAAATAATGCAAATAGGATATGCCTTGCAACACGTTTGTTCCCCATACCGATATAGCATTTCAAGCATAAATGTCCATGCATTATATTTAGGTCAAGATCACTAATGACAATCTTGACCGTTTCGGCACATTTTCTTTTATTCCATCTGAGGTATAAAACTTTGTTTCTTTGGCTGCTGAATAAATACAGTTCTATCACACTGGTCTCAGTCCGACTCAGATCGATCTATCAATATTATTATTATTATTAGTAGTAGTAGTAGTAGTAGTAGTAGTAGTAGTAGTAGTAATAGTAGTAGTAGTAGTAGTAGTAGTAATAGTAGTAGTAGTAGTAGTAGCAGTAGTAGTAGTATTATTATTAGTAGTAGTAATAATAATAATAATAATATAAGTAGTATTTATAGTAGTAGTATTTATATTATTATCATTATTATTATTATTTTCGTGTTTTATTAGTTTGTGGCTTGACTGATCAAATTTTTAACTATTTTACTAAATCGTCACAAAAAAAAGCTATCTGGTTTAATACTTCATAAGTATATAAATACCGAGTTATTACAACCTCATGGTAGGTGAATTAAATATGGCAAGCGGATTTGGGATAATGTGCGGTATGAGTTAAGTAGACAATGTATTAAAAGCGTGTTCTGGTTTGTCTTTTATACAAACTGATACAGTTTGTGAGTAATCACCAGTTTGTGTTCGCCGGTTCAGATTGAGCTTTAAACCCTTTGCATAGGCTATGTCATTCAATCGGCTTTCCCAACAGGAAACGTTTTGCATTTCGAACAAACACCACCACCACCACCCCGCCCACCACAATAAAAAAAGAGAGAGAAAAAAAAAAGAAAACACCGATACCAACTCCAATTTGATAACATGTCTTACTAGACATTGCTCTGATTCTTTTGTTATATGCCAGCTTTGGTTTTCTGTATTTCCGATGAGCGTTTTACTAGGTGTCTGTATGCTACATTTTGTAAATTAAAGCTTTTAAAGTGTTTTGTTTACCTCCTTAGCATAGTTATGTATAGTTAGTAAACCTTCCATTTAGTTGCAAACTTGTAAGTTAATTTAAAATGTTTTTGAATCTAAACAAATGTTAAAGTGCATGTTGATTTACATGTCCAGTAAATGAATGATATAAATTCCACGTTATGTTCTATATTTTGGAAAGAAAACTTGCAAAAGGATGTAATTTCATCATGTAGGACAAATCCAGCTGGTACCTGATTCCACTGGCATTCAAATTATTGTGTAACAGTCCAAATAATAGATTGTACAAAAGTCTAAGAATCTAGTATGACATGGTATAGACAACAACTAACAATGATAAATAAACGCTTCAGGTTTTATACTGACAAAGTCTTCACATGTCTTCTTGATTAGTTTTATCGACTATTTTCTGACTCGTTTTAATTAACATTTTACCAGTTGTGCAAGCGCAATTTCAACAGCTATGTTATTTTCATGGTGTTCTTCAGATGACGTAGATAATTGATAAATACAACCTAAACATGTCACAAGATCGTATATATTTGGAAACATACTTAGAATTTGAAGATGTAATGAAAACAAGAATAAATACAGTCAATCCATATAGATATATTGACTCTTAATGAATGACCAAACGTATCAAAAAAGGTTTTACACTTTTTTCAAGAAACTCATCAACTTACAATTGCAACATTTTTACAATGAGAAAAAGTACAATCCGACCAATGAATGAATAGACTAACATTGTAAACCTGCATCAAGGTGGAGATTGTGATATACTTTTTTTAAATATCAAGAATGGTACCATAAGATGTTTGGATTACTCAGAAAGGTAGAAGGTAGTTTCTGGCAATCATCTCAATACCGAAAAAACGTGGAGGGCCAAATTTTGAAAAGGAATTGAAAAAAGAAATCTTAAAATGTAGGTTTAAATATTTTTGACACGATGCATATGACGTTGCTGTTCCAGCCTTAAAACACATGCTAGTGACTGCGAAGTTGAATGCCATAACTAGAAAAAAAGAAAACACACCCTAAATATCAATTGGAATCCGCCGTTGTAAACTCAATACAAACTCCTGAGAGTACTCAAAAACGATGCTCTACAGGAAGGATAGTGAAGAAGAAATTTGGGAGATGACTGCCAGAAAGTAAATCATCGTGGAGAACTTCTTAAAGCAGAGGAACAGGTGCTTAACGGTATGGGTTATGGTGATGGAAAAGGATGAAAAGGCACAAGAGTTGAGATCGTAAAAGGGAAATTAAAATATTCTTGATTAATTATATAGCTATCAAAATCGTAACGACAAGATTGCTTTGAATTATTGACATAATGATTTGCTATCGTTTTGAGCAGATTCTTAGGCTACTTTCATTTTGGTTGGTCGTCTATTTTTGCTCATGATTCCATTGGTTGGCCGGTTGTTTGCGTCATTATAAACGTGGTAAGCAAAGCAGCATTCGGAGTGAAGTTGTACTGAAACTAACAAAGCTTATATCGAAATTGTGATTTTATTTTATTGCCATGCTTTGCATGGAAGCTGATTTCGTTTTTGTCATCCCTATTCGATCAATAGTTTTGTTGACATTTCTAAATTGCCATATCTCATTTTAACAACGTATTATCGGATCGGATCAGCATATACTTTATCTCGATGTTACGGATTGTTTACCAGCCTTTAGAATAATGGCTTTACAATGTCGATATTTAGTAATGTGTTTTATCTACGTTTAAACGAGTCAGAAGGTTCGTTTGAATTGCTGTTACTACACGTTTTAATAACCATGTTCAACAATAAAAATATACCTAACCATCGCGTGGATAGATCAAGGTCTGTCAAAACATGTCGCTCGAATCTAACGATAATATGTTAATTTGAATCATGACCATTTTAGTTGAGTGTTAAAAAATGTAGTATAGTTAAATAAAAACTGTTTGATTAGTTTGTATATAAAACATTGAAAATATATTCGTTAACGCTATTTCCATCGTTTGAATACTGGCGCAGTCTCCGAGTTAACTGTGCGTTAAACCCATCTATATGACAGGGGGTAACATACTCTACGTTGCTGTAATTTAATCTGAAGACCATTATCTAAGCTTCAAACAATAGCTTTCAATTTAATTTTCCTATTTACTAGGACTATAACTTCATGTATGTGCATTCATGTATGAACACACACACACACACACACACACACACACACACACACACACCATCATCATCATCATCATCATCATCATCATCATTAGTATTATCGTCATCATCAGCATCATCACTCTCTTTTGTTTTGAACAGAGAGAACACACATTATTAAAACTAGTCTTCTGCGTCTTTTTTTCTTCACGTTACCCTGCTTTTTTACAGCTGGATGACATGAAAGTACTAGCTCTTCTTTTGCATGCATTTTGTAGCAAATTAACTTTTCATCCTGAGTAAAGCTGGATGCCAAGTAAACGTGCAACAGAAGTGTAGGAATACACATTACTGATAATATATGGTAATATTAAATTCATGAATTCTTAAACAATCTGCATTCAGTGAAAATAAAAATCATTTGTATTGTTAAGCAACAGAAAGAGAAACATTGGTGACAATATTACATTTAAATAAATAATGTCTTAATAATTTGAAAATCAAAGAAATATGCATATTTTCAATTGCTAAATATCTTGGAGCAAAACTCGTCTTCTCAATAATCTCAATTTTAGGGTTCGTATAGATGACGAGTTTGGTTTGAAGTGTTGCAAATCGTTCATTGAGTCGATAAGGTGTTGTTATATACATGTTTTAATATGGATCTTAACGATATCATTCTCAGAATATAAGCTAGTGGATCAAGGAAGCAATGTGGGAGTAAATCAACTATATACGGTAGATACTGGTTGATTACAATGTTCTAAAACTGTAGACACTTTTATGTTTTATGTTTCTGCGAAAACAGACTATCCATTTTCAAAATTGAGTGCTTCTCTTCTAGCCAGTTTTCGTAATCCAGAACGTATTCAGACCGCTTTAAAATGTAGTTCTTTATCAGCTTTCCAGGATCTGCGTTAGTACAGGAATAATAAATATTACATGCTCATTTCAGAATTTTAGGAATATGGGTTAAAGAAATAATGTTCAAAATTATGTTTTGATGATACAAATGTCTGGTTCCTTAGCAGTCCTGTGCGTCCAGTATATTTGTATAGCGTTGATTGTGGACTCGATATGATTATTTCAAGAAAAACTGAATGATAAAGTTATCCCCAGATATATAATTAAAGTAACCAAAAAATGTTTTCATCCAACAAGGTAGTTTGCATTCCAGCTCAATGAGTGATTTAAAATGTGTGATTGTATTATTATTGTATTTCATTGTGCGTACAATGTACGTTCAAATTCTTGTCTTTCGAATTATATTGATCATTTCTCATTCACATTTTTATTTTCTATAAGTTCCAGAAGCATTTAGGATTTTTTTATGACAGCAAAGACCTTAACTTCTTTGCTGTGTAACTAGTTTTTCTTCATCAAACAATGCTTTTTCAGGATTGTTTTCATTCAAGCATTATGTGCATACTTTTATGTTTAGCATCAATATATCAGTGCAACTGCGTTTAAATATATATATATATATATATATATATATATATATATATATATATATATATATATATATATATATATATATATAGATATATATATAGATATATATATATATATATATATATATTGTTTCGAGGTTTGTTGTGATGCTCGGTGGTAAACAAGATGTTTTCTAAAAATGTAAGTTTAAGGCGTATCCTTGCTTAACAATTAGTGAAATTTACCATTAAGTGTTCGGAAAATCCATTTCGTTATATTTGCGGCAACAGTTTATATAAGAATAAGTTTTGAGAACATGTTTTAAGTCCTGATTCTTACTGGTCTTTGCGAATCTGTTATCAGAATTTTAAATGTGTCCAGATATATTTTGAGAGGAATTATTTATTTTAATAATTCATTGAAATTACAAAGTGCTCATTGACCTATTGGATTAAAACATATTTCTCGTACTGCCGTAAAACGTTTAAGATAGTCTGGAGTATATAACTGGACATATTTCTCGTACTGCCGTAAAACGTTTAAGATAGTCTGGAGTATATAACTGGATACATCATGAATATTTGCGCATCAGCACATTTAAGAATTTTGATACACATGTTAAGTCACGCTTCTTGGTACATCAATGTTAAGTCACGCTTCTTGGTACATCAATGTTAAGTCACGCTTCTTGGTACATCAACCCATTCGTGATTATTGAATTCGCGCGAAACAGTCTCTACGGTAGGAATTGTGCGAAAACATTTAGGATGTATCTGGGATCTTAAGCTAAAATGCTGGTTTTTAAATAAATAAAAATTGTCACTTTGTTAAATGTTGCAAAAGATTTTAAGTTATATAAGTGTGTGTGTGTGTGTGTGTGTGTGTGTGTGTGTGTGTGTGAATGACAACAATGCCTGCCTTCAACTATACATCCACGTGACTAACCCACACTTTTATATACGGTATTTGATTATAGCCTGCATGCGGAGTCGGTAGGGTAACTGTTCAGTTCAACATTTTGTTCAATACAATGTAATTTATTTCTGTACGCAACTGGACTTAAAATGCATCAACTTCTGTTCTTTATCAAGCTCATCTCCTGATACCTACAACATTGCTTTCAAGGTAAACTTGTGAAATATTTATGTCGCTTTTCCAAAACTGTTTAACTGAGTTCAATGTAACTATGCGTCAGAGAAACACGTCCATGACATGTTTCAGTTATTGAGACTTTGAAAAGCATTAAAATTATTTTGGGTTCTCTCAGTCCTTTTGATTACAGCTTATTAAGTGTATTAATGTTCTTAGCATATTTACACAAGCATATGTTGGGCTTTAAAATAAATATTTAACTGGAAACAATGCGTAATGAGCCAACCCTCTGTTGCCTCTTTAATTATAATGGTTCATTAACGACTTTACTAATGTGTATGCCAATATCCAGGTCCACTTTATGCATTCATTAACTGGCATTTTCCAAGACGTAATGACCACTTAGGTAACTTTTAATATCAAATGAAGCATTAAAGACACCGTAAGGGAAACGGCTGACGCGGATGATGCTATTTACACTCCCGGTATTTCATAATATAATTCAGTCAGATATTGCATATAGTCAACATTAATGATGGCGTATTCCAAAAGAGTAAGAATAAGCTAAGAACGGATTTAACAAGGAGTGTACCCTGTTTTCCGAGAAACATAAGACACATATTAATGACATTAGTGTTGGCATCAGTATCTATACATTGATGTTAAGCTTTGCTACTTATCAATTGTCGTAAGCTTCATATAAAACTAGCTGAAGCTTGAAAGATACGAAACTAATCGTCAAAATGTTTTGTACACAATAGATTACACCGTGTTTTTCACCAGATGAGCGCAGTTGTCGATGAATTGATAAATATATGACTAATCCATGTATTATTATTATTAGTAGTAGTTTTAGTAGTAGTAGCAGTAGTAAAAATGGTGGTAGTGGCAGTGGTTGTGGTAGTGCTTTGTACATGAATGAGCAAATGTTTGATGTAATGGCTTCCGTTCATTCACGTTTACAGTTATGTTCACATTATGCAAATTAATTACTGCAACATGAACTATATATAACATAAAGTGATCTATATTTGTATGAATAGCACATTTGTTGAATGGCTTATCGCATGATCAATATAACGCATTTGACTAGAATAGTGATCCACGTTACACGCACGTGTCCCTAGTATGATATTTCATGTTTCCCTGACGGTGAGAAATTTAAAAGGCTACGTGTGCAGACAAAATGGCAGACCAGCCATTGATTTGTTCTTATACCGCAGCATATGGGTCTATGTTATGAAAAAATAGGTGATACTGTATTCTCGAACTTTATCACTGCGGTACAAGATTTTCTGATGTGGAAGCTATTTCAGGTCGTATCTGTTATACACTAGAATGTAACGCGGTCTTACGTTATCTGATAGACGGTGCAGATTCAAACACCTACAATTCTAAACAAGTCCTGTTTGAGAATTTAATTGGCCTGATAATCCAGGGAGAGCAACTGTGGCGATAAAAAATGCGATAAGAAGGTAAATGTCAATCGGCGCTTTGTATTCTTTTCCGAATTAGTGCTGGTTTGGCTATCCAACTCAGTGGGCAATGCTATATTAATCAATGATAATACGCCAATTTATTTCTTTGAAAACACGTGCAAAACGTAGTGAAAAGCATTATTCTGAAGAAACAGGAAATAAACTTCGAAGAGAAATCGGGATTTTGCATTCATTTTTGTCACTGAAAATATGTTTAACATATCTTCTATTTTCATATACTTAATGCATGCTTCAAAGAAAACGAATAATTAGCCTGTAGAATGACATGCATACTGCAATAGTTCATTTATATGAAAATGTTTCTTCATGTTCCAATATTTCGGACAAGAAACAGCTTAAATTATTCGTAGACTGAACTACGCTTGTTATACTACCATACCATTACTGAAAATGTTTGAATGTATCTGACCCGAAATTATCGCTGGCTAGCTTGGTGTTATTGTGAAAATGCTCTTTCTGCAACATTATTTTAGCGCTGTCTCCGTTCAGGCGAAAACTCAAAAAGTTCAGCAGATATTGATACCTTTACAATCTGAACAAATGGTAGCAGGAAGTTCTGGTACTATACAGGAACCGTTTGCATTTATTGCTTTAGACACATGGAATGATAAATGGTATTCTTATCAATGGTAAATGTGCTGACAGCTTTGGAAGATATGACCTTAATTTGCCACTTGATATGAAGCGTATCTCTTCATAGGTTATGGTCCACATCCAACAGACACACGCGTGGGCTTGTCATTCAGAACATAGACTGGCCAGAACCTGGCCTGGCTTGTATAGAACAAGGCATATTACAAATAATCAAAATTATTAACTAAAAAAGGATCGGTACATATTCTATAAATGTGGTTTATTTCCTCATCTACTCGTTTCTTTCTTTCTTTCTTTCTTTCTTTCTTTCTTTCTTTCTTTCTTTCTTTCTTTCTTTCTTTCTTTCTTTCTTTCTTTCTTTCTTTCATCTGTCTGTCTGTCTGCCTGCCTGCCTGCCTATATATCTATCTATCTATCTATCTATCTATCTATCTATCTATCTATCTATCTATCTATCTATCTATCTATCTATCTATCTATTTATCTATCTATCCATCCATCCATCCTTCCGTCCGTCCGTCCGTCCGTCCGTCCGTCCGCCCGCCCGCCCGCCCGTCCGTCCGTCCGTCCGTCCGTCCATCCATCCATCCATCCATCCATCCATCCATCCATCCATCCATCCATCCATCTATCTATCTATCTATCTATCTATCTATCTATCTATCTATCTATCTATCTATCTATCTATTCATCATCATTGGCGACTTAGTTTCATGAGACCATGCGGATAGCGCCCTTGGGGTGTCGTCTGTCTCTGGGTTGTTGGCATCGTCAGTTGTGGCTATGCAAGCCTATGCGCGAGTGGCAGTCTCTCTTGCAGTTTCTGCAGACATACTGGGAAGCCTGGGTTACTGTGGTTGCTGCCACGTGGCCCTTTCTTACACGTTTCTCTGCCGCCAGCTGGCCTCTCCTCATATCAGCGACTAATATACCCTTACTTACTGCCAGTCTCCACGTGCCTCGGTCCTCGGCCAGCACTTCCCAGCCATCAGGTGCTATGTCGCATGCCTTCATGTCCCTCTTGCACGCATCCTTGAAACCGAGTGAGAGGCAGCCGACTCTTCTCGTGCCAGAGGCCAGCTGTCCATATATGATGTCCTTTAGCAGCATCCCATCCTCCATGCGTCGGACATGTCTCATCCATCGAAGGCGACGTTTGCTCAGCAGAGACAACATGATGGGGGTATTTGCACGCTGCAGGATTTCATTGTGAGGGTAACGGACTTGCCAGTTGATTTTCAATCTCTCTATCTATTATATATATATATATATATATATATATATATATATATATATATATATATATATATATATATATATATATATATATATATATATATATATATATATACATATATATATATATATATATATATATATATATATATATATATATATATATATATATATATATATGTATGTATGTATGTATGTATGTATGTATGTATGTATGTGTGTGTGTGTGTGTGTGTGTGTGTGTGTGTGTGTGTGTGTGTGTGTGTGTGTGTGTCAAGAGGCACATTTACTGAGACAATAAGAGATGATAGAGCATTGACTAGAAGGCGTGCTGGAATGTCAAGGATACATACAGGCAATGTTGATGCGGGTAATTTGAGCTCATCAGATGGGACTGAATCAGATTAAGAGAGATATAGCTCGGGTATTTCTGGATATATATCCAATAATATCCCTATCTAATTTGAAATTAACACGACCAAATAAGAACTGTTCCAACATGTGTAAACTATAATGAATCGTTGTACTATATTGATCCTGAAAGATCTCAACAGACATAAAGATATCCGAGTTTGTTTCATAGATATTTTATATAGATATAGCAGAAAAACTGTTAGAAAGTCTCAGTGGGTTTTCAGACGCTGAATGGAATGAAATTTTCTCTTAAACCAAACAGTAAATATATGAATATATGATATTAGATTGCTTAAAATTCCCAACAGCATGCAGCCCCAGACTTTGCCAAGATTTATTGTCTTTGGCTGAAAATTATATTTATGAATGTCTGCAAGATTAGGTATATTGATCCTTGCTCATAGTTGTGGGTTTCTATTGCAATATATGCCCTTGTAGTTCAATACATTGGCATAAAATGTATGTGTGTTCTTTTCGTCTGCCGCACATGTTATTTAATTCGCCATTACTGTTTAACTTGTAGAAAGCAGAAAGTCGTTATATAAAAATTAATCCGTGTATATAGTTTAAGTGATTTAAAGATGAGTGTAACAGAGAGAGAGAGAGAGTGTGTGTGTGTGTGTGTGTGTGTGTGTGTGTGTGTGTGTGTGTGTGTGTGTGTGTATTAGTCTGGCTCATTTGTATCGCCTTGAGTGCATTGTCATTTTACGTATACCTTCAACCCAGATATTCTCACTGGGAACAAAGGAGAGAGATGAGCACTAAAATAATAATACCGAAGGCATCCGAACGGTTCTACTATTTTTACTGAGACCGCGAAATGTGTTTTCGTGTTATAATAATCAGAATGAAAGCGCTATTCATAGCTCCAAGAAATTACCTTTATGTTCCTATTGTTGTATGCACTTTGCAATATTAGTAAGTATCTTAACTGACAAAAGCTGCGAACAACACGTCTGCCTAGTCAAACCAATTTCACTGATATGTTTACGATGTTTTCTCTATGTTTCGTGTATCCATTGTGTTTAAAAAGACCGCAGAGTTGTAAGACCGCAATGACATCATTTTGTATTCATGTTAGACGAATAGGCGCTGGCTTTAAGAAGCAAAAAAAAAATGTAAAAAAATGGAGATCAACACCGAATTGAAGGGAGTGGACCAATTTCTTTTTTTTTTTGTTCCCTCTTTTTAATCGGACACATTTTGGATCATGCGAGTCAAAATATAAGCATCATTCGTAGTAGTATGGAGCTTTAGGTTGTTTCATATATATATATATATATATATATATATATATATATATATATATATATATATATTTGGTTCACGTGATATTCTGTAATAAAAAATGTATCATACATGTATACTTGACGTCCTGAGTGTACATTTACGATTAAAAAGAGACTGAAATAAAACCATGTTCGTGTTAAATCAAGATAGAAGACAAAGGTCGTTGAGTTCATCAAAACTATATTATATAGAATGAATAGTAAATGTTTAAGGGGTAAGGTTGTAAAAAATATTGCACTTTCGACAAATGAAACTATAAACAGTTTTTATTTATGTATAAATTAAAATGTGTTCGATTATTTGTGTGTAGTTAAATCTTTTTAAAGGAAAATTGACGCTGTTAAATACATTTAGTCGCATAAACTATTCGAATCGTTTTAGTAGATTAAAACACTTTAAACTGTACATGTCATACCATTTATGTGATATCATTGAGTTCGCAACAATATAATTCGTCATTAAAAGTTCGATCAATTACAAATATCATTCCAAATTTTTATCGAGTCTTGCTTCACGTCATTTTCTGAAAAGCAACGAACTTTGCATTGAACAAAATATTTAATAAGTGATTGAAACAGGTTACTCTATTTCATTTCATAATACCTTTTTATCTTTTTGCTAAGCAGTTAAAGTACATGCATTAGACACGTCAGATGATGACTTCCATCAAAAACATTTCCTTACTAATCTTCACATTGGTTTCTCATTACCGAACTTTCTGTTCAAATACTAAGCAATGAAAATTTAGTCAAAATCACCTTTAAAGATGAACTCATTTGAATTTGGTATCAAAGGTTTTCCGGCATTTTTTGAGAGAACTGACTGTAAAAAAGTAATATGCAATGGGACAATGAAATCACATCCGCAATATAAGAAAACATATACACAGACAAGCACGCCTTAATGCTCAAATTTTAATAAATAAACAACTACTTTCAAACAATATCAATTATGTCTAAATCTCACCAATGTATCACCAGTAACATTTGAGAGAAAAAATGTTTTAATAGATAGGTACTATACTTTTAGGTGCTGAGCCGGAAGTGTTAATTGTGACCTGAGTCCAAATTTTGTCTAACCAAGACTTTAGTATGTGTGAGTGATATGAAACATTCTAGCGCACTGGACCAATCAGCGTTTGAATGTTGTCTTCAAGCATCATGGAGGGATAAATGCCACTAGATTCACGTGATATTAGTGGTTCGAAAAGTTAAAATGCTTAGACTGACATTTGAATGTTAACAATTGAGAGAAAATCTACAAAAGGTCTGTTGACAACATCGTCTCGTCAAGAAACATCGCTTGGATATCGTAACGTTCGATTACGGGAATCAAACGCGATGCCCTTTAATATATTTAGGCATAACTCAATATTTCTTCAATGCATCAGTTAGAAATATATCACGTGCAAGAAATTTACAAAAAACTATAACGTTGTTGACACCAAAGTCAACGCCTGACAAGCAATATGACTTTATTCACAGATGAGAGGATTTATAACAAGTCTCTCGAAATTATCAATGAGCAGCAGTGACAATTGTGTCTTATATCTATCTCACAAACGACTATTAGGTTCTGTGCTTTTGTTTCAGTCTTTTTAAATGATTCATGTTAGAAAGCGTTTTTCTTGAAAGAAGAAGAAGAAGAAGAAGAAGAAGAAATAGAAGAAGAAGAAGAAGAAGAAGAAGAAGAAGAAGAAGAAGAAGAAGAAGAAGAAGAAGAAGAAGAAGAAGAAAAAGAAGAAAACCGAATAGAAGACAAAGGCCCTTTCCAGGGCCGCCCATAGACCTCTAAAACATTTGCTTTCTTCCCTAAACAAATAATGTTTACTGTTGGTTACTGTGTATTGTATGTTTAATGCGTTATGTCAATGTCTATGTCTACGGTACACTCTCTAATCCCAATTGAGACCAATCTGGTGCACACTTTTTCTACAATTCTTGTAACATTGTTACCAATCTCAGATACCAACGTACACAACTCTCAGGACTTTATCTTGAAAAGTTCTAGTACTGATGACGATTACTTCCACTGGTATCATTATCGCTTAGCTGGTAGTGTTCCGTGTGATGTTACTGTCCTAACTTGATCGTATCGTTGCGTTGCCCATGGCAGAGGCCGAGAATAAGCAAGAATCAACTATGCAGAAAATCCACAAAACAATCTAATAAATGTGTGTTGCTTATATTCACACAATACAAGTCTTTCAAAGCTTTAGTGTGTCATGGGGTGAGGATTATGATTTTTATAATTATTGTTAATGCCCACTGTGATGGGGTTGTATAAATATAATAATAATAAATACTATAATCCGCCCCTTTTTGATACTCGTTATCTAAGAGAAGACCGCCCTCGATCTAATTACCCCGGTTAAAGTTAGATTAGTGGTGAAACCTATATCTGGAAAAATATATAGGGAACTGAGCAAATATATCAAACAAACAAATACGAGCCCCTGTAAAGATAAACAAACAATTTAATCAATTACATAAACAATTGTGAAAATTCTTTTCATTAGAAATATACCCTGTTTTTCGAAATAAAACTTTCACCGAATTTCAAGAAAACTCAAATAGATTTAAATAAACTAGCCGATCTGTTACTGATAGCTTCAGTTCATCATAGGATCGAGTAACACAATCGAAGTCAATGCCTTGCACGATTTCATAACCTGCGAGTCCTCAGTTTCCGTTTCCTTTGTTGCTGTTCAGAACTTTGGCTCTCAGAAATGATACTTCTACTATCCGTCTCAGGATATACTCTGAATACGTTAGAATTTTAGCACGATGCAGAATTTCATCACTGGATTACACGTCTCACTGCACTACCATCTAGTTTCTTTTTCCTCAGTATACGTCTCAAGTTACGTAACATCAATACGTCCAAAAAGCTATTGTCTCCCTTTTAAAAAGATATTAATAACACCCTAACTTTCTCGTTATAGATGATACAGGTGAGAACTTTCATTCCTGGCTCGAAAATCAGATATTGCTATCAGTAGTAAACATATAATAAGGCTATAAATCGACTAAACATGTCCTCAAATGACCCACTTAATCGAATTACTAATTCTTTACGCCTTGACCTTACACATTAACGCAACATAAGCGAGGCTTGGGATTCTGGACCAGCCTTAATATACACAGCAAATAAATGGAATGCATTCCAGCCTTCCAGTCAATACACACTGACTCTTAATCATACATGAAATCTAAATTCGGTGAATTCACACAAATTCTAGTAAATCATATTAACTAATGTAATGCATTATATTCCTAGAACCTAGTGTTTATACTGTAATAAATTTGGAGTAAGTGTTAGTGAATTTGAACCATGCTTGGGTCGTTAGTAGTGATTTTGGGTACAAGCCGAATGACTGTCCCTGTAGTAACATAGTCCATATTAAAATTCAGTGGTGTATACAAGTAGTGTGATTGAAAAGGCAGCATTTATGGTTGGAAATCAGTAAATTATAGAATGGAATCAATAAGTTGGAACTTGGTAGGTACCGTTTATGTGGCCATAGTGGAAAATTGGCGTATGTATATGAGTGTGAAACGCCGGAAATTCTGTGGATGGACTGGCCTAGGGTCGCGCAGTTAAATATTTCCCAGTTAGTAAGGGAATACTGGTGTAATTTCTATGGCATGACAAGCTATCGGTACGGAAAACGGATGATAATGAAGAAAAACCATGTAAAGGTGCAGTTAATGGACGTTTGGGCAAGTTGTCTCCTCTGGGTCGCCCATTGATTACAGCAAAGATTAATAATTATAGCAGACACGTCTTTCTTTCCATTTTACAACTTAAGTTGTATGGAAGTCTTTGGAAATTTGGGGAAAACGTATGACTTCCAGCGTGACTCGCGCCAGGGTTTTGACACCGCTCGGCCAAGTGAATACCCCTGTGCTTGTAACAAGAAAAATTTCTGGTGGCAGCGGTGGGATATGTGTGAATAGTTCTGTCATGGTTTGCAATTTATTCAGAGTTATTATGTGTGAAACTGACTATTGCTTCGCATTTGGAAAGAAAGAGGAAGAAATATTATGGCTAGTGCGACTTTAACTTCGTTTATTGAGATTTCGTGACATTTGGTCTGCGAGAGTAGATATATGCATTTGCTGCTGAGAAGGATTTTTAAGAGGAGTACTAATGTTTAAGCAGGACGGAGTGATTTATCCAGGATATAATACAGCGATGGCAAGAATTGTATTGGTGTAGGTCGCGCAGATTGCGAGATCTAAGTGAGTTGGAGGTAAAAGCGTGAGACAGTGCACACGCGGTTTCCATTTTCTCCTCGACACGTGGGGGTTAAAACAGGGCCAAGTGAATACCCCTGTGCTTGTAACAAGAAAAATTTCTGGTGGCAGCGGTGGGATTCGAACCCACGCCTCCGAAGAGACTGGTGGACTATTTGTTTATTTTTATTTTTGTGTTGCTGTAGGGTACGGTTAAGTGGTGAAAAGATGATTGAAAAGGCAGTGTCAAGTCTAGCGTTCTGTTGGTGACAATAGGGTCGCGCCAGATGGGCGTTGAAGTCATGGTTGACTTATTTTTGAGGTTCTTAAGAGGTCGTGTTTCATTTGAAGAACGCATTCTCTAACCTCGTGGGGTAGTACAGGACGGAACCTGTATTTTGTTTGTCATTGAACTGTTAGCGACTTGCCAGTTGAGAATTGATTTATACAGAGCAGATTAAGAAGGAAGAAAGAAATCGTCTACACGCATCTTCATGATCATATATGGTTCAGCGAGGTTTTCATCATGCATTGTTTGACTTGTCTGCATGAATGGAATGGTGTCAATTTGGAAAACTGTGAAGGACAATTCAAAGCACGTGTTAGTTATTTAGCAGCATGAAGAAATTGTAGTGCACACCACAATTATAGTTGAATCGTGATGTGATGGTGTTCCAAACTTTAGCGTTTGGGGATAGGTTTTCTTAGGGATTTAGGTAACAACTGGTGTGGAATTTGTAGTGAATTAACAGTGAAAGAAACAAATAGGATCGTCTGGCACAGACTGAGTTGAAAAATATTTGGGCATTGAAGTCATGGTTGACTTGTTGGAGGTTAGTAAGAGAAGGTGTCTCTGAAGAACGCTAACCTCGTGATGTGTACAGGTGTACCAAGGTCTATTAGGAGAACGTGTGTCCTGGTGGAAACGCAATCTCCAGACCAGAGTTTTAATGTAAAGAGGAATGGTTCTGGTTGCATTTGATGTCTGTCGTTAGAGACCTATGCTTAGACAAGTCAATTTCGAGGAAGTCGTGAGGGAGTTTGAACCCGACTAAGTGGTTGAAACATTATTTCATCTTGGATTCAACTTGTTTAGATTTGGATAGTTTATGTTGTTGTATATAATCATATTGGTAATCGTTTATCGGGTGTGGGGTTAAATTTAGGAAAAAAAAAAAAAAATATACTTCAAATTGTGATTTAGATCACAGAAATGTGGCGTTTGTGTCACTCGGGACGAGTGATCTTTTAAAGGCGGGGGTAATGTAATAAATTTGGAGTAAGTGTTAGTGAATTTGAACCATGCTTGGGTCGTTAGTAGTGATTTTGGGTACAAGCCGAATGACTGTCCCTGTAGTAACATAGTCCATATTAAAATTCAGTGGTGTATACAAGTAGTGTGATTGAAAAGGCAGCATTTATGGTTGGAAATCAGTAAATTATAGAATGGAATCAATAAGTTGGACCTTGGTAGGTACCGTTTATGTGGCCATAGTGGAAAATTGGCGTATGTATATGAGTGTGATACGCCGGAAATTCTGTGGATGGACTGGCCTAAGGTCGCGCAGTTAAATATTTCCCAGTTAGTAAGGGAATACTGGTGTAATTTCTATGGCATGACAAGCTATCGGTACGGAAAACGGATGATAATGAAGAAAAACCATGTAAAGGTGCAGTTAATGGACGTTTGGGCAAGTTGTCTCCTCTGGGTCGCCCATTGATTACAGCAAAGATTAATAATTATAGCAGACACGTCTTTCTTTCCATTTTACAACTTAAGTTGTATGGAAGTCTTTGGAAATTTGGGGAAAACATATGACTTCCAGCGTGACTCGCGCCAGGGTTTTGACACCGCTCGGCCAAGTGAATACCCCTGTGCTTGTAACAATACAAACACGACAAAAAAGTAAAGATTATGTCAAACTTATCAAAGAATTAATGTAAGACTTTCTATGCATAACTAAACCTAGTGTTTATGCTAACACGACAACAGAGTAAACAATTCGTCAACTTATCTAAGAATTAATGTACTACTTCATATGCATAACTAAATATCGCTATAGTTCAAAATCTAATTATTATACAAATGTATTAGATAAAATCTTGCACGACCTATATACTCAGCAAGCATTATATAAATCGCATCAACAAATTACATGGAATTGCCACACTATACCTTTGTGGTTTCGTCACCCATCCAGTGTTTGGCGGCTTGCATGGACCACACGTTTTACGAATGAATTTCTTCAAATTTCACTCGGAGTCATCACTGGTTATTTTCTGTTGCAGAAAAAAGCTTAGACTGACTTTAAATTCAATATGGGCAGTATTAAATCCTATGAAATTTGGTGAGCAAACAGACCCCTTATTTAACGTAACTAATCAGAATCAAATGTCTTTGCCGCCCTTTCTTTCAGAGTCGCTAAAAACGGGTCAGCGTGACCTGGTAGTTTTATATAACAGAATTTCTGCGGATTCTCAATTTTGACAACTTACCCATGAAAAGGAAGTCTACCATAGCCCTAACAGTCAGTCTGGCTGCTGGATGAAACATTATCTAACTAGAAACAACATTCACACTTTAAAGGAACATTAATGTACACGGCAGTATAGCGATATGATACACGCATGTTTCCATAAATCTAATTAATGGTTCTCTGGTTTCAACCAATGTATTCTTGAGAGATCGCCATAAATATGTCCCTTTACATAGTGATTTCAAAATTTACAACAGGAAACTATCACCGTCCCCATCACTGGCTTTTGCTTCACTAATCTCCACTGAGGTCATAGTTACAGATCATGGGTAACTGTTGGAATCAGTATAAACGGGTCTTGCAAATGGCTCATAATTTCACTGCTGTAGTTGCAACTAACGCGTCACACGAGAACCTTAAAACCAGCATGGCATCTAAGTTGGCTGCCAGAGAGAAAATTAGGCCAAAAAGCCTTAACGTCAGCCCGAAGATAATGGAATTTTTCGTGACCTTACTTTTGGCCTACTTTTCAATGTAGTTTAAACTCCAGTATGTTTAACCAATAGATCACTTAGAAAACGAAAACAAAAATAGATACTGTAGATAAACCAGACGTAGATAGTGATTGGATTCACTGATGTCCGCTGGAACATCTCACTATTCCGCGTTTTCATACGATGAATGAGTATTATTAAAGGAGTGCGCAAAACAAGCATCCGACATAGTATAAGAGCACAAACCACATATTAAAATGAAATAATAATGCAACGTGGATTTATGCTGCATTATGTGGCCATTCGGAGCTAAACCGCTGTATAAAAGAGATAACAAAAGGAACCCCAAATTACGAAGCGTAAGACCAATGAGGTATTTTGTGATTTTTTTTAAAAAAAAACACCCTCCTCAACAATAAACTTTCCTTTGTGGCGTGTGACACCCTATATCACTCGGCTTATCAGACAAACCCGCTCCCAATAAGGAGATCCAAATAGAATAAGAAAACATCAAAAATGAAACAACACTCACAAACCCTTTGTATAGAAGGCACGCTGGTTATCATTCGTATTGAGCGTGCTATCTGACCTGTATTATGTACATTATTATACGCGGATCTTAAGATATAAAGAAAACTGACGCATTTTTTCAACACATAGGCGTCTTATCAGTGCGTCACGATCATCGGCGCGAGGTGCGTGCCAGCATTGAAGCTCAATAAGAAACCTCTTCTAAGCTATAAAACCTGAATATCATGCTGATATTTGAGAAGCTATGTTGCCATAACCAAAGATCCAAAACTCATGTGATTTTTGCATGTACGACATTCTTAGTTGTTGAGCAAGCATTGCTGGCAAAAGCTAAACAGCAGCGCACCCTCCAAACGTGGTGAAAGTGTTGACGCCACACTGGCTATGACATCTATGGGAGTACCCGAAGCTGATCTGGGATATTCGTGTTGCCGCTGACCTTGATCTTATGTATAAGAGCCGAGGTATGTTTCCTTCTTTGCGTATCTGTGAATTTGCCGGATGACGACTTTACATAAATAATTTAATATAATTAAAAAAAAGATTAAACTGTTTTTTTTATCCAAATCATAACTTAACTCCATCTCGGATCATATACATGGGGTGCTATATGACAATGCATCTATCAAAAAGCGTTCAATCTCATCCTAAATGAAATCGACAAATACGCAATTATGATAAATATTAGGAGATAAGTCACACAAGAAATATGCATTTGCTGCAAATAGAAAGAACATTTAACTGCTTGCCCTCAGAAATGCTGAAGCCCTAGTACATAATAAAACAGAACGGCCTAAACCTGTCTTGCTAGCAAGGTCAGGGCGCGAAAGAGCCAAGTATGAGATTTTTATTTTTTTACTCAACACGCAACTTATGCCGCTTTATGTCCACCTTAACGTGCTTCTTCACGATGTAAAGGAAAAATTGTATAGTTTAACGTAGCTTTAAGAACACGCTATGGGGTTTGAAGAAAACTATGGGCGAACATACTTGAATGCAATCACGTTAGACATTAACGAATTAAGTCATGAAAACTGGAATTGGAGTGGATTCGTACGATCGCAATGAATACAAAATAAAACTACACCATATAACAGATAAGAGCGTAATTATTAATTTCCGGAAACATCTATACTCGCTGATACCACACATACATATTATCAAACAAGGATTATGTATCATTATAACTTTTGTCTATAAAGACATACACACACAATAAAAAAAATACTTACATACCATCATTAATTCCATCATATATTCCAAGAAAGTGAGGTGGTAAAATCTATTAAGTTAAAATATACACATATATTAATAAAAACACATACAAACACAAATATAAAACAAAGAAGATTTTTTGGGAAGAAATGGCCAATCGATTCATAGCGTATACATCAATTATTACAGTTGCCCCAATCCCAGCTTTTGTGAAAATCCCACTGTTGCTATTGTCATGAATAATTTCTATATTTTCGGCCAGACAAGTCTCAGATTTAGACTTGATCAAAGTATCTTCTTTTTGGTACTTTATATATTTTCTAGCTTTTTTCTTTTCTTTTTTGACAGTCACTGTATTCTGGTATTAGTTTGATGTAAGACGATGTAAGAGGTGTCTTTAGAATTACTGTTGTGATAGTTTTTCGGAACAAAAGATTGTATCTGCAGAGTGACAATGGCACTAGTTTCCTTATAACTATATAGATCTCTGCTGGACAAGTAAACAACAATTACTTACTGTTATAACGATATACACTAGCTCGAACTTTAAACTTTGATGACATACATAACATAATCACTACCTGGAATACTTTTCTGTACAATATATTTTTAAAACTAATTACTATGATGAGAAATATTAACTTGACTTATACTTCAATGCAATTTTCGTACTTTATTTTCTAAACGGAGCTTTAAATAATGCAATTGTTAACAAATTCCTTTTGGGATATTTTCTTTGTATGTTTATATGTTTTTTGTACTTTCTAATTGTTGGTTCACCATTTTGAAAATTCCGGATTTTTCTTAGTCTCCACGAAATTTCATTTCAGGTTTGCTACTTACTATTGCCAAATTCCGTGTCTGTTTCATAATTTTGTAAATAAAATTTAGAGGCCTCGTTTCGCAATATAATAGTCTCGATTAATTTTATTCTCTGCTAAATTACATTTTAGTTTTTAGAATTTTAGTATTACGTTTCTGCAATTAAATAATTATTTCTTTAAATGCTGCTAAATCCCATATCAATTTCGTAATTATGTTTAGACTCGACTCCTGGACAAAATGTTGATTTTTTATTTTAAATTTGATGTCATTTTCAGAATTTTAGCACTATGTGTTGATCAATCCATATATGTGTTAGATACAGTTCAGGATCTATTTGTGTGTCTTCATCTTATGAGTTCGTTTCCTTTATGACACCTCTTTATGCTTAATATAGGGCCATTTTAAATATACTGACAATATGATCGGAGGTACAGGAAATAATTCATATAAAAATCGAGATACTACGCAACAATGGATGATTAATGGGAAGGGATTCTTCCTAAAATAAATTGTGTTGTCTCTGGATTTGCTGATAATTAGAGGGTATGGTGTAACCTACTTTGCTCCAAATAACATAGGCCTAGTACATCGTCATCTGGTTTGCCCTAACGTATGTTAGATGCCCATTGTAAGGTACTACGTTAAATTCCCTGTAACCACCCTGGCCCTCCTGCCAAGGTCATATCGACAGCCACAGTAACTAACAATGCTAATTTGTTTTCTAAATTCACATATATACCCCTAGCCTCCAATGATATTAAATTGCAATATATCCACATTGTTATTCTTATGTTAACTTCTCATAGGATACCAGAGTGTTACAATTCTCATTTTTATCCATACAGCCCGCATCGTTAAATTCCCATAGACCCCCATACCTATCCAGAATGCGTCATTCTCCCTTTGGCCAAATCTATGAGGTCTATATTTAAATTCCCTTGTGGAACTTCGATTTTAAATTCACATATCTCATCCTACATTGTAAAGGCTCCATTGTCCACGTGGTCCATGTTAGTTAAGTCCTTTAAGGTACTCGCTATTACAGATCACTCACATCTCACGTCGTAGGCGTGGGTTCGAGTCTCGCTTGGCCTATCCTTCGTTTAAAGCTTGATATAATCTATTAGGCGTTTCAGTTGTTCTTCTTGGGATTTCCTGGCTTCTTCCTCCACTATTAATACAGGTCGCCGTGTATAACATATCATGTCCTGAAAAAATGGCGTTAAACAATCCCTGCCAAACAAACAACCTATTGTCCTAAGAATAACCCACATTATTTAAATGACCCACTTTGTTAAAATGACCCACATTTGTATTATATCATTAGTGATTAGAGCGACACACAATCTTGAATCCCCTAGTTCACATAATGTCCCTTGAAAGCTATGCTTTTGAAACCAAAATTCCCTTGTACCCTAAGGGTCATATAATTTATGATCAAACTAAGAGTAAAGTTAAATTCATTAGCAACTTTATTGCTATTATTTCAGCCATATTCTGTCCTTATATATAGAATCTGCATATATGCAATGTCATATATCTTACAATAAGTCAGTTGTACGAATTTAAAAATCTGGTCTCAAAGTTTAATCCTCTGTAACAACTTGAACTAGTATCGTCTTATACATACATACACACACACGAGAGAGAGAGAGAGAGAGAGAAAGAGAGAGAGAGAGAGAGAGAGAGAGAGAGAGAGAGAGAGAGAGAGAGAGAGAGAGAGATGCACATAGTTATGTGCTTTCATGGACCGTACAATGTGGATGGCTTCACCGTTTGCATAATGCTCCTGTCGCTTGCTGTGTTATGTATTTACCTGTGTTCGCAAATCAAGTAAAGAGACTAAGTCCACTTTCATACAATGAATACATTAGTATCATAGTGTCCCTTTCAGAAATTTATCATACCTACATTTATTCAATTGTTCTTACTCTTCATTACCTCTGTATCAAGTATTGTTTGACCGCTTTTAATAGCCATGTAATAATATGACCTTGCGTGGAAATATTATCTGGTTTATAGGATGGCAGCGAAGCAAACATCTTCAAAATAGACTATGAGATTAGTAGATTTTATTTATAAAAATCACATCAACATCACAGAATACTTTAAGAAATATCACTGTAGCGTCGCGTGTCAGAATTCTGATGACGGACGGACTGCTAACAATCCAAATCCTAGCTTTCTACTGAGATAACATGTATTAATTTCCTCCCGAGTGTAGTCATTTTAAAGAAGCTTCTCGGAGACGCATAATTATACACACTTTCTTTTCGCGATTGTTATATGAATGGTATCCAGCCTATTTCCAAGATATTGAAAATAAGCAGAAGAGACTGCATGTCATATGTGAAATATTAGGCAAGTATAGGATACATGCAGGCGTCGCAGTCTATATATGTTAAAATGCTAGATAATCAAGACTTTAGATAACCTATTTTTATGGTTGCATCGAATGAGTAGTGATTGCTTTGCAAGTATCAGAATAACATAATTGCTGTCACGTTTATTACTTTTATCTTATCTTTTCGTGGGTGGATGCGGCATTACTACTTAATTTTTTATATTTATTTCTGATTTCTATTCCCGCTATCTTTGATATGATGAGCACTATGATGCATTGACATTAATGTCTAACGGCAAGAATTTACGACACTATACAACACTTTATCTAAAGTAAAGATTTTATATTACATCTATTAAATTAGAAACAACCCGGTACTCAAAGGACAAATGTCGAATAATAACTCGAACACATTTTATAAAGGTATTACATTATATACACCTGAATGTGCAAGAGACGAACAAGGCTCGATTCCGAACCGCGACAGTAGAACCTTTGATACCCTCCAGTTATAATTGGAGGCATATCTGAGCCTCTCTAGTTAGTGGTTAGATTGACATGAATTTAGGTGACGTTCGGGAGTGAATGTCAAAAAAGACTTTTTACTAGCTTAGTCTGGTGGTATGTACACCCAAATATAAGACAAATGAACCAGGTTGGATTCCCGAATGCGACATTATATATAATTAAAATGCAAGGTCTATAGCTCAAAAGCTGCTGCTTTATACCCAGTAACCGATATGGTATGTACGGCTGCAGTGCTCTTTCAGTTATCCAGAAATTATTTGTTAAATATTTTTGCATTATACTTACGAAAAGTTAAGTGTGACAGTGTGTCATTTTTTCCCATAGTCGGACAGGGTCAAGTTCGTCTCAGTTATTGGCATCTATAGAACACTGCACTTTTCATTGGGGCAACATATATATATATATATATATATATATATATATATATATATATATATATATATATATATATATATATATATATATATATATATATATATATATATATATATATATATATATATATATTGTCACATAATTACGATTTCAGCACATATGTTTGTAAGTATTTAGTTACTGTATGCACGAAAGAAGCATCGAAAATGTTGTCATACATTTCCACCAAGTTACAATGTATGTCACTTTGTGAAATATCCATATTCTGAGAGCAACGCAATGGAGATTAATATGGATGGTAGACGATATATATATATATATATATATATATATATATATATATATATATATATATATATATATATATATATATATATATATATATATCTGTGAAGTGCCAAATTAAACAACTATTAGTTCTAGCCAGCTAGCCATTAGTTAAATTTACGACACATCGTGCAGGAGGGGGTACCTGGAAATGCTAGCCAACTGCAGTACTAATTAACATATTGTATATACACGAGTCAGTACTGACCGACGTGACCTGGTAAAAGTTTCATTTTATCACGAAAATGTCAGGATTGATAGAAAACAGAGTTGTTACTTAAACCCAAAGCATGTCATCTTGACACGCTGATGTAAGCGACTTTTAAAGGAAAGCGCGAGAAAATATATTTGTTCTGATTGGCCACTGTTGAATAAGGGGTGTGTTTTACACGAGAAACCTTTAGAATATAATATCTTACCAGCTGAATTATAATTCAGTCTTTCAAAGGGGTGCTCTGCAAAAGAGCCATTGTAGAATTATTATTATTTTTGGAATAAAGACTCCGGAGAGTATTTTACGGAATTATCTCCGTAAAGCAGTAGACCAGGGAAAAACCGCAAAAAACCAACGGTTGAGAGAGGCACCAAAAAAACACGAGGTATTTGTCTCAATCCACGTTTATTGTGATGCAACTTCATTTACAGATTTACATGATTTTGTTGATACATTTGTATGTTTAGTTTCATTTGTTACATTAATTTAGTAATGTGCTTTTGAATTATGAATTAGAATTCTTACCTTAATGTGTAGTTAAGAATGACGAAGTGTTAATTGATGTCGTTAAACACTATGTTGGGTATGTATAGGAAAATTTACGTTAATTCTTGAATTTATCATATTGTTTGAATAATGATTGTGTTCTAAGAATTTAATGTCTTACTTTAATTAATGATTTAAAGGAATACATGTGAATTCACCGAATTTTTATGTCATAGATAATTTAGCGACAGTGTATAATGTATTAGGTCAAGGCAAACCGAATTAACAGGTTTAACTGCATTGATTTGAAGACGTGTAGTTAAAAATACTAGCCGTAAAGTTGTTATCACTGATAGTAATATCTGATTGTTCGAATCAGGAAAACGGACAGTCTCGACTATCAACAGTGTAACGAGAGACTTAGGTTCTTTTAAGTTTCTTTTGGAAAGAAGAAAAATAGCTTTTTTGGCAAGACGTCAAGTACAGTAATAAAGAAAGTACAAGTACGGGAAAATGGAATTGTGAAGGAGAAATTGCGAGGTGTATACATTGATACAATGGACAAGTCTGAGTTCAAGCGGAATATCCACGAGGGAAAAGTATCTCGAGAGACAGGAACTTCTGGATCAACATTGGATTGAGCAGTGAACGTAGTTCAAGGATAACAGGTTATGAAAATCGAAAAAAAGCATTGACTTCGATTGGACACTCGATCCTATGATGACATTTAACTATCAGTAATAGAACGGCTAAATGTGTTTCATTCTATTTAATCTATTTGTAATTCGGTGAAAGTTCAATTCTAAACCGCGTGTATTCCTAATGAAAGGGAATTTCATCGTGTATGTATTTGATTAAATTGTTTATTTATCTTTATGGGGGCTCGTAGTTATTTTGTTCAATATACCAGCTCAGGTTACCATATACATTCTATACTCGAACCGGGCAATCATACCGTGGGTGGTCATCTGTTAGATAACGAGTATCAGAGGAGAGTGGGTTATAGTGTTGTTATTATATGTTGTGCAATACCCTTTGACAAAGTGGGACATAACGCTTACCCTTTGATAAGTGGGGCTTATACAATATTATTCGAATAACACTCATGACCCGCGAGAATCTGACAAGTTGGAATGCTCGTCCGGAGATTCGAACATTTTTTTATGCGAGTAAAGTAATCTGAGCATATATTGAACAGAGCGATAATTTTATTATTATAAGAAAGGATCAGAGTGAATCAAGTCATAGTCTGCTATTTTTGTATACATGAATATTGTGCATGCAAATTTTTTGTCAGTTTTGTTTTCACATTGCGATAAAAAAAACTATTTTAAGAATTGAGATACAAACCTTTGCTGTGAGGTCATTCTAAAAGTGTATCAGAGCGGTATTGCCTAGGTATTCTCATGGATAAGAGCAAATTTGGGCAAGTACTGTATTTTGGAAGCCATAAATTACGTCTTGTTAGTAGAGGCCACTTCACTCATTTTGGGAGGTGAAGTACTCCGCTGCGTGGAGCTGGTGTTTATTGAATTTTGCCTGTTTAAGAGAGGCTGATTGACCCCCGGTCAGCTCATTGTAGGAGAGTTTAATAAGTTACAGTACAAAAGCTATTTTCAGATAGGTAATTCACATTTGTTTTGTTAAGTAAGTTAGGGACTTAGTTCTAAAAAAAAGTCATAATGGCGACAAACAGACAATGAGTACGAGAATTTAAATCCATTGACAAGGGTGAGCTGGGTTACGAAGGGGAAAACTTGCAGAATTTATTGAGCGTAGTCTTATAGAACACAAGCAGCAGTTAGCAGTTGAACGAGAGAAGGAGAAAAATGGACAAAGCCGTGGAACGAGCAGCTGAACGAGAGAAAGAGAAAGCACTTGAACTAGTCAGATTACAGACTGAAGAAAAAGCTAGAGAAAGGGAACATGTGTTAGCCATGGAGAGACTGAGGATCGAAACTGAGTTCAGAAGGGGTGAAGAGCTGAACGAACGTCCCGGAACCACAACTAGACGTTTGGAAGACAAACGACCCTACAGATCACCGTGCCTATGTTCAACGACAAGGACGAAATTGTTGACAGCTTTTTGACACAGTTCGAAAAGTTGGCACTGGTACATCAACTACCTAGGGATCAGTGGGCTATCAATATTTCGGCATTTTTACAAGGATCTGCGGAAGACGTATACCACAATATGACCCCAGAAGAGACTATTACGACGCTCTAAAGAAAGCATTACTTCGACACAAAAATTGTCCGCAGAAACGTTTCGTAAACGTTTTAGGGAATCGTCAAAACGGGCTACCGAAACACACGCGCAATTTCATAGTCGAGTACGCGTAATTTTTGATAAATGGATAAAAATGTCTGGTAGCGCTCTAACGTATGAGGGCATACGCGAAGAAATTTTAAAAGAACATGTCCTAAGTACTTACAGGAAAGATTTAATTGTGTTTTTGGCGGAGCGTGAATTTTCAACCTTGGATGCGATAAGTGTAATGGCGGAGCACCATGAGAGCGCAGATGCGCGTCCAACTACTTGGAATAGTAGGGACCGACCTGAAAGCGGTGAGCATAGAAAGACCACTGAGGTGGCACCCAAAAGACGAAATGGTCAGAATGGTGGGAGGCCAGGGGCAGGAAATCCCAGCCATGTACATTTCCGTGGGTCGGGAAAGACTCGGGGGGGGGGGGTAGATAGGGATACCCCGGGTAGAAGATGTAAGCCAGTGTGTTATGGATGTAACAAACCAGGCCATGTTGTCAAGGACTGTAGAAAGCACCGTCCGACAACGATTAATTCAGTAACTCCGAATACTGTTAAGAAAGGAGAAACAGTGGGATCCACTAATATAGCGGTTGCTACGGTAAATGGTGAGAAGGCCACCGTACTGTACGATACCGGCTGTAGTTATCCGGCCTTGGTATATAGTAGGTATGTTAAACCTGGAGATTATACAGGTGAGACGGTTGAAGTCAAGTTTGCTTACCGGACGAATGATTCGCTTCCGGTCTTTAGCATAGACCTTGATTCGCCGTATGTAAAAGGACGAATTCAAGCAGCGTGTTTGTCGGGACTGTCTCATGACGTAATATTAGGGTGTAGGTATGTGTTGAACCAACCTAATCCTATGACGTGTAACCCTATACATGTCGGGTCAGTTGAGACGAGGGCTATGAAGCGAAGGTCAGGGTCAAAGCCGCTAAGATCCATGACTTCGCCCATAGACATTTTGGTACTTGGCGAGTTGAGAAAACTTCAAAAAGAAGATTTGTCTCTTAACAAGGTATGCAGGTACGCAACGGACGGGTCCGTACGGAAATTGCCAGATGGCGAGGTAAAGTTCGCAACGAAACGCGGTATTTTGTATCGGTATGCCAAGAAAGGGTCCGATACGTTTAAGCAAGTTGTGGTGCTCGTAGCAAAGCCTGACAAAGTGCTTAGGTTAGCACATGAGGGTCTTCTTGGAAGCCACATGGGCGTGGCGAAGACCAGAGATAGGTTGATTCATGAGTTTTATTGGCCAGGTTTACATGGGGATGTGAGGAGGTTTTGTTTGTCGTGTGACAAGTGACAGCGAGTGGAAACTAAGACCTCCCATCGCCCGGTGCCACTAGGAACCACCCCACCCCCACTAATTGACGAACCTTTCTCGAGAGTGGCGATGGACTTGGTATGTCCGATTAAGCCGGCGGCAGAAAGTGGTAATCGTTAGATATTAACGGTAGTACATTACGCTACCCGGTACCCGGTACCCGGAGGCAGTGGCCTTGAAAAACATTGATCAGTCACGGTGGCTGAGGCCTTGTTAGGTGTATGGTCAAGAGTTGGAATTCCAGAGGAGATACTGATTGACCAGGGGACGCAGTTCGTAAGCCAGGTGATGGAAGAGATAAATAGGTTACTATCCATTATACACCTGACGACTAACCCGTACCACCCGCAGTGCAATGGGTTGGTGGACATTGAAACAGGCTTTGAAGAAGATATGTGAAGGTCGACCTAGGGATTGGGATCGATATCTTCCAGCGATACTGTTTGCGTATCGAGAAGTACCACAGGCAAGTTTGGGTTTTTCTCCTTTTGAGTTAGTCTATGGAAGGACGGTCAGGGGGCCCATGGCTGTGTTGAAACAATTATGGACGGATTAGCAAGCATCCGAGGAAGTGCGAATAACATACCAATATATTGTTGACCTACGTAACAAATTGGAAGAAGTTTTTAAATTGGCTCAGGAAAATCTCTGCGACGCAAGGGGACGTCAAGCGAAGTACTACAACAAAAAGGACGAAGGAACGTCACTTTGAGAAGGGTGACAAGGTGTTGTTGTTGTTGCCATTAGAGCACAACAAACTACAAGTCTCATGGAGGGGACCATTTGAGGTAACTGAGAAGAAAGGTGGCAGAACTACCGTATCCGAGTAGGGGACAATGACAAGTTGTAAGAAGTATATCTATTGAAGCGTTACCGTGTGAGAGAACCACCCCCGGAGTTCGTGGTGGCTACAGTCGTAACAGAATAACTCGACGACAACGCAGGAGAGGCGGAAGTACTCCCAAGTTGTCCTTTGACGAAGGAAGAAGCCTACGTCGATGTTGCACTTGACGTTACGTTAACGTCAGATCAACGTAAAGATGTGGAGTCGGTACTCCAAGAGTATTCGAGCGTCTTAACAGAGAGACCTGGAAAGACGGAATTGGAGGACTTTTCTTTGTAGTTATTGGACGAGAAACCGGTGAAGTTAAGACCGTATCCATTACCGTATGCTAAGTTAGAAACTGTCCGCAAGGAGATTAAAGCTATGATAGACTTAGGAGTTATCGAACCGAGTGAGTCGGTCTATAGCTCTCCTGTTGTATAAGTCCAGAAGAAAGACGAGACGCACAGATTTTGCGTCAATTACAGGAAGTTAAACAGAATCACATAATTCCAGGTAGAACTTTTACCTGACCCTGAGTCCATTTTTGCAGAAGTGACCAATGCAAAATATTTTTCAAAAATTGATCTGTCCAAAGGATATTGGCAAATTCCAGTTCGTAGTGAAGACAAAGCAAGACTCGCCTTTGCAACTCCAGATGGGACCTACCAGTGGGTAGTCATGCGATTCGGGGTCCAGAATGCACCGAGTGTCTTCACCCGTATGATGCGGAAATTCCTTGAACCATTGCGGGGGAAGGGAGTTTCTAACTTCATGGACGATCTACTGTTAGCGACAGCTACGTGGGACGAACATATAATTTTGCTGAAAAACATTTAAGAGCGACTGCGACAAACCGGACTGACCGCACTACCATCTAAGTGCCATATAGGGTTCAGAAAATTAACCTACCTAGGACATACCCTCAGCGATGACACGTTAACCCCAGATAGTTCAAAGGTCAACCAACTTAGGGACGCATTACGACCGACCACTAAGAAGGAAGTTAGATCTTTTTTGGGTTTGGCAGTGTATTATAGAAGATATGTTGCCAACTTCAGCGCTATTGCGAGCCCATTGACTGACTTAACTCGGAAAAAAGCGCCGACAAAAGTAGTATGGACAGACGCATGTGAACGTTCATTTCAGACGTTGAAGGACAGACTGACGTCAGACGCCATAGTTAAATTGCCTGACGTGACACGGGATTTTGTCTTGAGGACAGACGCTTGTGATAGAGGTTTAGGGGCAGTGCTATTGCTAGAGCACGATGGAAGCTTTTTCCCAGTTGCGTTTAGTAGCAGGAAATTTTCAACTGCAGAAATGAATTATTCGGTGTCTGAGAAAGAATGCTTGGCTATTATCTTTGGAATATCTAAATTCCAACGTTACTTGTATGGCAGAAAGTTTTTTGGGAAACAGACCACCAGCCACTCGCATATTTGGCCCAAGCGAAATTGACCAATGGTCGATTAATGAGATGGTCACTATTTCTGCAACAATATCAAGTCCGCTTACGCTACATCAAAGGTAGCTAGAATGTAGGAGCTGATTGTTTAAGTCGACTTGGGATGTCTGATTTTACTCTTAACGAGAGGGCTGTGAAGTGCCAAATTTTCGGTCGAATCTAGTAAAAAAAAACTATTAGTTCTAGCCATTAGTTAAATTTACGACACATCGTGCAGAAGGGGGTGCCTGGAACGGCTAGCCGACTGCAGTACTAATTAACATGTTGTTTATACACGAGTCAGTACTGACCGACGTGACCTGGTGAAAGTTTCATTTTATCACGAAAATGTCAGGATTGATAGAAAACAGAGTTGTTACTTAAACCCAAAGCGTATTGACTCAGAGAAATTATGCGAACAAAAAGGTATAGATATACAAATTATATATTCAGTCCCCAAAACACATTGGGTTTTACGAACCCTCAAAATCAGCCCAATGCTAAAAGATGTATGGAGTCGTCACCAATACACTCGACTACCAGACACACTGGCCGATCAAGCCGTTAGTATTCCAGGTTGATCAATCAAGCAATCAACGCGCACCAGTCTCTGTCAGCTACGCTCGATTACCTACTACTCGACCAGTAACACTATTCAGCACTACGGCTCGGCTTTATAACTGATATGATATACTTAATAGTTAGCTCTGCAGCTGATACCACGTCGACTTCAATCACTCTGATCAATGTACTCTCTGGTTAGCTGAATATATATTTAACGCCGTGTACCATGCATGACACGGGCCTATCTAAAACGTAATGACATTACATGCAGTAAGCTATACAGATTTCATTATCGGCACAATAATTGCAAACCACTACATAAGAATCCTACGTTACTAAACTGTTTTTCTTAAAAATGCAACTTTGTATTGCTAAGTCAAATCAAATATAACTAATACATGACTTGTACCACGTAGACCGAATCTCCATAGAAAATAAATACCGATAAACGTGGCAGTGCAAAAGTTATAACTTATACATAACTCGCATACTTCTGCAGCTGAAGATATGCAAGCCCTAAAAGTTGATCCGATCAGTGACAAGACGTTCCCAAATGTAAATATATTTACCTACAGTGAGGCGTTTATGCACTTATAGCGTCTGTGCACTTGAAGCATTCGGTTCTTCTCATAAAAAGCACTTCGCGCGTGCGGCATAGGATGAACGAAATTACTATTTCGAAATAGTGTACACTACACACAGGGCCGTCACTTCCACTAGGCGAACAAGGCAATCGCCTCGGGCGCTGGGCTAAGGGAGGCGCCAGAAAAAAATTGCAAATTGGGTTTTATTCATTGTGGGCGGGTGGGGAGGGCGTGAGTGGGAAGGTGGGCGCCAGATATCTGATCTCGCCTAGGGCACCAAAATCCCTTGAACCGGCACTGACTACACTTAAAAATCATTCTCGGGTATCGCTGTACACAAAAACGAAACCCGAGTACATATATTTATTTAATAAATAAACGATTTATACAATTCCGTGACAACGATCAAACCGCTATGTTTTCTGTTGTATAAGGAAATAATTATATACATGATTTACTTCCACCGAGAAGACTTTAGTGGAAAATAGTCAGAGTTTGCTTTCTGCATTTTCCCTTTCTTTTAAAATAAAATGCTATCAATATTCAAATTTCGTTAGCAGGTTTTACTGTGACGTCGACTAAGGAAAACGTTGTATTTACATATTTCCACTCGGAGTGATAGATACATGGATATTAATTGGTAAGGTTGCCTTAATTGAGACCTACGTCATACACAAATTAGTTATTACTTCGAAGTTGTGTGCTTTAAACTAGAATGCAATGTCAAAATCCAGACAACTGCTGGCGACAGTATGAACGTGGGGATGAATAATTTATGTAAGCAAGAATCGATTATCCTTATCCAAAGATCTCAAGTCGATTCAAAATGAATTTGTCTTTGTTCGGCACTCATAAATTAATTTGTAAAACAAAACTAAATATAAAGACAATGTATGCATTAAAATTTGTATTGAAGATCATGGTTAGAGCATCCGCCGCGAAAGCGGGAGGTCGTAGGTTAGATATCCGGCCAAGTCATACCAAAGACTTACAAAAATAGTACTAACAGCTGCCTTGTTTGACGCTCAGCATTAAGAGGATAGTGTTTGGACTGGTCGGCCTGATGTCAGGATAATGATTGGGTGAGACATCATGCTACATGTCTGCGGCATGATGCCCCAGTGATAGACAGCACTATAACTGCCTCACTGCAGACATCGTAGCGATATGACGGACAAATTGTTAAAGCTACGTTAAGAATCCTCATGAAACAAACAAAAAAATGGAAGATCACGTATTGCGAATTCGCATATGAATTCTTTGTTTCCTTGAAGTATAGTTTCAAATCATGAAACTGGGAGGTAATACAGCATGCTATTTGCACTTTATAATACTTAGCTATTGTTCATATATGCTTTTAAAACGGTACAGTTACATGGCCACTAGGAATTAGCTCGGTTTTCTCGTTACTTACTAAAGAAACAATGTGATACTTGCTTTAAGAAACCAAATAAAAGAGCTTACCTTTTACTGAGAAACTGAGAAAATGAAATTAGGATAATTTCTTCGTGAATCTAAGTTAAAACACGCATTTTATTGTGGGTATTACATATGAACTAACAAACAAAATATTTTGAAATCGAACAAAATCGAATCTGGACTTATATATGTTCTTACAAACGTAGCTTTCATCCTAGCGGGACAGTTGAATATTATAGTTCAATATTTGGGCAATCGTTCTTCAACAGTTATGTGGACAATTTGAATATTTAAAAACAAAAAAAGACAAACCAAATATCTAAAGCAACAGCAACAAAACTATTTAAAACATTTACAAAATTAAAAGCCAGGTCCAGGAAAACTATATTACAGTTCGTATTAATGTAACGTGATTGTTACCATAGTATTCGCTGTGCTTAATGTGTCTTACAATTCAAATTAAAAGTTGATGATCATTTTGATTACATAAATGTTTAAGCTAGAGGAATAAGAACGAACCCATCAATAACCATAACACCACAAAGAAGCTGTTTTAATCTAGCAATATAAATCTCTTTAGAAGTTGACTGGTTCTCTTAACATAATGTTGTTCTTATTAGCAGTGTACATGTTACTTCTTGAAGTCAATAAAGATGTGCAATGAAAATAGAAACATGTCCAGATTACGTTTAGTATGCTATTGTTATTAATGTGTTAGTTTGTGGAGGGAAAAACTTAACGCAAAGAACATAATCATTATGAAGTAATGTGAACAATTGATATTCCAAAATATAATGCTGCCGTAAAGATTCGTACCCTGTACACATGTTCCAATGTATATTATAATTAAATATTAAAGGCAGTACCTTACGCAAAATAAAAATGATATCCATCAAAGTACCTTTAATTAGCAATCAAAATTAAGGATTAATTTGAAAAGAAAGGCAAATATATTATACTGGGACCCCGAGTATATTTTTTAAATTCTCTATATATGCGTACCCTCGACATGTTGTAGAACAGTGGGTCTCATCCATACATCCACCCAGGGTCGCGAGGACGTTTTGGAGGGTCACAAGTACATTCCTTGAGGATGGGAAAAGTGTCTTACTTTGTAAATGGAGTCGCGAGGTTCAGACAAATATATGATTTTATGTACGCGGCCAAAAACCTTTGGGAACAAATGCTTTACAGGAATATGACATAATGGTATTATTACATTTTAACGATACATTAAACAGTAATAATATTTTAAATGTAGTCATTTAGACGAAACATTGTACATGTAGGGACATCCAAATGAAGTCATACATAACAAAAACTTGACCCAGAAGAACATTATAGATGTAGTCATACATACGTAACATTGTACATGTATGAATATTCCAATGAAATGATACATACGAAATATTGGACCTGTAAGAACATTCCAAATGAAGTGATAGATACGAAACATTGGACTTGTAAGATCATTCCAAATAAAGTCATATACAAGAAACATTGAACCTGTAAGAACATTCCAAAATGAAGGCATACGAAACATTGGAGCTGTAAGATTATTCACAATGCAGTCATACGCATAAAAGACTGGACTAGTACAAACAATCCAAATGCAGTCATATATACAAAACACTGGACCTGTATGAACATTCTAAATTAAGTAATATATATATAAAATATCAAACCTGAAAGAACATTTCAAATGAAGTCATATATTCAAACTTTTGACACATAAAATCATTCCAAACGAAGCCTTATATACAAAAATTAGACTTGAAAGAATATTTTATATTCAGTCATTAGTACGAAACTTTTGACATGTAAGAACATTATAAATGAAGTGATATATGTCAAAACTTTGCTGGCACAAGATTATTGCGAATGATGCCATATATACGAAACATTGGACATGTAAAAACAAATCAATATTTAGATTATTTCTAGATAAACAAGGAGATTTTCTCTCATTGACATCAATGGTTTGTCACTCTCTTGAGTTAGGACACGAAAAAGTGGCAAAGTTTGTTTCACGTGATGTGATGAAGGCTCGTATGTGATATATAGTAATTTTCAGAGATCCTGTCTTTGCATTTACATCAAAATTCTTTAGTATTCTTTAAACCCACCCCACCCCACCCCTACCAGCCCTCACCCACCAATACCCAAGGTGACTGTCGTATCTTTAAGTAAAAGTAAACTTTGATTACAGTTATCTGTAATATTAATCCGTGTCTTCATATGGTCATTCATTTTCGTGGAGGCAAGCTGACAAATACAGAAATAGCAAAGGCTGTATTTACTTATCTTTTATACAATTGTAACAGTGAGGAAAGACAATACATTTTCTTCTGTTTATTAGTTTTGACTTACAATATCCAACTACGGTCCAAATAACATCCTGGTATATATGAAAAAGCAACTTTATTTATTTTCGGATTAGCTTATTTTTTGTCTAGAAGTCCAAAACACAATATACAATATTACAGCAATAATATCAACTCAACCAGCATTTGTTTTCATGTTGGCGAACAATACACAATTTCAGAGTATTATTGCATTATTAAATGACACAAAATCCACATTTTCGTTCTTCATTTATAGTACAAGACAGAGTATCTACTTCTTTGTCCTGACTTTATATATTTACTAAATATCTTAATTGCTTACGCAACGATGGGATACAGAGCTTTAATAATGTTTCACGTCATATTATTTTCGCAGACATGAAAGAGTACTGCGCATCGCGTGTATGCCGACATTACAGAGCATCTGACGAAACAGCATTAGACGATTGCACGAAGGAAAATATATTACACGTTGTAGGCGACAATAAAATATGGATAAAAACCGATAATCAAAAACTAGACATACCAACGTTTATCGGCTCAAAAATTGGACTGGAGACAACTTGATTGTTACAGTCTCAAAAAGATTTGTGGAATTAGGCAAGAGAACTTCATGTAATTGTCTACATTGTGCTTTTCAAAATTGTTTTATTACGGGATTGGTTACTTCGTAATGTTACGTAGGAGCTCACGCTTAATATCGAGCTTCACATCCGTTTGGGATTTGTCTGGACACAACTTGAGACGCTAGCTACAAGATGTTATTTTAAAGCATTTTTCCAATTACTAAATCTTTGAAAGAATAATATTGCTTAGCTGGTACATCTTATTGCACTTGAGAATACGTAAACGACATGTAGTCATTTTAAGAATGATTATATTATAGACGTTAACGTATTACTGACGTCGATTTTTTGAAATGTTTAATGAAGAACGGTTTAGGAAAGTTCAATCAATGATCTGTTTTCCCCACATTAATTGTACAATGTTTTTTTTAACCCTTTGCGTTCATTTTTAGAAGAACAGTACGTTTCGCAATGAAAAATTGAGTTTGGTTTGTTTATTTGTTTCGGTGCACGTTACTGCATACATTAAATTTGTTGAGGTAATACTTTAAATATTTTATTACTTTATTTTCATTGGAACAAAACTGACTAAAGTTGACATCTATGTAAAGCTGAACCAGTATATTTAATATCAGAACAATCAAAATAATTTTTTAATTTGCACCGTGCATTTCGAGTAAACCTGCAGCATACACAGACCGAGATATGACGTTACAGAATGCCCTGGCAAACATGACGTTACAGAATGCCCTGGCAAACATGACGTTACAGAATGCCCTGGCAAACATGGGCCAGTGCAATTTGATGATAGTAATCAGTAGAAGAAAAAAAAACAGACCCTGATAAACAGGGGAAGTATGTAAAGGCTGATCAAGGTCTTTGTTGATTGCAAATGGAATTGACATATTGAGATTTTACACAAGTGGTGATTACGGCTTTTAAACGGAATTTAAAGCTGTTGCTGGAATTCGTTTTAATCTGCCTTTATCACAGTAGACTTTCACTGAATAGTGCGAGATCTGCATGATTCTTCTGCTATTATTAGCGGCCCCGAGTGGTCTAAAGCGCTCTCCATTACGGTTCACTGCTATCTCACCTCTGTATGCGTGGGTTCGAGTGTGAGATCCGACAAATGTTTTTATTTGAGAAAGCGTGCCAGTAGCTTCTCGTGGGTCGGTGATTCTTTCTGAGGGTTTTCCCGGGTTCTTCCTCCATCATTAATACTGGCCGCCATGCATAGCCTATCGTGTGCTGAAAATGGCGTTAAACCCTACAACAACAACAACAACAACAACAACTGATATTATTAAGTGACAATTTTTTTAAAAAAATAGAGCCAAAACATTCGGCGTCAAACGAAATGATACACATGGAATCGTGCCAATGTTAACAAAACGAAAATGCATATTATCATAGAGGGGAAAAAATGCTGGCAATAAATTAAGGAAAAGTAAAATCATTTATATTGATTGTGCAACGAATTGAAGTTTAGCTGCTAAAATAGCAATACAGTTTTCCTATATCAATGATGACAGCTAATTTCCTTTCTTTCGCACGTGTAAATAAAACATGTTTTATTTTGCGATAAAGTGTATCAAAATAATCTCCCATCTGCTGTGCTCTACCCAAAATAACTCGCCATGTTGTAGAAGACTAGCTGCATCTGTTTGTTTTGCTTTGTAATTAGGTTCATTGAGTCAAAAAGAAAATTTAGAACGTCGCATATTACTGGCATCTGTGCTGTGTCTATCATCATTTTGTATAAGGTATTATTTGCAATTGCTGTTTTGTTGCGTCGGTCAATGATTCGAAAATATTGATCGCACATTTGCAGGAATTACAATATTTTGCATCATCCAAGACAGACAAGACAGGCCAGACAAGACTGGTCTAACCAGATGGGTTAAACGAGATTGGGAGAACAAGACTGGTGGAACAGGACCAGTCAACGAAAGCATTCGACTGCTATTCATTGGAATTTATTTTTCTCATGATCAAAATGGAAAAAAAGCTTAAACACTCAGTCAGTTTAGTTGTTTCAGTTGTCTATTAGCCAAAAGTTTATTTTCTATTTTAGATAGCATATAGTCACAAACTTTAAGCTACATCTAAATATATATATATATATATATATATATATATATATATATATATATATATATATATATATATATATATGTGTGTGTGTGTGTGTGTGTGCATATGTTTAGGTATATGTATGCGTATATGTATATTCATAAGTGTATATCCATTGTACATGAAGAAGTGTATGTGGCTATGCATATTTACATGGGAATTTATATGTGTATATGCATGTGTATATGCAAATGTGTATATTCACGTTTACAGGTCTATGTGTATATTCATGTCTATATGTATAGATGTCTTTGCAAGTGCATATGTACATGCGTCTATGCATGTATACATATGTGTCTATGCATGTGTTTAGGTACATGCGTATCTTCATGTGTATATGTATATGTGTATTTGCATATGCATGTGTATATGTATATGTACTTGTTTGTATGCATCCATACATATGTGTCTATGGAAGTATATATATATATGTATATGTATATATATATATCTATATATATATATATATATATATATATATATATATATCGAGATGCATATATATTTGTGTTTGTATATATATATATATTTAGGTGTATATGCGTATATGCATATGTATGTATGCCCATGTATGTATATGTATGTGTCTATATATCTATACATACGTATATGTATATATTTCTATATATGTACATCTCTATATGCATATATGTCTGTATATGTATATTTGTATATGTCCTTTATGTATATATGTACATGCATGTATATATGTAGATTTATATATATTTTTGTATGTATACATGTTTATGTTTGTTTATATGTATGTATATATGTATATGCATAAGTATATATGTATATGTATTTGTATATATGTATGTATATGTATGTATATCTGTACATTTTGGCATAAATGTATATATATATATATATATATATATATATATATATATATACATGTGTGTATACATGTGTGTGTAGATGTATGTATGTAAATGTATGTGTGCATATGTTTATCTATGTATATATCTATATGCATATATGTATATGTACATATGTAGATGTATGTATATTTGTATATGTGTGATAGTCGTTATGTCGTTATGTAATCTGACTATAGCTGTATGAGATTCAGTTTTGATAGGAGTGTGACACCAACATCAGGCTGGTCATATTTTGTCTCGTTTTCTGGCATCCAAACAAGTTTTGAACACAGCGGACAAATGTTGTTTTAATATTCTCGTATTAAAAACACAGCACATTTTACATGGTGGAAAGATAAGAATGATGTAGTAGACATTTGTTAGATCCTAAACGAATATATGAATGCTGCCAATCACGCGTGTGGTTAGTTATACATTTGTTTGTCATGCGCAGCTATGGAAAGACGAAGGAATTTCTCTCGTCTTGTAGGAAACTACAAATAAATTGGCAGCGTCGAATTAATGTAAATACTGGTGATAAAATCACGAAACATTCTTCTCATGTCAACGTTGATTTCAATATTAAAGTCTGTTAAGAAATAAGTGTTCTGAAGTGCATTATTTATCTTGTCAAAATGTTCGTCCGCGTATTAAAGGCAGCTTCGAGCCTGCCAGTAGAATCCTATTCAATGTGTGTGTTTTATTGACACAGTAGATCGTATATTTAGTACATGGATAGTTCCATACATCAGGATGCATTTCAGTGACTGTACTAATTACATCCATCTTATTGCGTTTTTTATGCTGACATGGGGATTAAAATTTTAGAGTGTAGCGAATCTGAAGTCTTGACTGTAAATCAACTTTGTAAATGAACAACGGAAATTAGTGTTGCCTTAATCTGTCTGCAGGCGAAGTTTCATTGCGTGACGAGGACTATGACGGTGTTTATGTCAATAAACTGCGCTCTTTTCTTATTACAATTTCGAAGGCAGTCATAATGATTCGAAAAGACCACTGAGTACACCATCGATGCATTTTCCTGCTTGAACAATATATTATTGACATATTTTATTAAATATACTCTATGAATCAAAAGTGGGAGAGAGCTTTCCCACACAAAACTTTATAATTTGCATAAATTTTGAAAACATAATTAAAATCTAAATTTGCATTAGGAGACACTTTTAAATGCCATTTATATGCATTATACTATACATATATTACTTCCGGAAAGATGGCCACTATCACTTAACCGGCTTGACACAGCTCTGACGTTTTTGTGCTGTTTTCATGCTATATGTGATTGTTGTCTATCTTCGTCTACATTATTGTGTTTTACCATGCATTGGCTGTTCAGTTCGTATGTGTTTCTTCATCTCCTTAGAACGTTTCTCAGCTGTCTTGTTCTACTGTTAAGACGTCCTTTGTTTTTGAATAAACTGCCATCACGAGATCGCCAGTCTTCAGGTACCAGCATATTTCACTGTATTGGTCAACGACCAGAACATCTTTTTGGATGGCATTTTCGTCCATCCGTTATGACACAACTGTTCTCATTCTTTCTCCTAAGTTGTTTGGAAGAATGTTAGAAAACTTCACACACACACACATTCATCCCAAGGTCTTCTTGGTCCAGAAAATAACATACAGTCAAACCCCACTACAGCATGATGGTTTAGGTCCATAAAATGAGAAATTAGATTTGTACCAAATCAAGCTATAACCAACAATGTCAGTTGAAGAAAATAATGCATGCACCAAAAACCTGGTGATGGAAGGGTAATAAAGCCGGAGCAAACATACATTCTTCATTGGCATAACTACAATCTTAAAGCAAAGCATATTAAATATAAACTTGTTCCTTATTAAACAAGTACTTAAAACAATCCCGTCAAAAGTGTGCAGGATGAAGCAACATTTCTATAATTAAAAAGTTATTTGTTAGCTCCATGGGACATCTAATAGGAATGCCACAGTGGGTATCTTGAAAATCTCATCACTGCTTATATTGATGGACTAGTCCTGTCAACATGGTGTCTGAGCTAACGACTTGTGTCTGCTTGTTTCTGAATAACACTGATTTCAATTTGACCTTCATTATGTAATGGTTGCCAAGCTAAAGACTTGTGTCTACTTGTTTCTGAACAAGAATGGTTTCAATTTGACCTTCATTATGCAATGGTTACCATCTTGAAAATCTTTTTGTCGCCACTCTTCCTTGATAGATGGTCAAACCACATGGGGTTTTCACCAAAGGGCTGGCTATATGTTGAAAACAAAATATTATTGGTGCACCTCCTAAGTGGTAGATCATACCAACTTGTGGTTTTCACTAATAAGACCTTTGGTGTTAATTTAGGCACTAATGAAAAGTACACCAATTGGACATCCATTATGGCTACCATGGTGGCCATTTAAAAATAAAGTTATCGTTATAGAATTTTCAATAAAAGACCACTTGATTTGATTCTAAATAAAAATGGTGTAGAGTAGTAGAAAATTGTATGTTTTTGGAGTTTTTAGTTTATTCAACGGGTGTTAAAAACACTGAAATAAGCTCCAAAACCGAAATGCACAACTATTTACATATTTTGGGTGTATATATTGGTGTATTATGATTTACATTTGTTTTATTAATAATAACAAGTAAAACAAGAGAACGGTGATAGGTAATAAAAGTTAGCTACCTATATCAGTAACCAATAAAACCTCCATTTTCATACTACTACGTCTTGGGGCCCCGAGTTGCCGAGTTGTCTAAAGCGCTCTCCGTTACAGATCACTGCCATCTCACCTTTGTCTGCGTGGGTTCGAGTCTCGGATTCGACCAATGTGGGTAAATGAGAAAGCTTGCCAGTAGCTTCTCTTGGGTCTGTGGTTCTTCCTCCGTCATTAATACTGGCCGCCATGTATAGCCTATCATATGCTGAAAAATGGCGTTAATCCCTACAATAACATAACATGACTACTGTGTCTTTGCGATTGTGACGTAACAATTGTTTGTAGTATTTATATATTGGTTTTGTTTGGTTTGGTGGTTTTATGGGGGAGTTGGGGGATTCCTTATTTGTGCTTGGAGTTTTCAGTGATTTTGCATTGCAGCCAAGACTGTCTCTGACCTGGCTGTGCTAATTATATCGACACCTCATTGGTTGATATTTCCCCAAATATGCCCCATTCCGTCCATTCATTTTATATAGAATTGTACTGTTTTTTCGACACTGTGATTGATCATCTCCTAGAAAACGATAGACAAAGTATCATAACAGGAAGGGCATTATAAAATCCTCCCTAACAAAAGACAATAATAGTCGTTTCGAAAATTTAAGTTTTGATTTTAAATGTAATCTGACTTTGCAGCGCGATCTAGTTTCTTAGTATCTGGTTTACTGATCTCCCATGCGGTTGCGATGTTGATGTGGTATGATATGCATCGGAATATGCCAGAGTTAGAGCCACGACGAACAGGATAAGGCGGAATCATGACAGGTTAACGTCTTAAGCTTTTCGTCGAATATAACACGTAGCTTCAAACTTCAAGGCCCTTTAAATAAGCAAGAAGATTTTGTTGTTACAATAGATATCGTTTCTCTCATTATATCGTTTATGCTCGTCATCTCTGTCGATCTCGAAAGACTGACGACTTCGAATGCATCCCATTCGGCAGTCCAGAATACGACCCAGTCGAGGTATCAGATACTATCTGGTTGGCGATCCACAATACGTTTTCTTTTGTTTGGAGGGTACTCTCTCCTGTTAGATCTTTGCAGACAAGGTAGGGAGGCCCTCCTGTTTTATTTATGAATTTGTGTTATTCTGTGTTTATTGCTATTATGTCACTTTGTATTTTATTTTAATATAATTTATTACTATTTTTGTTTTTGATTGAATGTTATTTATTTGAATCCATTTTTTTCTATACATTTATCATCTTCCAGGGAGTAGTTTTGTTTACTTTTTTCTTTATCTCTTTTTATTCTTCCTTTTCTCTCCTTTTGTCATTTTGTTCGTCCTCTTTTCGACCATTGTTTCTTGAGTTTGTACCTGTGTATTTCATTTGGATGCTGATTTTGTTGTTCTTTTGCCCTTTCTTGTGTGTCGTTGTGTTATAGTGTTTTCTCCATCCATCCATTCCCATGTGCTCTAATTGTATTTCTGCCATATATTTCCCTGTTATTTGTGGGATTGTCTGATCGTCCTGTCTTCTAGATATTTGGTCTTCATTTTTGTTTTGTGCTTGTATTTGTTCATTGTCTTGTGACTATTGTTTTCGTTGCTCTTGTAACGCGACCCACAATACAAACCAGCCAACGACTCGCGTCACTACACAGTCGACGATATGAACAAGACCGAGATCGAGAGAACGACGTAGTTAGTGGCCATGCAGTGAGCTGAGGCCATTTATACCATACATTACGCCGAGGCAGAGATCTGTAACATTCAGGGGAGCCAGACCGCAGACCGCTACAGTAGTTGAAGTCCTACTTAGTCAACAGGACACAAATTGTATCTGCAAATGGAATACACTCCAGCCCAGTTGATCTATGTGGTGGTGTTCCACAGCGGTCTGTTCTTGAACATGTTCTCTTCATTCTATACACTCAGCCGCTCTCGAGTGTCATAGATTATCACCCAGCGTCTCACCTATTGTACGCTGATGACACTTAAATATACATGCAACAAGCTGCAGCTGAATGATAATGAAACTGAGGCCATTCTGATCACAAAACAAAGACTTTCTCATTCACATCCTTTACCTCAAACAATAAATATCAGCAACACCATCATTAAATTCACGAGTTAGTACGAAGCCTAGGTGTTACTATGGACAGTACTCTCACACTGTACCAACATGTCATGTACATATGCAAGGCTGCATTTCTTGAGCTGAGACCCATCATCTCCATTCGCAAATATCTGTCAGTTGTTGCCACTTAAACACGTGTATGTGATCATTATTAGTACATTCAATACTGAACTATTGTAATTCATTTCTGTCTGGTGCATCTCAATATCTACTCCAAAAACTTCATAAAGTTCAAAACCCAACTGTGCGGATCATTTTTAGAGCGTCACGATCAGAGCACACCTCCCCACTGCTCTGTACCCTAAACTGGCTATCCATTAGATACAGAATCAAACACAGAATGTGTTCTCTGTGCTGCGTTTCACTGACGGAATCCAGTCCAGCATACCTATCCAACCTTAACCATGTGTACAAACCAGCACTATACTTACTTTCCTCTTTTGACAATTGTATACTCATTATTCCCACTACAAAGACGAAGGCATATGGACAACGTTCTATTGCATACGATGGCCCAACAACGTGGACTGAATTGCTCACTGAAATTAGACACAAAGACACAATGATCCCTTTCTAGAGTGCTCTTAAAACTCACCTATTTTGACTGCAAGAGCAAACATTAAGACCTAAAAATGTTTCCTACCTTAACTATTTTCAGCAATTTTTTTTTCCAGTTTCATGGATTTTTAATATTTTTTTTAAATTCATATCAATATAGATGTTGTAAAGCGGTTAGAGCGTCTAAATATTAGGCGGCGTACAACGTCCTCATTATTATTATTATTATTATTATTATTATTATTATTATTATTATTATTATTATATAATAAGCAGCAGCAGGGGTAAATCAGACAACTTTTTAGAGGCGTCAATTCGGCAAACCAAGGCTTCTTCGAAATCGTAAAAAGCGTCAATTTGGCAAACTAAGACTTCCTCGTAAATGCTTTATAGAGGCTCATGGGCAAAAAAAAAGACGCCACAATTGTTGTTGTACCCCCTGCTGCTGCTATGGGGTTAACAATCTTATTTTACGATAAAAGTTGCTATGATTTCACAAACAGAATAATTTGTAGGACCTCTTCTTGTAAATCAATCAAATTATTGGACTGGTCAGTAAGTTTGAAATTAATTCTCGTTAACGAATCATTATGACATCGCATATAGACCGGATTAATTGGAGACTCAATAATTAAAAACCCTGGAGGAACTGTTGGTGCAAATGAATATAGAATATATCCCTGCTGAGCTTGATTTGATCGTTCAAAGATTCATTTGATAGCTTCCTTCGATAACATCACATACTAAGTTCAATGCAATCACCGAGGATGTATTTACGTTGAACGGAGCGATATGTCTACCACCGCCGTCTGGGTCATTATTATGTTTGAGAATTGTTGTTTGTGGTTTCCATTTGGCGAGTATCATAGAAAAGTTTTCTTGAATAAGATCATTAACAGATTTTTTTTAGTTCATTTGCGTTATTCTCAGGAAACTTGAAATCGAGTAAATCGGCCTCCGTTATTTTGTGACCAGTTAGGAATTGTTGTTTATCTCCGTTCTTATCATCAATTATTAATTGAATTATTCGTTTGTTAATATATTCCATATCGTATACAAGTTGATTTAATATCCTAATATGCGCTATAATCTCATCACGTGGCTTTGTTATATCAAAGAGATGCTCTTGTTCTAGTTGTGTTCTATGTAATTGATTAATCTCTTTCAAATAATCACTGATGTTAGTTAACGTAAATGTAATTACAATGGATGAATCAGGAGTTTTCTCAAAAACAAAATACCATTGTATTGTTTTGTTATCAAGAAATGTAACTCTATGAGTGGTTAATGTTGCATTTTTTATATCAGATAAATCATCTCGATATGATGGGTTGATTTCATGATATGATTTTTCGTCTGTGACATAATCAGATTTTTTGGTTTGTGTATTTGATAAGATGTCTCAGGTGTCTTCTTTATTCTTATTCGCAAACACTAATGAATTATTCGGTTGTTGACCGCCAAATGATTTTAATCTGATATTAGGCAAACTGTGATACACTCGTAATTTGCTAACGCTATCTCATTAATGGGAATCGGAGTAGGGAAATTCACACTGAATTCAGGATTCGTTGATGTTATTGAGATCATGCTGGTTTTTACCGGTGTGGTGTTTTCCGCTATTTGTTGAAGTAGTTCTTGCGATGTTACCATTATTATTATTATCCTGCTCTCATTTCGACATCACGGAATCATAAATACGTACCATCGCGTAAAACTCACTATCTGATATTAATGTGGCATCGAGTGACGACGATACCATCGAGGATACTTGTGAGTATGCAGTGGACATAACATGAAATTTAACTGCGTAGTCTTGTAGTTTGCGTTGGCTGCAAGATGATATTTTTTTTGTTATTATTGAAATAATTCCCGCGATTGTTGTTGCCACTTATATACAAATTGGAACAGCTATCGGAGCAATCATTGTCACCAAGGAGAGTATAAGAGTATAATACCAGCTCCGGTGATTACACCTGATACGGAGTACACGGTGATTCTTCGTCAGTATTTTTTATTTTTACTTGATACTCCTCACTTAGGGTTTTGAGTTTAGTTTGAAATTCTTTGACTTGATCATAGCGATATTGCTGTGATGACATTTTATTTATTACAATAGATCTAAATTTAGTTATTTACTTAAATCGGCTACGAATTCCACATACCATGTTATCGATGCCCTAGCTAGATTACAATCGATTGCTATTATCATGAACTGTTCAATTTTTTTCTTGTCGATGATCGTTGATATCGTATTGTTGCCCCCAGATGAACTCGTTGATGAAATATTAAATTGAGTCGGTGATACTAGTGTTAATCGATAAATGCCCTTGACGGTTCCAGTGATACTTAATACACTGTTTGTAGGTGTCCACGTAAATGATCCGTGTTGGATCGCGTACGCGTTATTTATGATAGTTTTTGTTCGTGAGGAATTTTTGTTTTTTCAATGATTGCTATCATCCTCGGAAAATCATCGTTGATTGCTTCGATGAAGTTTCATATCTTCGATGGATTTTTTAATATCAAGGAGTTTTATGTCAATTTTATCCAGCATGGTTTTAAAAATTTTATCAATGATATTTTTACGAAACGATGTAAACTTTTCAACGTGATCTACATATCTGGATTGAAGTGTTGCTAGTTCCAACATAGACGTTTTTATCGCTGTGAGCTTCGGTGTGGTCAGTGGAGGATTACCAAAAAAATGTAACAGTGATTTTAATGAATTCGCAGAGGATATATCATTATTATCGAGTGTTAATATTTTATCTGTGATTTTTTACATGAAGACAACCGGTTTGAGTTTACCCTGATTGGAAAACAACGCGATAGTATCTTCTACTGCGTTGCGTTGTTTAACTAAGATATCATCCAGAGAAACATTACTCGTTTTCAATTTACCCTGACGATCTTGAAACACAACTATTTCATTCGGATCAACGCTTGTTAAGTTCAACATCTCAGCTATTTCATCTTCGATTATATTTTTTATATCACCTGTTGCAGATATTTCCGTGGTAGTTTTTTTGAACATTGATAAAGATCTCTCCCAAATATCAACCATTGTTATTGTAAAAATCTTTGATTTTCTAATTACTTTCTCTCTCTAAAATCTTCGATGTTTTAAGCGATTACTAGTATATTCATTCACAACCCGATGAGGTGGTTTCCTCGATAATGAAATAGCGTCAGGGACATTCAATACTTCTATGCCGCATATTGGCGGGTCATTTATTTTCTGTGTTGATAGCGTAGAGTACCAAGTCTTCATTTTATGAAAAGTGTTTAAGCGGTTTATATAACGCATGAATTTTTTAGGTGGCTATAACCCATATGAATCGAAATAAACAATTGCACGCGGATCAATCGCGTATGCAACCCAGTGAGTTCCAGATCCGGTTCTGTTATCAAGATTAATGATACCGGTTTCAACGATTTTTGGTTTCGTCGGCAACTGATCTTTCATAAAGACACCTCTAAAGTTTTAAATCGCTAGTTTTTTAAGCAGCATCGAGTAAATCAAAATTTGACATGGGAGTTAGTAAACCGTTCCCGGTATTCTCAGGCCGCTTCCTTTGTCCCATGAATACGAGGTTCCTGGTAGTCTTAGACCCTTTCCCTTTTTTTTGTATCCCTGTCCAGTTGGTTTCTTTAGTGCCATTCCTGCCGCGGTACCAACGGCCCCTAACGCTGCCGCCTTAGCTACCGCTGGGGCTGCTGCTGCAATTAGCGCTGGTAACACAGCTAACAACGGAAATATGCCACCTGATTTTATCATGTTTTTGATCGCGGCTGCAGAAAAAGTGATCTGAACACCTTTTTTATCTTTGAAAGCATCATTAAAGTGTTTTATTTGACTAGTTGTCAGCGACAATTTATTCTGACCACCAGACATCTGATTGTGTTTCAGTGTTATCGTAATTCCACATTCTTTAGCTGATTCCGATTGCAATTTTTTAATTTGACCAGGAGTTAACGTAACATTAATATGACTATATGACATTATATTAATAACAGATTGATCTAATTGTTACATATTTTTGGAAAACATTTCATGTTTTCTACTGGTGCATCGGTTACTCTCATTCGTCCACCAACACCTTCGAGTAGAATTGATTTATCACTGAGAATGACAGCAACTGCTCTATAATTAGCAATACCACCAGGACGGGCTACACGAGCTCTAAAATGTATATCAACGACGGATTGTCTTGTTAAATCAAGATGTTCCAGCGAAAAGTAATAAATCGGATATTGATTTTTAAAATCCAACTGTGATATTTGCAGACCAGTATCGACATTTTGATCGCGTCCCATATATGACAACAGACGATGATATACACGTGCTATTTGGTTGATATTGTAATCAAGTAGTATATCCTCGGATGGTTCATGTTGTCCGTTTATTCTCAATGATACTTCATTACACCCGATTCGATCAAATATCATATGGCTTCGTTCTTGATTGTTTAATCGCTCAGTATTTTGTAGCGCAATAAATATATGACGTGGAGCTGAAACACCTTGTTGTGATGCCAGGTGCCATATAAAAGTACCATCAATATTAGAATCCATGGTATCCATTGTTGTTGTTAGTTAACTTAGCAATGATTTTCCTCTATGATCCATAAATGATAGTAATTGCTCTTTTGTGGTGATTGATGGAGTCATTACTGGCATCCACAGTGATAGTTTTGTTATATTTACTTTACCCTCAGGAACACCAGCACCACGCCAGATTGCATGATTATCATTACCCTTTCGCACGAGTGCTACTGTATGCTTCGCTCCATAGATAACTTTTCTAACGTTTCTACAGAATCCGAAAATATGATGCAGTTGAATCGCTGTCCCTCAAATGTTGCTACACGTGTTGCAATCCCTATGTTGTAATTAGTAATATTATTTATGACATCAAAATTAGCAGCTGGTCTTACATATCCGGCTGGTGTTGGAATAACTGCAGTAGCTTGTGTTACCTTACTTTAGAATACTGGACGTGTTCAGGGTGATCAGTAATATCCTTAGAAAACATCAAAGATGGACCGGCCGATCTTGTATAATCATCAGAATATCTTGCTAACCCCACTATTGTTGTGGCAACATCAACATCACACTCTATAGATTCACTTTCTCTTCAATCAGTCATATATCTAGCACTGTCAAATAGCGCCATGATGCCATTATTAACAAAAGCAACTCGGATAGATGGGTTATTGTCATATGGTGGATCATCATGAGCAGCAGCATTTGTTACAAGTTCTCCTTCCACTTCAATAAATGCTTCGGCGGTAATAAAGTATTTACTGGTATCCTGGACTTGAAGTTCGATTCTTGATCAAAGATTTGGTTGTATGATAAGAATAAAATTGATAATCGCGTACAGAATCATCCATATCAAACGCTGGATCAAGTGTCTGTTTGAACATTTTAGTATATATTCCTCGATCTAAATCATGATTTTATCGTGGTCTAAATAGCGATTTCAATCGTGGTTTTAAGCCACTTTCCGCTATCATATTTGCGGTAATATTATCTTGGTCACTTGTTGCCAATGATGAAGTCACCAAAGATGCTAATTTCTGATTTACTGCGTTATTTATTATTTTACTAACACTTGCAGTCATCACTTCCGTAGATGGCAGCGATGACTTCATCAGTGGTTTCTTTTTTCGTCGAACTAGCGACATTAGTTTATCCTTCTCTGCGGAAAATGCTTTCCCGGCAACATCTCCAACAGCACTAATACCCTTATCACGAATGACATCAATGGCTTTCATCGATAATTCTTTTGCTAATGGTGCTATTCTTGCAAACAACCTTGCAATGGTATTGCCGAGACCATCACCATAGTACGCTGGTTAAACAAGCCATCGTGAATTTACTACATAGACGCTGGTTGGTTTATCATGGTTGTAGTGTATGATCATCTTATTTAAATGATATTTATCTAATCACAAAATCCTACGGATTTTCACTGCTAGCAATTTCGGTGATTAGTCACTGTGATAACCGTGAAATTCTTCGAATTTCCAATTCTTTGGATTTTCTGCTAGCTCATAAATGAAATTTCGATATGTTTTGATATCCATGATACCGCCTTGAAATAACCGCATACAGATATCAGCTGCTCCATTAATTATTTCCGGTGAGTTATTTCCAGCTCATTTCCCTCCTATGAGTACTTCTAATCGTGCTATATCGTTGAGAATATTACGAGGACAACGAACAAGACCACTACCTGAAATTCCACTCCGAGAAAATCCCTTTCCACTACTATAACCAGTTGCACCTTGTGCATCATCATCATCATCTTCGTCTCGATCATATAGTGGTCGACCACGCCCTATTCTTTTTGTTTTATCCAAATACGATTTATAATTATTATCATCATTTGAGATTTTAGTTTTAGTTGAATCTTTTAAAACCATCATTTATATATTGCTCCCTTGTCTTCTCTGGAAATGAATCAATAACAAATTTAGCTAATTCGTCATCCGTGTAGTTTTTAAATTTATTTATAACTTCTTTCGGAAATATCTCTTGAGGTGCGTATCCCCTCCTGTCTTTTTAAATTTTTTCCTTTTTTTCTTCAAGTTGTTTTCGTTGTTCTTGTTCAATTTCTTCAAATGGTTCAGGTGGTGGGGAGCTAATATTAATATTACCTAGTCGTTCAACTTCTTCTTGAAGTTGTTGTTCTTGTCGTTCTTGAAGTCGTGAAGCAGCTGTTATATCACCAGGGAGTGTTTTTAAAAATTCTTTTGTTTGTTTTGATCCTTTTGCTATTTTTTCAAGTACAGGAAGAAGAGGTGTTTCTTTCCTTGATCCTTCCTTGGGGATATCTCCGTATATTGCTCGTTCAGTGGCTGATATTACCCCTTTAGTTGCCGTGGTTATCGGTTCCTGTAATAAAGCAGTCTGTAAATTCTGTCTAGCTTGCAATTTCTTTCCAACAGAATCGCGGATTGGTATAAATTTCTTAATGGCAACTAATCTTTCACGTGCTAATCTAGTCGTTAGTGCTTCGTTTACCATTATTAAAATTGTAAAGCAATTTCCAAATAATGTACGATCTAAATTTAGTGAAAAATGCAACAAAAGCAATGAAAAAATATGGAGCAAGTGCGAAAAATTATTATTATATAGAGAATTACACACTTTCCTCAGCTAACATAGAGGTATTATTTTATCATTCTGAGTTATCGTATCGAGCGAACCATTTATTAACACTCCAAACAAATAGAATTAAATCATCAATCGCGGTGGTCAATGAAAAATGTGGAGAAAGTGCAAAAATTATTATTATATACTGAATTCTGCACTTTCCCCAAACTTGATAGAGCTATCAGATTATTAATCTGAGTTTAAAAATCGAAGATTTTCAGTATCAAACAGATAAATGAATTATTAACACTCCAAACAATAAATAGAATTAAATCATCAGTCACGGTGGTCAATGAAAAATGCAACAAAAATGACCAAAAATCAACTAAAAAATAAATAAATTCATGAATTTTTCAACCCCCGAATTTCACTACAGTGTTATATTACTTGTATTGCAAATATATATTGAAGTATTGTACATGTCAAATCGTTGGTTAGAACTTACTCTGTTGAGGTTCCCAAGGGGGGATTTTCAGTTCGGCGGATAATATTTCTTATTGTTTTAACCCTCAAATTAATTGTACGTTTGATTTTATATTGCTGCCCCAATTCCTTTCTGATCTTTTCTACAACAGTGAATAACGGGACAAACTTATTGACGTCGTTAAAGAATACAAGGGAGTCTCGAATAGCATTCTGTATTTTCTTTATAAAGGCCTATCGTTTTGGTAACACATATTTATTATTCACAGCGCTATAAACAATATCTTGAAAATCAGAAAGAATTTGATCACAGTTTAATTTATCTGACAATTGAATTCCTTGAATTTTCAGATTTGAAATCTCAGTGATGATCTCATTGATATTTCCAAAATTCATATTATACAATAAAATTATATCTCTAATACAAAAACAAAAAAATGGTGGTCAATTTTGACCAATAATTCATACGTAAACGAATTAAATTCTATTTTTAAAACGCTTCGAAAGAGCTGATCGGGTTTTATTCTTTGCAACGCATCGTATTCAGGCTCTACAAATATCGAAATATTTTCCGGCTTCATATATTGATTGAAAATCTCTTTCCTCATTATTTTTTATATTAAATGATCTAATAGGCCTGGCGTTATTCGAGTTTTTCCAGTCTCACCCCGTTTTAAATTTTTACTCTGATAAATAGCTTGTAGATTCAATAAAGAATTGTTCTTTGGATTGGAATCAATATGATCAATAACAAGATCATCTTCGATCAATCCATGAAAACACTCATACACGAAACGATGATTAAGATATTTCTTTTTCCCAGCACCAAATATCAAATCCCCAAGATTATTCTCAACACAAACTGGATTCTTCAGTCTGCGGTTTCTGACAATACCGTCACGAGACACTTCATAATTGGTAATCACGGGATGTGGCTGAACTTCTTGGTCCATTTATATATAATACTATTTGTCTAATTCATTGTTTGGTTAAATTATTACTTTTGAATCTATGAATATAGTCTTGAGGTGTTCTTATGATTTTGTTGCTGACTCTGTCCTTGACAAAGTCAGGGTCATTGATGGAGTTTTTGATTCTCTTATCATAATAACGCTTTAGTTCCCTGTATCGCTTACCACCGCAACTCAGACACAATTGCGATTTTCCTCTAACACCAACTCCACATTGAATGCAAGGTAAGGGCCCAAAACTCCCTTTAAGGACGCTTTCTAAATGATAGCCACAGAATTCCTTTCTGCGTGATTTGTTACATGCGGTTACTGATCCTATCATAAGCCTCTTGCCATGGTTCATTATATAATAAATTCTTTATTTAAATACTTGTTTTAATTATAATATGGAGGAGTTCGAGAGATTATCGAAAATTATGCCTTGGAACAATGCTAAATTCAATCTTGATAGAGTCTCCGTAGATGTACCAAAGTGTCTAATAAGTGATAGAAGCATGATAGGTAGAATCCGCGATTGTTTTAATGAATTCAAACGCGATGGAGCATCTCACTGTTGGTCAACATTTCGAATTGATGGTAGTGTTGATGCTACCATGAACGACGAAAGAGCAGCAGTGATAATCTCACATCTTGACAAGAAAAAGTATTTCTTTAGAATGAAATTCATTATCCGTTCAGAAACGGGAAATTTGATTATTCGAGACAAATTTCAACCAATCTTGAAAGATAAAAGAACTATCACTATGAGTCAGGATTCCAAACCAGGATTGCTGATTGGGATTGACAAACCATACTATGAAAGATCCTATCCTGTAACAGCAGTAAACCAATGAAACTGTCAAGGATAAATTATGTAGCTGAACGAATAATAGAACACTTAACAAATGCGTTGCGTGGAAACAAACTGACGGATCTAAGACGTAAAAGCGAACGAATGAGAATTAACAGTTAAGAAGAACGGAGCAACGATTCAAGATATAGCCAAATTAGAAACATCATTAAGATTCCCAATAACCAAAATGACAATAACAGGAGAAATATTACACGAATCAAAATATAAATCACAAGGAGCTCCAATCAAAATTATTGATCATAATGAACACGCGTGGACACCTGCGGTAACAGTATTTCCGCGGGATAGAACCGTAAAATATTACACGGGAAATTTATTTGATTTTATTTCTCAGTCAAGTAAATACGATCCTGTGTCAGTGTGGTGACTTCACAGCTTTGAAGACGAAGAGGGTAAATTCGATCAATTTGTAAGACCCAATGGCGAATTATACCGTACTGAAGCCCTGCAGAATGAAATAAAAAAACTAGCTATTAGTTTTTCAACAGAACACGACGAACAATTATTAACAAACTGTTTTACAATTCCGTTGGTTGCAGCTCATTTTGCGAGAAAGAAAAACATGTGGAAACCAACAAGAGCTGAATTTCTATCAGATATCAAATCAAGCTGCGTTGAATATAACCATGAAGGGTTATGGAATACAAAATATGACCCTGAAAATATTATTTCGGTTGATATAGTTGCGTGTTATCCAGGGAGTTTTCTCGGGTACGGAGAATATGCTGAGTACTTTAAAAGATTTGGACACCTCACACATGAAATAACTCGTGTTGCTATTAATGGACGACTACTTAATTTTGATTTAACTGGATTCGCTCGTGTGATATCATTTGAATTGGCTACAGGACTTCATCCGTGCTGTTATATTTGGATTGGTAGACACATCTTTGAAAAACACTGGATGCCAATAGTGTTATTACGATATATGATTGATTCTAAAATGCTGATATCGATAATTGTCAGTGAAGCAATTATATCATATCGAGCGCAGACTGAAGTGTGGTTACCACAACCCGATAGTCTAGATAGTATAATCAACGAATATAGAAAACAATTTCCTGATCTAGACGAAGAATGTATCTTGAAATGGTGGAAACAGATTTTTGAAGTTAGAAATAAACACTCAAAAGATCTCGGTAGAAGAATAATCGGTAAATTCACACAAGGTGGAAAATATGACCACAAACGATATTCTTCGCGGTTGATTATAGATGATGCTGAATACGATTTTATAATCGCAGATGCAGCATCTAAAGATATATATGTAAATCGTAAAGACGCTTTCTTGTCTGATGGAACCAACTTGGGTACAATGTTACTTACAACGATGGAAAAAATCTTCAGTATGCACATTTAAGGGCGTCTAAGCTAGATTATGCTTCTATTAATTTATTTTCAATGATAAATAGATTTCCTGACACCGCGGTTAGAGTAGCCACTGATTCATTTTATATAAACATAAAACATAGCGAAGCAGTGGCTGAATTTACAAATTCTGACGAGAGTTGGGGATCATGCAGAATTAAAAAGGAAATACCGTGTGATTATTCCAAATCAGCAGATGTTACGATTGAAGATAAATATTTGAAAAATAATCAGATATCAGAACTATCTAATGTACCTTCGAAATCTGATCCAATATGTAGATATAAAACCAGTTATTTAAACGGCTGTGGTGGGTCAGGAAAGACGACTCGTGCGATTGAATTATTTCGAGGGAAATCAAACATGATTGTGCTAACACCGACCCATAGACTTGCAAGAGAGATGAAACAACGAGGAATTAATGCTTGCACTTATCACAGTTTCTTTCGATGGAAAGGTGACGAATGGACTACTGATCGAATGGGTGAGAACTTAATTTCTGAAGTCATTATATGGAATGAAATATGCACATTATCGTTAGATGTATTACAAAGATTTCTTGATTGGCTATTGCTAGCGAATACAAAAGTAATAATGTGTGGCGATCATGGTCAACCACCACCATTTGTCGGTTTGTCTCCACATGATTGGTTGAAGAATTTTGTAGACTATTATGAAGAACTTAATACCGATCATAGAGCACTTGATGAACAATTACGCGAGTTCAAAAAACTAATTTGATTAGAACCAGATAGAACCCAATGTGAAATAGCCCGTGAAATAATTTCGGAAACTCCATTAAATGATTTCTGGGAAGCGTGGAGACCAAACGATTTGATAGTGGCAAATAGAAAGATAGTCAGAGACAAACTTCAGATGAAGTTATTTAGCATGCATAAAGAAAAATTTGCAACACTTCCAACGCCGTTGTGTTATAGGCCTTCGGATACACGAAAACAGAATATGGAAGTTGATATTCCTGTGCAAAGTGAGAAGCAAATTCTCGTATTAAATGATATTGTGCTGGTTGATATCAATGTCGTCGAAGATGCATTGCGCGCTGATAAATCCCCATGGACGCTAGGTTACGCAGCGACAATACATTCTTCACAGGGATTGACTCTATCAGATACAATTGTTTGGATCATAGATAATCACATCAAATGGTTGAATTTAGTTTATCTTGCGGTGTCCAGAGTACGAAGAATAAATCAGCTTCGAAGAGTTGTTTTAGATGCTAATGACACCACAATAAATGATATTATCAGCGTTGACATAATCAGAAAAAAACTCTCTGGTTATACACAACAGGATAAAAAAAATAATAAAGAATTTGATATTCATGCTGAATTAATAATTACACTGAAAAAACAACAGAATAATCACTGCGTGAGTTGCAATTGTATAATGAATTGGTGTTGGTCGGATAAGGACTCTCGACAATTTACCGTAGACAGAAAATATAGCAGTATTGGTCATACCAAAGATAATGTGATGCTGACTTGTCTTGAATGCAACAGACGAAGAGGTGCTAGTTAAGACCACGCGGCGGTAATTGAGTATCTTCGTGTATCACTTGTAGTTGTTCACGAGTAAATCCGCGCTGAGAAGCAGTTCAATCCAACCTATAGATTGTTGGTCTACCCGTAGATCGTGTTATGCTAGATATTTTATGTGCAGTAACACTCCAAATAGGATCAGTAGCCCCTTTTGTACTACCTTCGAGCTCTCCTGGTTCATATAAATATCTAACAGTGACATTACCAAGTATTGGTTGTTTTGAAAAATCATTTTGTGGTTTTACAGGTATATACTTCTTTTTAATCGCGTTGTTAGTTTTCATATCATGTTCGAGTAATCTCAATATTCAGCGCGGTAATTACACCTGGTAATCTCTTGACCCATTCACGAGATCGTTTATCCTGAATAAATTCCTTCTCGTATTGATATCCAAATAACCGCTCAGCAAGTGTCCGATTAAATAGTTCAATAATTGCCTGATCGCGGTGTAATGCAGTATGTCCTCGTCTGATAGTGACATTATGATCATTCATTGTTGATAACACTGCACCCTGAAATTCCTTGCCAGGATCAACTTGTAATAGATTTGGCCAGTGCAGAGGACCCTTTCGATAAATCCTTTCAAACACAGAAGCAACTTCATTTGATGATTTTGTTTTTAGCGGGTCTGCTTGTTTGTATTGACTCGCAACATCAACTACGGTTAGCGCATACTTGTAAACACCATCATGCGGCAGAAATAATATATCAGCTTGATGAACCTCATTAGGAGTACTGACATCAAAATGTGAGAAGTTAATTTGTTTAGGCGGTGGTAGATAAATTTGCCATATCGCCTGTTTGGATAACCAATCCGCTGCTGTAGTATTTTTCACTTTTGCGGCGCTAGCAAATTTACTGATTGCCGCTTTACCCCTCCAGTATCCTCTTGGAGAATAATAAATAGATTCCATGTTGTTATTAATTATCAGCACTTAATACCAATTTACCCTTCATCGCCGATTTTATCAACCACAAAGCCAACTTTTTTTGGGAACGATTTATCAGTTATACAATTCAACGCATGAATTAATTTCACATCTGCGATATGTCTGTGTTGCAGATTGCTGCTTTTAAAAGCAACATCATGAGCATGACACGCCTTATCAATAGCGTTTATTGGGTTTTCACAGGGTCGGGGTTGGTTTTGATCATCGAGTCTGATATCGAGTCTTGTTCCGGGTCCACAATATCTACATCCTTTAAGGTGTTTTTTTCCTGGGTATTTTGCACGTGGTGTTCCCGGAAGTTTAGTTAGACTAGTGGCGATATCTCCACTGCTTTTCCTTTAAATCATCTGCAGATTTCATAGAAACAAATCTAAATTTATTTGTACCACATTGTACACACTTAACAGAAAGTGCTGATCTGTTATTTTTAGTTGTAATCGTCGTCAAGTCATCTGTGCCAGTACCCTTCTTACATTTCACACAATATTGATCCATAATATATTTATAATAACATGAATGTAATTGATTTTTCGGCGACAAAAACACGAGAACAAGTTAAACTTCATGCAGCACTACCAAATTATATTCGCATGATTATAATAGGACCATCTGGAAGTGGCAAGACGCAACTGCTACTTAATTTAATAACGAGATGGATGAAATGGGACAAGTTGTATTTAATAGCCCCGAGAGTAGATGATCAGCGATGCTACGAAGTGTTAAAGGATTACAACGAAAAGGCAGCAGAAATCACCGGCGAGGGTATTATTGAATTTATAACCGATATCGAGGAAGCACCGAGTATTGATGATGTCGATGGAGGTATTAACAACTTAGTCGTATATGATGATGTGATGTTAGACAATCAAAAGAATCCCGCTCGGATATTTTCCAGAGGTTGGCATAAAAACACCGACGTGATATATGTCACTCAAAGATACACTCAAATACCAAAAGTGATCAGGGATAATTGCAATATTCTTGCTGTATTCAATGGAGTTGACACACATACGCTACGATATATTTTGCAAACTTGGTGCGGCGGTGATATGGATTATAATCTCTTTAGAAATTTCTTTAGTAACGCTCAGTCTATTCCACATGGATTTGTAACGATAAATTTGCATGATCCTAGATCAAGATATCGTATCAGACTTGATCAAATATTCGGCTGAAAAAAATTGTTAAACCCATAGCAGCAGCAGGGGGTGGCGTCAATTGTGGCGTCTTTTTTTGCTAATGAGCCTCTATAAAACATTTACGAGTAAGTCTTAGTTTGCCAACTTGACGCTTTTTGTTCGATTTTGGAGGAAGCCTTTGTTTGCCGAATCGACGCCTCTAAAAAGTTGTCTGATTCGCCCCTGCTGCTGCTCAATACAATAAGTACGATTGTGCTTTTGAAGGCGTCAAATAAAAACTATGATAACAGTCGTATCAATCGTAGTGTTCGAGATTGTCTTCAAGAAAACGAAAAAAGGTAAACATAAATGAGTCTAAAATCATCGACCATAAAAGTTCCTGAATATGTCGACAGAACCTATCGCCTCAATGACGGCAAAAGTGCAAAAATGCAAATCGTGTGGTGTGAAAACCAAATTATGTTCATTATGAAAGTACGTCTAAGGGTATAAGATATAAAGAGTGATGACTTGTGCTCAATACATTCCAGTTATAATCGTGGAATTTATTGTAGTAAGGACAACTTTGACTTAATCATCGAAGGCGCGATGGGCGATAGGCTGGGATCTAAAAGGTAGGTGGTGTCATTATCCCCTCACGCCAGGAGAGGTAGGGCTGGAAGCATTTTTGTAAATAGAAATGCTCATTTCGTTTCACCATATGTGTGAGTAACCTTATATTTCGGATGTGGCAATGGAGGGTGGAAACGTACTAAAAATTGTTCTCTGCGGTCAAAAAGGCGCCACTAAAAAAAACACACCCCACCTCAGGGTTTTCGAGCCTACGCGCTGCCACTAGGTGTATATAATCCAGACTAGCACTTCTCGCTCGAAATTAAACTTTTGAGTGCACAATTTCCATTTGGTGCTCACTAAAATTATATAAATATTACGATATACATTTTCTGCCAGGTAAGTTTTTCCTTAAGTGTTCTCTCAGAAACTGTTTGCATAAAAAAATATATTTGCATGGTGTCTCTGTAAGTCTTAATAATGTTCCTCCCCCAAAAGAAAACACAATGCAATGACTATACAGACTGTAATTAAAAGGACACGTTTTATTTATAAGCGAACAATTCTCAGGATAGGATATCCTCATAAAGGTCTCTCTAAATTAGTGTAATGTATGTACAAACAATTAAGAGGACACGGTCATCTAACAACTTTTTCTTAAATGGGAAATCATTTGATATACAAAATCTTATTAGGACAGTGCTCATAGAGGTTTCTCTGAAACTGAATAAACAATTTAATGCCTTTAACAACTATTATGATAATAATCAATCCTTAAAACCTCTTCTCTGAAACATTTTGAATACGGATCCTCGTAAAGACTTGGTGTCATCGACACGGCAATATATTCTGACTAGACTAAACGCACGCCTCTCAGATAACATAAAAACTGGACTTGACAAGCACATGCATTTTTATATCATCCAATATAGTAAGGAGTTGATTCGATCCTAGATTTTTCAATGACATCACACTCGTGTGCTTGTTATTGTCAAAGACAGCTACTACTGTCACAGACGTATGCCAATCACAGGCAACTCATCCGTTACAGGTCATTTGTGTATTCTTAAAGGATCCAGTCAATATCTATGCAAATTGCCAGTAATTGTTATTCTGAGATTATTTCAGCTGACAATGGGACCTGCTTTAACAGGCTTGTTTGTGTATAATAGATTTATTTGAATCCACTATTTATTATTGAATGTCGCTTTTATACCAACAATACCATTGTCATCAGCCCCATGGTTATCCTTCTGTTTCTTTGCATTTTATCCAAATAAATGATTGAATACAAATATTGCATTACTCTACCTTATCCATCGATACAAAAGAATGTTCGATAATAAATCCAATGAACTTAACGAATGTACAAAACTGACAAGATTAAAGTTTGTTGAAAGAGTCTGCGCTTTTACTTCAGCAGTGTTTGAGACAACATATAATTAATTATTTAGTTTTCTAATATCTCGAATCAGGGTTTTATGATGTTTTTGTTGTTGTTTTCGATCGTATTTCTCCATTATTCAGGTGACGCAATGTGAAGTAAATATTATATTCATTTGCATAGTTAATGAAACATTAGCAGCAAGTCAATTACCAAGCAATTAATTAATCAGGAAGTAAGCGAAAACAATGTGATTTGATTTATCATTGAATTTATATTAAAGCTAAGATGAAACTAAGAACATAAAATGGAAATGGCATGTTCAACATAAGAGAAAACAGGATGATTTTAATTTAACCAAATACTCGATTGGATACACACGTTTCAAAACTGATCATAACTAAGTAAAGAGAGGGAAATGAAAACTATATACAACTGAAAAAACTGAACGCTTAACGTACACGAATTGATCACAACATTATTTCAAGTACGATGTGTAAAATGAATTCGCTGATCAGGATACATAAATTAGCTGTATCATTGGTCATTATGCTCATTTCCTTTGGATGAAGCCATTCAAGAAAATTACACACACACACACACACACACACACACACACACACATCGTCATTTATTTACTTTTTTTAAAAACATTATAGTAACAACGAATGCAAGAGCAATGATGATAATACTAATTATATCATTGCTAATTATAATTATTGTTATTGTAGGGTTTAATGCAATATTTCATCACAATAAAAGCTAAAGATTGCTGCCAGAATAAATGTTGGAGAAGAACCTTAGAAAGCCCCGGAAAGAATCATCGACCTACTAGAAGCTACTGGCAAGCTTTCTTACATATCCGGATTGACCGATCTTGAGACTCGAACCCACGCAGACAGTGGTGATATGGTAATTATCCGTAACGGTGAGCGCTTTAGAGCACTCGGGTCCCATGCTAATAATAATAATAATAATAATAATAATAATAATAATAATAATAATAATAATAATAATTATCTAAGTGATAGTAATCTACATGCGACTTATATATAAGTAAAACAAAAGTAATTATGGGTTTAAGAGTATTTGTTAAAGGGCAGTTCATATAAAGAGGTGTAATATAGAGAGAGCTGGAATCCTAGCGAAAACAAAAATTGGCATATATCTGGAGATTTGTGCGTACTCATTTTCATAGTGATTTTTATGTACAGGTACATTATCAGCGACTATCATTTCCATTCGTGGCGTAATTTTTAGTCAGTGGATCTGCTGAACACACGTCTTACTTTGTAATTTTAGTATAAAATAACGTTGTAGATTAAATCTTCCCAATATAATTCGTAAACAAGATGTGTAGGAAACGGAACAAAACTCTCAACACGCACTGTACAGAAAGGTTTGCTTCGATTCTATAACTGATTATATGCGCAGCCTTGTAGTGGTCACAGCAAATTATCAAGGACGGTAAAGCCCATGGTCACTTCAAAAAAACAAACACCTGTAACTCGCTTCCCTAAAAAGAAAGCCAGGGTAGAATATATTGTTTAATTTCAGATTCATAGATATCTTATAAATAAGACAGTCTAATTAATGTCTTTGCTGAAATCACAAGTTTTCAATTTCTCCTACATATACAATGGTATTTAAATTTGGTCCCAATATGAAAATGTGAGTAAATAATTGTCAGCAATACAACCTAAATTCCTTCTATGTCATCTTATATTTATTGTACTATTACAGTTTATAAACATAAACGAGATAGATTAGTCAATATCTTGATAGAATACTATTGTACGAATGGTTTTAACTTCCGGTAGTATGCTTCTCTGAAATCAATAACTTGACTTTAAGTCTAGTGCCATGATGGACGAGTACGCTTCATAGCGTGAGAAATGCGGCACATCATTGTACACAGAATGTCAGATCTCCCTGAATATCATATCTCCAGCGCAATTGGCATCCGCCCTCATCTCAACTTCATATTATGTGGACATAAAAATATTTATTTTGGTTCTATTGAATGAAAAATAATATTGTTTATTTTGTGTTGCACAGGTGTGAGAAAAGGGTTGTTTGTATTATTCTTGTACGAAGTCTTGGGTCTGACTAAAGCTTAGTTAATAAATTCCCATGATGACAGAGCGGAAAATAAAGCAACATCAAACGTATTGCTTAAGTTTGGTTTGTGGTAGATGTCTTCAATGTGTTTTCAATGTCTCGAAGATATATGTCGCTATCAAATGAATGGTTGTAAAATACACTAATATCAAACATTTTTTATCTAATCATACTTAAGGCCATACATAACTGAAACTAGAATTTCACAATCACATATTTCTGTTTTACCTTACTTCACATTTGTATTATTTATCGGAATAATAAGCTGAAGTTCTGTATGTTATGTAAAATACGACTAAACATGCCCCCACCCCCAGCCCAACCCACCCCACCCCCTAAAAGTAATAACACAAAATTATGTTAGACACCTAACACTCAAAATAATTTAAACTGTAGTTATTCAACTTTTTATAGACCTTATTATCATAATACCTTTCTATGAAATTCGAGATTAATTTCAGATAAGGAGATATGACGGGAACCGATAAAGGTTAGCATTCAGGTGACATTTTGAATTTCCTTGAAAACATATTTTAAAGAATCATTCAGATAAAGCGTTGCATTTCGTGTTAGGGAGAACAATCATTAAAACAAATTATACCGAAAAACGTTTTTCATTTGATAAGAAAAACATACATGCCATTGAATAAGGTATAGTATGGTGTCTGTACCTACTAACTAATCAAAGAAATGTATTTCCATTACATATTCAACATAAACAGACACTTTATATCTAAAATCTATCAAATTAATTAAAGGAGACATTAACAAAAATAATCCCATGTCATAGGGTTTTTAAAGATACAATTGATGTAAACACTCTACGTTTCTTTGCCTCTTTCTCTCCACCCTCTCTCTCTCAATCTGTCTATCTATCTGTCTGTCTGCCTGTCTATGTATATATCCATCCATCCATATATCTATGTATCTGTGTATCTATGTATCTATCTATCTATCTATCTATCTATCTATCTATCTATCTATCTATCTATCTATCTATCTATCTATCTATCTATCTATCTATCTATCTATCTATCTATCTATCTATCTATCTGTCTGTCTGTCTGTCTGTCTGTCTGTCTGTCTGTCTGTCTGTCTATCTATCTATCTATCTATCTCTCCATCTATCTATCTATCTATCTATCTATCTATCTATCTATCTATCTATCTCTCTCTCTCTCTCTCTCTCTCTCTCTCTCTCTCTCTATCTCTCTATCTATCTATCTCTCTATCTATCTATCTATCTCTCTGTCTATCTGTCTGTCTGTCTGTCTGTCTGCCTGTCTGCCTGCCTGCCTGCCTGTCTGTCCGTCCATCCATCCATCCATATATATATATATATATATATATATATATATATATATATATATATATATATATATATATATATATATATATATATATATATATATATATATCGATCAATTTATATATATGTCTATATATATCTTACTCCTTACATTGCTTAGATGTCGGTCAAGGTGTTGTTACCTGGATGGAGTAAAAAAGAAAAGAAAATATGAAACCGATAAATGCAATAACAGATATAAGCAGATACATAAAGCATATTAGCACGTGTCGCCGTATGCAAAATATAGCAATTTAATCAATTACATAAATAATATAATATTAAACTAGAAGTTAGAATACCTCACTTTCTCTGAGAAATAGAGTTACAAAATTTAGACCAAATTCAATTAGCCGTTCTGTTAAACCGAAAACCAAATTTCTTCATATAATCGAATGAGTGATCGATCTCAAATTGCCTGTGTGTCATCATCATCTGGTAGCTTCCGTTTTTTCCAAATATTGTTTGTGAATCCCGAAAACTTGCTTGCTTATCATCAGATAATTCCATCTGTCATTCTGGTTGTAAAATTTGCCAATGTCTCTCTCCCCCCTCCCCGATTTTTGGACAATGTAATTAACGAGAAAAGTACATTTTACTGATATCGGAGCCAGCTTCCATTTTCGACAGAAAATTTAAGACCGACTTAAACTTCATCGTATGATACTTAAACCCTGACAGTTCTACTGGAAAGACCATCCATGATTTAGCTTACCCAATCAGGATAACTTCTTCTAACCATCAAACATTTGAATACTCCCACTGAAGTCAGAATAATTCTCTAGAAATATTTATTCTAGAAACTATACTTGTATCGCACCTATTTCAAATGCCCCAAACATCTTAAACATTTATCTTCCTTATCTTCATTCTGTTAGTTTCTACTATTTGATCGTATGTTAACATGAGTCTCTTCTATTTGTCTGACTGAATTTGCCCCCTGTGAGCAATATAATAGAAAGAAGATTTGATTGATTTAGGCACGTCTATACGCAGCTGACTAAATGTTTATGGAGACCTACTTAATCGTGCTTTTACTCATATTGTGATGATTCAACAAATATCTGTTCAGTTTGGTACAGTCGTAGGCATACAAGAATAATGACGTTTGGACTTCTTACATTTTAACTCAGAAAATAGATTATATAGCTTTTCTCCCAGTGACAATCAGCAAGCTTTCTCCCATCACCGATCTAGATTTATCATGAGGAAAACCCCATTAAAGCCGCATATATTGAATACAGTCCGTCTTAAATGGGGAAGATCTACAGTAAAGCATATTTCTGAACTGCCCTATGAGATCAGGACGCTTGCCAATAAGCAACCGGAGTTCCCACATTCATTGAATTGAGATGTATATACGGTCAGACTACAAACAACAAATATTTCACTGTATTCAATGTGCATGCCATCCAGCTCTGATGGATCGCATTCCAATAATAATTATTTACTGGATAATTTTGAAACCTCGCCATTTTTATACTTCAGATTAAATCAATGATTAGTTACAAACGTTTAGCTTCTTTAGATGCTTGAGACCGGTAGATACTCAACCAATATTGTTCCCTTTGTTATGTATATGTAATTTAATACTGTGTTTCTTAATTTTGTTTTAAAATTATATTACATGCTATTGTAATGTAATAGTGTTTACTGGCTTAGACATTGATCAGAAATTCGTTTCAGTTTCAATTAAAGAAACATTGTATATAGTTTCTGACCTCGATTCAGAACCAGCGATAGTTGTGGTAAACAGATCTTTTTCAAATATTTGTATTTTTTAAGTTAAGTCCAGGTCACACCTGGATGATGTGATAATTACCATGTAACACACGTGTATTCCTCCTGGAAAGATGAACTCCTGACCCCCATCTGGGCATTTGCTTTTTATTTTACTTAGTCTCATAACTCAGGTTATAATACAATTACTCAGTTGTGCCTTACCACTTGAAAACAAGTTGTTTCATGTTGTGTCGAGATTGGGCTAATCATTTTATTTTATTCAAATTATTTGAATTTTAGAGTGATTCTTTTTCCTTTAAACAAATAAATGCTCCTACAAAATTTAAACTGTTATTGGAAGTTATACGGAATTCCATACTGGAATAGTATTTTTTATGATTTAAAAAAGCTGTTAATATTGTATAACTTGGACTTCTACTTTCTACTCATTGATTAGTTTTAGATTTGATACGTAAAACTGTAAGTCCTTTGCTTAATTTGTACTTTATATTCTTGGGACATAAATCCTATGTTAAATTTTACAAAGTTTGTTGTCTTCACTCTCTACTGTTACATTTTATAACAACTCGTAACACCAGTCATATAATCTCTCTCCACTCACCTCCCTACATCAACGATATTCTCGCTCTTTTTTTGCTAGCTTATTCCACTCATCGTTCTAAATCGGTTGAATACCCGATTTAGATCTGATAAGGACGGAACGTTTATATTTGTCAGTGTTGATTAAATGAGTATCTGTGATTTGGATGCTTAAACAATTTTTCAGTAATATTCCTACGATGACTGCAGCGTGACATTTTGTAGTGAGGTCATGCACTGTGGCATCATGCGAATGGCATGCAGCATGATGTCCGACTTAATTATATAATCCGGACACTAGGCCTACCCGTGTGAACGCTAAGATCCTAATGCTGGGTACCTAGCGAGCAACTGAAAGTACCATATTGATACGTATTTGGTATGAATTAACTGCGTTTCGAACACGCTACCACACGCATCCTCTAGACCAACGGAAGTATCGTTTATTTAATGTATGAACATACAACTTTACACATCTACATCGGTAGGCGTTTGAAAGTCTGGGGAACAAAGAAATGGTTAGAAGTCATCTGTATACTTTAGACACCGCGGCTATTGCGGGTCTTCTTTTCAAGGGCATGAGACCCCAACTTTGTTGGGTGTGACAAGCCACACGTGGACATTGTAAGCTCTGTTCAAGAACAAAGACCTTTATAGGCGTCATATATCTCACCATTTTGACAGACGGTCGGGGAAAAATATCTGCTAAGTTATATAAACCAGGGAAGAATCGACATCCAATAAGAATTGAGAGAGGGTGTGCTCACCAATTCAATCCCAAATTGAATTCAGTATTCTCGACCTAGGACTTCGTTACTGCCCTAACATCGTTCTGGAGGGGTAATGCAATATTCAGGGAAAAGCCACTCGTAATTTGCGGAGAAACATAAGACATTCTAAGAAAGACAAAGCTTCGCAAAGGTCAGTAACCTCTCTCTCGATTGGTGTAGAATATTACGGCATTGTAATTTTAATTATGTGCAGTATGTATACATCATTACTATAATCGTTAGTGCGTAGAATTACTTTTGTAGTGTTTAATTTACATGCGTATTTGAGAAATTAATTATGATTATGTAAAGAATTATGTAAATTGCTAGCTCGTGGTCAGAATTAATATTGTAATTAGTTGCTTGGTAGTAAAGTTGTGCATTTATTCATGTGATATTCTAGATGTTTCCCACTGTTGAACTGAATTGTAACTTTGGAAAATGGATGCAGTGTGTTAAGTTGATTGATATGGATGTAAGGATATATCAGAGCATAGATGTTTGAATATTTGTGTACACTTTGTTGGAATGTAATATGCAGAAATGAGCCAGATTGTTGCGATATTGTTCCGTATAATGAGATTATGAATATATATATATATATATATATATATATATATATATATATATATATATATATATACTAATGTGACGCAATTTGTTATGCCTGTATCATAAGTAGTCGATATCATACTTTTATTAGGACGCTCTTTACCATACAATAACGTATGGGTATTCGATGTAAACGAATGCGTGACCGAAAACTGTCATACCTTTTTTCTGATGATTGATCATTAGTTAATGTCCAAGGAAATATGCAAATGTCATCGTGTTTTTTTTCACACGAAGCTTTATGGAGACGGACTAAATGACTAGTGGAGAAGTCAATTGTTAATCGAAGGCTAGTCGATGGGGAGAAATTGGAGAAGAAGTATTCAAGGAGGAGAAGGAGTTAGGGGGAAGTCAGCAGGTAATAATGAATTGTTGGGATAGGAGAGTTACAGATGAATATGAAACAAGGAGAGGCGGAAGAGCTATCTCAAGCTATAAAATAAATGATGCAATAGACTGTCACTTGGATAAATATTATCATTTCGTGTGAAGTTACTAAATTGTTATTCATTTGAACTGCACCTTTCGTGTACTACATAATGTATATGTCAGCATTGCTGTCTGAGTGCTCGGAGCTTTACCACTCTCTATTATTAATTTCACTTCCTACAAATTCGAGCCTAGGTGGAACTTTTGTAATACATTAAACAAATATTGGGTGCACCCCATCCTAACTATAATAATACACCTAGCACAGTAGCAGTATAAGAAGCCACGCGACACGCCACACAGAAGCTTCCAAATATTTCACTCACCTTTCATAACACTTTAACAAATACCATGTTAACATCAATGCCCTTCATGACATCACAATTCTGGAGATATGTTGAATTTGTCAAGTCATGTTAAACACAAACAGATTATTTGAAAATCTTTGTGGCAATACATAACTGGTGAAACAACCCAAGAGCAACATCTTCGTTTAAGATATTGGATGACAAAGAACTCACCACTTTGAACATAAATTTTGTTTTGATTTTTGTTTAGCACATAATTTGAGCAAACCCACGAGCCTCGGAAACAATGATTTGAATTAAATGATGTCAAAGGAAACAGAGGAAAAGGCATTAATTAGAACTCCGTCCCCCTCATACGTTTTCATGCCTTCAGCCTCTACACACTATACAAGGAAATCAAGCACCACCTTCTGGAAATGACTGTATATATTTTCCTACACCATCGGAGACGTTACTCGATGCGAAAAAACAATAAGTTAAAAGTTTCGTAAATACGGATCTGTTCTGGATAGCATAAATCATAGACATGGATTGAATCTGTATATCAACTGTGTTCCAATCACAAACAATCTTAAGTAATGCTATCTTTATGATCAAACCAAAATATCAGGTCCCGGAGTTCGATAATTTCTAGGCTTGAACATATTTCTTTCGTACGAGTTTCCAGTTCGTTATTTCTGCATCAGAAATATAAATGTTCTATATGCATGACGGTTTAAAAAGGTTTCCATTGAGCTGACACGATTGTCTTCAAAGCAGTTAAAATTATTCAGGACATTTTTCAGTAACCTCCCTAAATTAATTTCACCCAACGACTTCTCAGAGCGGTAACGTGAGCCGATTTAAGGATAAACTCTCTGTTGTTTATTTGACGTGCAACTAGCTAATTGGCTCCAGAGACATGATGCAAATAATCCACAAATTACTAATATAACCACTAAATTGATGCAATTAATTGTGAACAAGAATGCCTTTATCAACAGCGAATTTGATCTGCCCGGATATTGTATAGTTGATACTATAATTCCAAGAAGTTGTTCTCTCTTTCTCTCTCTCTCTCTCTCTCTCTCTCTCTCTCTCTCTCTCTCTCTCTCTCTCTCTCTCTCTCATATTTTTATAATGTTCGATATTTCTATTTTAACATTTTTTTAATGTGTACGGGCTACCATTTCAAGTATTTCAATTCTCTCTCTCTCTCTCTCTCTCTCTCTCTCTCTCACACACACACACACACACACACACACACACACACACACACGCGCGCGCGCGCGCGCGCGCGTTAGTACAACCTTACGTCTAATTGAACAGTTTTTACGGGAGCATCCATGGAAAAATCAGTGTTGTCTTCTAGTTAAGTTTATTGTGTTATTGCTTAAATTTCAATTTATAGCTTTCTTCTTCCTCGGTGACTTTAATTATAACGAAATCGTTGGAGTCCATATACCTTTAAAGTTCGTTTTTCAAGAATAAAATAACAATAAGTGAATTACTGCTTCTGATGATTTGGTCTTGCTCTTCATATACAGAAATGCCTCGCCCAGGGCCCTTTAGTTTTGTTGAGCAATGATCCACGTAGCTCATTTGTGGTACATTTTTACAGCCTTTAACTAAAAATGTACAGGTTATTTTATTCAGCATATTTTTCATCTGCTTATGTGTTACTCTAGTCAGTGCCTCGTTAAACTACTTGGTTATCGCTGTCAGTGCATACTTGAAGCCCCATTAGGTTACTTGGTTATTGCTGAAACACTCTGCAAATGTCAAGGGAATGTAGTAATGTGTCTGGTGAAATTTACGCGTCTGACATTACACTTATCTTGGAACATACTACTTTATCAGAAGTAAACCTACAACCTCTTCGTTGCCCAAAAGTCTAATAAATACATACGTTATCACTGCATGCATCTCGATCCCAGATGTCTTGTAAGGGGGAATACACTGCTAAAGCATATATTGACTTTATTAAACATTGTACCACAACATTTGACCTCCCAAACATTACACGGCTTTTCATTTTAAAAAAAAAAAAGATTTGGCGGAAATCAAATATTATCGTTCCAATATATCTTCCTCGGTCACATTTGTTTTAAAGGTAAGAATTGATCAACTGTTTCATGTCATAATATCTCATGCAGAATACCATCCCATAAACATGAATCATGATGGGTTTGTGTTCTCTGTTTAGCAGCAATAAATGCAAAATGCTTTATCTCCATATGAATTCATAGTTTGCGGAGTGTTTCATTGAGGGTGGTAGGATGTAAACTTGAGGCCCAAAACTGCGCCGTCATTTCCTGTACCAGCAAACGTTGCATAAATTACGGTGTGCGAGGGTCACATTCCCTAAAATGGTACAAGAGTTTTTGGGAACGCCTCTCTTAATTAATACAACTATCCTAACACACTTTTATTTATATGTATGCTTATACATGTGGTGCCTTTACAAGTTTGCTTCAGAAATGTTCCCTGCATTCTTAAGTTCTGTATAAATCGATTTATAGAACCACCTAGGAAGCAGATGGTGTATCTTATTGTGAGAACTACATGATAAGGAAACATACATACATACATACATGCATGCATGCATGCATGCATACATACATACATACATACATACATACATACATACATACATACATACATACATACATACATACATACATACATTAGCGTTGTGTCTGTAATATCATTATATTTAACTTAATTCCGGTTTTAATACACGTATTTGTTGAATTCAATTTCGTAGCTAAAACTGAAGAGTTTTTGGGATGGCTCAAATTCATTATATTATCAGTTCTTGTGTATCTCCCTTTCTTGCAATTTTTTTTATACTAAATACACGATCTACTTGAGGTAAATTTGTTACATGTTTATTTCACAATATCAGAACTGATATTTTGTATCTCGTAATAGTAGCTATTAAACATATTTTTTAATATTTCCATGTAATACATGGAGAATATCTTAAATGTAGTATAAACTCTATGTTTTCTTTAGATTTTCCATTTTTTAACCGTTTGTTTTTGTTTTCTCTTTAGGTCAGCAATTGCACCATTTGTATGCCGCTGTTGAAAACATTTTCTTGAATAAAGTAATTTCCATGTAGCCTCTAGGAGCCTATATGTTCAAGAGAAACGGAATATGAATATGATAACCTTAGGAACTAGAAAACCAAAAAGACATTAGAAGAAATGGAATATCAATAGGACAATAAAAGAAATGAACAAAACTGAGACAATAGAAAATATAGAATATGAATAAGACAATAGAATAAATGGAATACGAATAAAACAATAAAAGAATTGGAATAAAACTGAGACAATAGAAATATAGAATAAGAATAAGACAGTAGAAGAAATGGAATATGAATAAGACAATAGAAGAAATGGAATATGAAAAAGACACTAGAAGAAATTGAATATGAATATGACAACAGAAGAAATATAATAAAACCGAGACAACAGAAATATGGAATATGAATAAGACAGTAGAAGAAATGGAATATGAATACGACAATAGAAGAAATAGAATATAAATAAGACAATAGAAAAATGAAATATGAACAAGACAATAGAAAAAATGAAATACAAGCAGTAAAATATGGCCTCTATCGCTTAACCGGCTTGAAGAAGCTGTTACGATTTTGTTGGTGCCATTTTTCATGATATATGCTTGCTTGTTGTCTGTCTTCATTTACGCTATTGTGTTCGTCATGCGTTGCCTGTTCTATTTGTAGGTGTTTCTTCATCACCTTATTTTGGAAACGAGAACAAGTAGACTTTTTCTCAGCTGTCTTGTTCCATCGATACAACGTCCGTTGTTGTTGAACGAACCGCCACCACGTGATTGCCAGTCCAACCGTTTATGCTATGATTGACCATCATTAATGGCTTTGAATGACAATTCCTTGGCTTTCCACACTACATTGTACGCTAGACTAAACGAACTGGACATCATTCAACATAACTAAAATGTAAACGGATGCAAAAAAGAGAACGTTGTTTCAAAGCTGGCCGGCGTAGAACAAGAAAAAGAATTCCAATTATCTCACTTTTGCCCTTCCCGGTTCAAAAATTAAAATTTCGGCCGTTAATTTAGATAGCCTGATTCAAATCCCTATTAAATCTACAAACATTGTGTCAACTATCCAAAATATATCGATGTGGATTGCATTATTGGATGCCCAATCAATGCCCACCGGAAACGCGCACATAAATAGTTAATTTTATCAACGATCATAATATTGAGGTCTTTCGCCGAACAAAACATGGCTAAAAACATAAGGCGATGAGCCCAAGTGCACGGATCTAATACTCACCGCTTACTCCATCCAGTCGTTCCCGCACCAATCTCGCTGTGGTGGAATTGCTGTCATCACAAAGAATTCCATTATCAAACATCTTAACCGCACCATAACCTTCAATTTATGCCACAGATCGTTTGAACTAGTCCAAACCACACTTACACTGGAACAAAGGTCTATCCATTTGTTCTGCCACTACCGTCCTCTTCCTAGCAGATATAACAAGCTGACTTAATATCTCGGTTTGGAGCAGTTTCCGAATCTCCTGGGGTATGGAAATGCGATAGGTGATACCCTTATTATTCTTGGAGACTACAACGTTCATTCTGACTGTCCTGGATACCCATACATGTCAAAACTCCTAGATTCCATAAAATGTTTTCAGCCTCAAACAGTAAGTTAACCATCCCACCCATAAGCGTGGTCGCATTTTAGACTGGGTTCTTCATAAACCCGACGATACTAGTATAAAGTCCTACCTGGTGTAACTTGCATATGATCACCTCTGCATTATACGCAATATTAACGGATTAGTCCGAAACCATCCACCTTTATTTGCTGCTTCGAGAAACCACCATATGATAAATATAATCAAATTCAAGCATGCCATCTATGCAAACCTAACAACTCCTACAGCAGAACAACTCGATAACTGCCTGCGTTCATTGCTTGAAAACCATATCCCAGCCACCAAACACAAAGTATCAATTCAAATGTGTTCCCTGTGTATAGCTGTGTTAGGGACCAGCTTCGCACTGCTAAAAGAGACCGCAGTAAAGCTGAGAGGCTTTTGCTTTCATCCGAACTAACTATTCATAAGCAAATCTATCAAATTGCTTACAAGAATGTCACATGTCCATGAAGCGAAAAGAACAACACAACTACAGTAAGAAGATCACGGAAATTTCAAGCTGCTAATAGCTCTTTGAGATTACTAATAAGCTAATATAAAGGAACAAATGTACACCACTTCCAGCCTACATTCTCTATAGCTGACCTTATGGACCTGTTTGCAAATTTCTTCCGTGACAAGTCACAAACCATTAGAAATAAGCTTGATAACACAATGTCAAGTACTTCATCGTCACGATACATTTGAGACACAGAATTTCAGGGGCAAAGGTTAGCAGCATTTGAACCTGTTTTAATGGATTTAGTACTTGCAATTGTGATGAAGAGTGCACCAAAGTTATGTGAACTTGATCCAATTGAAACATCACTGCTGCTTGAGTCCTTAGATTCACCATTGCTTTCACTAACTGATGTTATTAAAACCTCTCTCACATCATGGGAATTCACATCATGTTTCGAAACGGCCATTCTTAAGCCTCTGTTGAAGAACACTCGACCATAACGAGTTAAAGAACTAACTATCAGTTTCTAATCCCACATTTAAAATAAATATATTAGAAAACGGTGTTCTAAGAAAACTTGTATCACATCTGAATTCAAACAGACGTTCTAGCAACGTACAGTCTGGATAGCGCCCTTGTCACATTACTGAAACTACTCTTCTTAAATTAGTTAATGAAATTATCTCTGCTTTGGATAGCGAGGAGATCAGTCTTCATCCTCCTTGATTTGTCTGCAACATTTCATACAATAGACCATGATATATTTATTCACCGTCTGTAGCATGTATTTTGCATTCGTGATACAGCCTTACCGTGGTTCGGGTCCTAATTGGTCAGGAGGACCCAAATTGTGTCCGCAAATGGAATACACTCTATCCTAGTTAATCTATGTTATGGTGTTCCGCAGGGGTCTGGTCTTAGACATGTTCTCTTCTTTGCAAACAATCAGATACTCTCAAGTGTCATATATCATCACCCAGTGTCTCACCAGTTGTACGCTGATGACACACACATATACAAATCTAGCCACCTAACTGAAGTTGATGCTACCATCCATGGTGTAGAGAGATGCATTTCGAGATGAAATCATGGATCACAAGTAAAAAGCTGCAGATGAATGATGATACAGCTGAGGCCATTCGTATCACAGCACAAAGACTTTCTCATTTACGTCCTATATCTCACACACAAAATATTAGTAACACTAACATTAAATTCACACAATCAGTACGACGAGACCTAGATGTTACTCTCGACAGTACTTTCGCATCGCACGAACATGTCATGAACATATGCTACGCTGGATATCTTGAGCTGAGACGCATCAACTCCATTCGCAAATATCTTTTAGTTGATGCCACTAAATCAATTGGGTGATCATTAATACTTTCAAGACTGGACTATTGTAACTCAAGTATGTTTGGTTTGTCTCAATATCTATTCCAGAAACTTCAACAAGTTCAAAACACAATTGCTCGATCATCCTTAGAGTAACACGATCAGAGCACACCTCCCCTGTCTGTATCTTACATTGGCTATCCATTCGATCCACAACCAATCGCAAACTCGTTTTCTTTGCTACGTTTCAATGACGGACTCCAGTCAAAGTAACAGTCATACCTCAACCATACGTACACATCAGCAAGATACTTACGCTCCCTCGTTTGATGAATGTACACTCATTATACCCACTATGAAAACGGCTTCATACGGACAAAGTTCTTTTGCATACCAGAGCCCAGCAACGTAGAACGAAATGCCAACTGAACTTAGACACAAATACACAGAAATCCAAGTCAAAAATGTTTTTAAAACTCAATCTTTTTTTCTGCAAGAACAAATACAAAGACCTAATAATGTTTCCTACCTTAAATAATTTCAGAATGTTTTATGTTTACCAATTTCATGGTGTTTGTCATTTTTTAATAAAAATTATATCATTATATAAGTTTGTTTGTATTATTGATGTTTCCTAATGTTGTCAAGCGCTTAAAGCTTCTAGAGATTACTAGCTTTACAAAGTCCTCATTATTATTAGTAGTAGTATTAGTATTGTCATTATTATTATTACTACTATTATTGTTTTTATTATTATTGTCATTATTATTTTTGTCATCATTGTGCTTGTCATTATTTTATTACTATTATTACTATTATTATTATTATTATTTATATTATTATTATTATTATTATTATTATTATATAAATAAGCCAATATAATAAATGTGATATGAATAAGATAGTAGAACAAATAGGATATAAATAAAACCAGAAGAAGCAAAATATGGATAAAATTAAGAAAAATAAAAATTATATGGAATGCTAAAGACTATCAAGAAATTTTATTGACGTTTTACCAACTCTGATAAATTCAGTAATTCTCATTGCTCGCCAATAGACATAGCTCCAGGCGAAAGATTTAACAAGGAACACAATTCAAAAGTATGTATGAGTATTTTCAGTTACCTGGCAACTGATACATTTGAAACTAGAAAGTAAGAATTTTGAACTGCAACAATGTTGTTTTATAAAAAAAAAAAGACCTTTCGTTTTCACGAAATATTGAAACATTTGGTAGGTAATATTTAGGAGTATCGTTATGAAATCAATTTGTGAATTTAGCAAATGTAGTTAAAGAGATATAAACAGCCGCAGGAAAGGTATTACATATATAATATGTTTTTTAGGTTTCAAACTATCTAATTAGTAAACCCTGTTGTATGTGTTAGATTATTTATTTTAACTTCAATGAAAAACAATTGGGAAATATTTGTAAAAAATATTACCTTATTCCAAGGAAGAGATGATTATTGTAAGTTAAATGATTTTATTTTGTAATGACATACATAGATTTGTCAAAAACAAACAATACCAAGCAAGTCATCACTATTAGAACAAACAATACCGAACAAGGTATTATAACTAGTAGAAGCGATGCCGAACATGGCATCCTGATCAAAACTAAGAATAGAGAACAAGGCACCTTAATTAAAACAATCAATACCGAACAAGAAATCCTAATTTATACATGCAATACCGAGCAAGACATCCTGATTACAATAAACAATATCGAACAAGACATCCTGATTAAAACAAACAATACCGAACAAAACATCCTGATTAAAACAAACAATATCGAACAAGACATCCTGATTAAAACAAACAATACCGAACAAAACATCCTGATTAAAACAAACAATACCAAACAAGAGATCCTGGTTAAAATAAACAATACCTTTCAAGGAATCAGGATTGATACAAAACAAAACAGAACAAGGAAGCATTATTCGAACAAACAGTATCAAGCAAAGCTTCCTAATTAGAACAAATAAAGCAGATCAAGTCATCATACGTGAGAAATTAAGAATGTAAGGCACACCGTTTGTGGAACACGTGACCCATTTTAGAATACAACTCGATTGAAAAAATAACAGATTATTATCTATGGATTTACACTTCATCAGGACTGAAGATTTGTACTTGCAAAAGTAATATCATAGAAGGTGGCGATGGACATAATACGCTCGTAACTTCTAATATCGGGCAAATAGGGGTGGGGATGGCTCTTTAAAGGCTTCCTGTTGATAACGTTGGGAACTTTCGATGAGCCCACATATAAAGAAATTAAGAACTTGCAAATATTTGTTTGCAGCACTTCACGATAAATCTAAAGACAATTTCTGTCCGTAAGTGGCAAATATAAAAAAACGGAATATTTTCATTCTACTACTAAGCAGAGAGAGAGAGAGAGAGAGAGAGAGAGAGAGAGAGAGAGAGAGAGAGAGAGAGAGAGAGAGAGAGAGAGAGAGAGAGAGAGAGAGGGAGAGAGAGAAAGAGAGAGAGAGAGATGTTTTTATTGGGTTTAAGATCTGTAAAATAGCACACCGTCATTATTAACGTGTTAGAATGTTTCCACTAACAAACATTGTTTCTGGACCGATTTGTGAATTGCACCTGATGACAGAATAAATGATAATGGTCTTAAATACAAATTTATTTATTTATCATTATCATATGTTCTATTTTGCATTAAAACAGGATGCACAATGGAAAGTGCTTATTCGTTCTTTTCATTTGTATAAGTCTCTTGTCTGTGGAATATACAGAGGATTTCGGTAATTATAAAAGGCTGTTTTGGTCGAGTTTGATATTTGATTCTATTTGATCAAGAAAATTCTATATTCTTCTACAAACTCTATCATATTGAATAAAGATTTGCATTTAACTATAAAAAAACTCCCTGACTATTACATCATAGCTTAATTAGATCATCTCCCAAAGTTTAATCATATTCTAGACTAACAGTGCATTAAAGGTATATAGTGAATCGATACACCTGGAATATTTAAAGGTTAAGCTTCAAGTTCGCACATTTTAAAGCTTTATTCTCCGTCTCATATGTAATGCTTTCGAACCAAGAATGGAGTTAGTTCATATATTCGTTTCTTGTTTAGTTTGTTTGCTTACATATCGTAATTCAGAATGTTATCATTTTGAACATGGTTACACCATGACTTCTATTTATGATTGATGACTCAGAGGAAAACTTAACTCAAATTCTACAGCGAGAATTCGCTCTTAACTGTCATTTATCGATATCCATAGAAATAGTCGTGTATAATTTTTTCATCGATTGCAAACTCTTTTTAACAATGTTCCAGCTAAACCCCAGAAACTAATTTACAACCAATCCCATGATACACTTAATAAACGTGGATCGAGTAAGAACAAGCTATACATGGTGTTTATTAGTTATGTATCTAGTCATTTTTCTTTAGACTTACTGTTAAAATGAGCCATCAATCATGTTTGTAACTGAGTGCTCATTTAAGGAAATTAATGACCAGGCGTAATCGTTTTATCTGTTTCGAGTACCTCAACGCCGATTTTCGGTCAAATTCAAAACAGTGAAAATTACCTAAATTTAAAATGTTTACTCTCTGTCTGTCTGTCTCGTTCAATTTCAACGTTACAACTCTCTCTCCCTCTCTCTCTCTCTCTCTCTCTCTCTCTCTCTCTCTCTCTCTCTCTCTCTCTCTCTCTCTCTCTCTCTCTCTCTCTCTCTCTCTCTCTCTCTCCTAACTTGTAATTTTTCTTAACTACAGAGCCTTGGGGCTAGGTGGTCTAGGGTGCTCGCTTTTGCAGATCACTTCTATCACAACCCTGTCCCGAGTTTGTACGAATCGTTCACAGCCTAGGAGGGTAGGTGATAAAGCTTGCCAGTAGCTTCCTGTGGGTAGGAGGTTCTTCCCTAGTTCATCCCCCACCAAATATCCTGCCCGCTATATATTTAAAAAGTGTTCATTGTTTTTGTTTCTTCTGCAATTTTAATCACACTAAATTAAATGAATTACATATTCTTTAAATCACGGGATCGATATCTTGAACAGTTCTTAATATCAATCATGTAATGTAACTAATTTTTGCGTATACATCTTGCGTTTTATGCTGATAAAGAATTTCCGCATCTTTATGAAATCTTTCGAAATTTTTTTATATATGAATACGGTAATGGATGGCAAATCGTTGTCTGTGTAACTGTGTTCCGTGTTATATTGTATGTAACCGTGTGCCGTGTTATATTTTCTGCGTAACTTTGTGCCGTGTTATATTTTCTGTGTAACTGTGTGCCATGTTATATTGTATGTGTAACCGCGTGCCCTGCTTTACTTGTTTACCAATCCCCCTTACTAATATCTAAAACGTGAATGTACTTTTGTGAATGAGAAAAAACCTTCCTTTTAATGTTTGTCTATAAATTTTTAATTGCAGTCAGTATAGTTCAATTTACCAAACTGTCCTTATCCGGGAAGATGTAGTGCTTTTAATTTTCTTTTGTGGTAATATATCATGCTAAAATCTCCAATGCAGTTTCTTCAGCTAGGAGGATATAATTTGCATTTTACAGCAGGGTGATAATGTTCTTCAAGCAAAGATACTGAGCAAGTATAATGGTTCCTAAACAGTTGATACGACTGTCTAGTTATGAAAACAAACATTTAAACAATGGTCTCATCAGTGCAAACCTTACTCATATATGTTTCGTTGATATGAATTAGAATAATTAGATATTTAACGGTTTTAATGTGTAACATATCTTTGCACAAGTTGATCAGAGTTTCATACATTTTGTTTACTTACAGGTGAATAGTGTAGTGTTTAAAATGTGCGTTCCAAGCAATAGTTTTAACTGTAACGCGTAACGGACCCATTCTACTCACTTGGACTGTACCGCGATGTGTTTTAAAATGCAGCATACAGGTAAATCAAGCATAACTCTTACGTGCATATTATCAGACACAACGGACATGCTGAAGGATATGTCAATACTCTCTTATAAGTCGACTAAAACTACAAGCCATATCAACACTGATCTGCGTAGCAAAATGTGCCAGAACATCAGGGTCTATGTAATTTGTTTTACTAATTAGTGCTATCACTCTCTATATCTGCAGGCTAATTTTGTGACGACAGATCTGGATCTGTGCAGTTTGCAGTTGGACTGGTCTTATAAGCGATTACACAAGCTTCTTGACGGGAATGACTGTAAATAAATGAGAATCAAGTACTAGGTCGTCATGCGAGTGTGTCTGCTACATACGAGTGCATATAACACCGATCGAATAACATTATTTTTGGGGGATGTGTTTCTTCGTCAGGGAATATAGGATCGTGTGTGTAAGCAAGGCGATGCGTGATGTTTACACGCTGACCTAGGTTCGAATCTCCGTGGAGTACGAATTCAAAATTATCTAATTTGTATGTAGATTTATATACGTACAAGATATCCCTTCTTCGTATAGGCGCAGTACTGTATCTACATTGTGCTGCTACTGTATTCCATCGATCTTTCAAGAGCATTTATACATGAGACTGCGATCTGCTAATTATATTAGAAATAAAACGTTAGACATCTCCTTGGTACCAGTCAGCCGTTAGATAAAGCTTCCTTGCAACAGACAAAACAAGATCTGAGAGATAGGTAAACATACGTTTGGCAGGATTTCATCGTGGATCGTACGAGTCCTTCATTCCAAAGAAGTTACACAAATAGAATAATACAGAAATCAGGAGGAAGAAGACGACCGGATGGACATTAAGTAAACATCTTTGACGTACGCAGTATCAGAAAGGGTTTTAATATGGCATTATATCTGCCAGGTTAATTGCATGATGCCGAAGATGTCCTTATTCCAGTGTTTTTTCGGATTTTTTTTTTGGTCGTGTTTTTCGTACACTTCCTTAGTTTAATACAAAACAATCTCGTTGGAAACAAATTATTTTTAATAGGAAGTTTAATAATCTGGTGCTCTAGGAGTCCTTCCATTCAGGTAGCTCTAGTTTTATAGAAGAGGACAAACCGAGATATATTATCACATCACTGAAAATACGACAACTTTATTTCCAGCTATAACATTGTAGATTTTAAAGTTCCATGATTGTATAGAGTTGTATTGTATGAAACATTTTTTTATGGACATATGTTATAGAAACTTCATTTATTCCTTTTAAAAGGATTGTTTTAATTTGTATACTTTACTTCCTGCATGAATTTTAATCACTACTAATGTGCAATATGTTATAAAATTTACATTGAAAAAAGAATTTGTTTTGTATCGTTTCCTGCTCGTCATATCGTGAAGATAGTGTGACTTTTTTTCCTCATAGTTCTCCACCTTGTCTTTTTTTTAGATATTACCTCTTAAATATGCACATTGCTGTAAAGCTGCATGTTTCGTTATCAACAAAAACAAATATATATCAGGAATATATTAAAAATATGAGGTAAATTTCGAATTGCAAATTTAAATTAATTTTGAGAATACAGTGGATCTGGGGTGACATGCCTAATAGTCATAAACAACACTGTGCATGATTCAGTAAGTGAATATGCCGCGTTCATTATAATTTGTTAAAAACACTATTTAAATAATTTTTTCTCTAAAATTTAAATAATCTGTCTAATTTCTTTTATTTCTAAACGCTCTCAGAACGTTTCAATTAAAATCAAGTTTACCGACAATAACACATTCTGTTTTAAAGTTTTAAATTTTAAGAAATAGTGGCTATATCTGAAGGCTAATCAATAACATGTGATGTCTAAGCAATGCCATATGATAGCTCATCGATAATACATGATGACTAATCAATAACATATGATGTTTTGTGATAGTAAACATCTCAATCGTATACTTTAGTCATGCAAAGATAACATGTCAGATCGAGGGGCAACGAAAGAAGGCCATGCATGTTAACTCATTTATTCACCTTCCAAAGTACAGCATTCATACCTCTTTAAGTAACAAATGCATTTGAGACATATCGTTGCAAATAATAACTCTCCTCAACACGTAGCAGGCCTTAAATTGACAGGCTAGTAAAACAATCGCACAGAGGATTCCAAAGGTCGTCATCAAATGTACTTTTAGCGGTACTTGTGAGATCTCCATTACACAGGAGATATCGGTTTTGATTAACCTTTTATTAGCACACGTCGTAATTCTAATTAGATACTGTATTATTACACGTAATAGTTTTACGGCAGAGATAAACCTTTAGGAAGGGATTCCGGTAGTACATAATTCAAGAGCAAAATTTTGTATCTTTTAATTCTAACCTTTGAGTAAATGCATTCACACAAAGTGTTGAACAGATTTTTTTTATGGATATGTAAACATGCATCTGTTAAATATTCACGGTTTAATCTTCTAATTACTAAATGTTTATTTTTAAAAAATATTACGAAGTAAAATAGAACATTACTCTTTTGTCTTGAAATATATTAATATGAAACGTGTTAGGATTCAATGTGAAATTCAGCAGAATTAGGTCGAACCTCCATACCTTTATGAATTCGAAACATTCCTTTACGAGTCTTTCTATTAAAATTTGAGCATGCATAATACCTTACAAGACCTCGATTAGATCGTGCTAAAGTATAAAGCAATGTAAATGATACTTTAAATGATGTTTTGTCTTGCTTAACTCGCGTTAATAATGGTTGACATAACACTATCTTCTGGTTTCTTAAACGTTTCTTCATAGCAATACGATTCATCTACAACAGTAGCTATGCGATCATTTGGCTGTTTCGTCGCCTAAATTCATGCGAACGCGAGACATATGAAGATAATCCTGATACTAATGCGAATGGTATTATTATTCTAAGTAGTAATATTATTGAAATTATTATTATCATTAGTAGTAGTAGTAGTAGTAGTAGAAGTAGTAGCACCAGCACCATTTGTAGTATGTTTTGTAGCATCAGAGCATCAATAACAATAACAGCATCATAATTACCGAATAACTAACAATATTCCCCGTTACTTTCATTTGGAAAAAGTAATTACTTTAAAAAAAATATCAACATACTAGAATAACTAGTCTGAACTATTCTTCTAACTTTTTATTCCGGGAAACCAGTGACTATCTGTTGGTACTTTTGTGCTTGAATGCATATAGTTTAGTATTTTCGAAATTTCGTCCATCCCATAACATTTATACAAATTCATGTACCGTATTATTACTCAACTACTCCTCCACCTTCTGTTGTCACAGTAAAATCCACACTTGATGATATTAACCGTCTAGAGTCGCTGCCGAATTCAGCCGAATACGATATTTTTTCTTATGGAAATTGTATAAAATGTCAGTTGCTATTTTGTTTTAATTTATACAAATGAATGTCTTGAGATTAGATACACTGTTTCCAAATAAGCAAATGACACATGAAATTATTAATAATTAGCTACAATTTCATTATATATATTTGTGTAAAAGTGGGTGTGGCCATTCTAGTCTTGTAGTTACAGTCATTTACATTTGATAATAAATCATTTCTTTGCTTTACTACATATTATGACGTCTATGCCTTAAGTTAAAATAATACCAAAGATTGTGTGATTATTGCACCCGATCTTCGATTCTTCCAGCACATAATGTCATGCTCATTGTGTTTAGAAAAGAGACTAAAATTGGATGCAATGTACTTCCCGTCGTCACCGTAATATTATAAGCACTGTGATAATTTAGTACATAACAATTTAGACTAGATGGCAAATCTTGCAAAATAGGATAATGCAAACATCTAGCCATGAATATACTACGACATCAGAACAGAGAATTCGATGTATTGAGCATCTCAAGTGCAGCCATATTCATTCAACTTTGCAAACAGAGGATAATTCCGGTGATTTATAAGATTCAATTTGTTGTTGTAGCAGTAAATCTTGATAAAACAGCTCATTACTGTTCGTTAGCTGGATAAAAATAATTGACATTTCATTCAACGGCGATAGCAGTGCTCGAATTAATGTCAATGAAACTGCATAATGGCCACAAATCCGCCACTTGCAATCTACCCAGTTTCACAAGGTAAACGTACGGCCTCAATTAGGCAAAGTAAAGCCACCTTTACTTGGCTTCCAATACGTTTTAGGCTTTGTAAGACGTTGTTCATGCAGCATTGTTGCAAATGTATTGACGCAGGTGTTATGTATATTCAATTTAACTTTTTGTCTGTTCGATTGTTTAAAACTTATTCCATTATTTGCAATTGTTATATACTATTATTTACTAGATATTGTCCAGAGTTCAGTTCGGGCTGATGTTTTTAATTTGTTTTTTTTTCTATGTAAACCACTAATAAATAATGCCATGTATCTGGTTGCCGACATTGTTCCAGAATCAGTGTCAGTTTTGATAAACAACTTCTTATTAATTTTTTGTTCTTTCTCAGAGTATGAATCAGTACGTTGAGTCAAGGTCATATCTGCTATTTTATTATGAAACAAACTTCCATTTATTGTGGTATGTTGAACTCTTGACCCCCATCCAGGAATCTGTTTTGGGTTGTACTTAGTTTTATAGTCGATGTTGATAAGCATTATATCAGCAGTGCCTTTGCACTTAAGATATTAAGTTCTTTTATGTTATGTTCAGTTTTGGTTGAGTTTTTATGTTTTCCAAATTATTTAATTTAAAGTGATTATTTTCCCTAGTAATACAAAAGTGCTCTGATAATTCTTGTTCAAAAACATTCCCTGGAAATTATGCAGAATTCAAAACTAAAAAAATATTTTCGGTATTCACAACAGACTGTTGACACATCACTGCACCGCTGACTATTACATGCATCGTCGACTTCCATTTTGGATTTTCATCGTGATTTGAAATGTGTTTGACAGTATTACTTAGGACTTTTCATATATAGGACTTATGTTTTTTATTTCGTGTCTTATGTTTGGATTTTATTAGTAAAGCCTAAGTTCTTATTATTGATATTGTTCACTTTAATTCGATGGAAATATGTTATTTTGTTAAATTTAATAAAGCTTTGTGTCTTCACACATTTCTGTTATTTTATTAAGAGTAATGACTCGTTACACAGGTTGAAGTTAATTTGAAGTAACTCATATTGCGCAAAATTACATGTAAATGAAAAACCTCATATTAATGGCAATCTGGGATTATACAAGAAAGGTACTATTACAATACCTTCTCTATGGAATCTTTATTGCTAAATGTGTAAACTATTGCGAACTAGTCAAATCTCAGTAATCATAATGTCTTTGCACTTTTCATGGGAAGCTCTAACCTTGTTAGACAGGGCGAGGAAGAGAGACAGACAGACAAAAGGACATACAAAGACAGACGAATACCATTTTTAACACTTACGTTGTTATGCAGGTATGTCAACATTAACTCCAAGATGCATATCATCGGGAAACATCTAATTGTAATATTTCAATGTCTAAGGTATGAATATTCAGCTGATTAGGCTCAAAGAAGCGGATTAAAAGGTCAGCCGATGTCATTTTTTAATTACTTTAATAAATGCATTAATCGTAAAAATGACCAGTACAAGTGAGAGCATAAGTTTTGTAAAACCTATCTTATGACATTATATTTCTTAAATATTACAAGGTTAGTGTATGTCATTCAAGATAAGATAATACTTTCTTCTACAGCAGATAATAGTGGCAATGTTTAATCCAAACATAATTCCATTTTAGAAAACAAATTGTATAGTATTGGGTGCTGTATTGACCAATAATTTAAGATTTTAAGATAAATGTACCAATTCATTAAATAATGGCGCAAATCCAAAACAAGGTTTCGTACCCATTGACGTTTTTTATAGTCATTGTTGCAGGATCAAATATCCAGAGTCGATTATATTTATACGTGTTTACTGGGATCGTAAGGAGGTATACTGACAATACAAAACCATATCTCATTAACAGACCTGCACATTATTTGGATGATGAAATTAATTATACCCACATAATTAGTTCCAAAGTAATTATTACCATTTTTAGAAATATCAAACACGGAAACAATGGCAGGGATGACTTATTAATGCCCTAACGATTTTTTTCCATATCATAGTAACAGTGTTCATGACGAGGCAATGGCTATATTTGAGTAAAAACAGCCTATCATCATAATATTTTGGCAAAATTCATGTCTCTAATATCTTAGTACTTTATTTTTAGTTCCTTATGAACTCTTAAAAAACATCGAATTCTCTATTTCTAAGAGCCATCTTTAAACATCTTTGAAGCAAGTGCAACTGTTTGTATTCAACAAAAGCAAATCTGTATTTCATATACAAGCCTAAATAAAACCACAAATTATCACTCAAAATATTACTTACTATAACCAAAGGGTGAAATGGCCGGGAATCACGATAACTATGCAACATCATCCCGTTTCGTCTCATTTCACAACATGAAGAGAAGAGGAGTACCATAACGTGCACAGTAATTACTTCTTTTTAAGGCACATGTCTCTTATATTAACGATTTAAAAGATGTTACACTGCGAAGTTGTCTCGCGAGTGCGCAGATGAAGTTTGCATGTTACTAGGTCCACTGCGTTGTCCTGGGTGCATTGCGTGCCATATGTGTAAACAAGACGGTTTTCACCTATGCTAGAATCGAAATAATTATTGGAAAGACGAGTCAGAAAAGGTGGTGCCTGTCATGACCTTGGTTTTCACTTGAAGCTTAATGGGATTGAATAATTTTCCATCTGTACAGAACTTGAAACCGACTCCATATCTGAAAGCATTAGTCAGCATGGCAGAGAAAAAGAGACTAAACAGTGTCGGAGCCAGAACACCACCATGCTTGACGCCATTAGTTGCTGACAATGGCTCAGATCTCTCTCCATTGTCCTGGTCTCGTGCCTGCACGCCATCGTGGAAATGCTGAACCATAGATGTAAATTTACTTGGGCATCCGTACTTGGCCATTAAAGCCTTCTCTGTTAACAGGATCTAAGGCCTTTGTCAAGTCGACCTAGATGGAGAAAAGGTCGGTATTTCGCTCTTGACATTTCTCTTGTAGATGATTCGCAGCAAACACCATGTCGGTGGTCCCACGTTTTTTTCGGATTCCACCGGTCTTCGGGTATTAGACCCTGGTTAAGGTGCTAAGTGAGTATCTTTCCTGCAATTGAGAGCAAGGATATACCCCGGTGGTTGTCACTGGCCTGTGGACTATGCAAGCGTCTTTGATGTCCTGGAGGGATCATCTCGTACTGCCACATCAGTAAAATTAGTTGGTTGAGTCTTTATGTCAAGGCTGTGCCTCCTTCCTTGTAAACTTTAGCTTGGATGGAGTCTGAAGCAGGCGATTTGACCCTGGAAAGTAAACGAATCGCTTTATGTTTCTCCAGCAAGGTTAGAGGATCATCCAATGCTTTGTTGATGGGTAGGGCGACTGGTGGTTTCATCAGTGAATAATGAATGGCAATTAGAACGCTGTTTAAGTGTTCAGCCCATCGTAGGAAAATATTCTCTTTGTCAGTAATTACTGTTACCGTCTGCGCTGAGACTATGTTTTAAGCTGCGCATGCCACATCTGCTTGAAGCCACAGGTGAGCTCTGAGTGCCAAGTAGAGACCAAAGGTGGGCGACCTCCCCGCAAAAGAGTACGACTGCTTAACCAGCCAGATGTGTTACTCCTTCAACAGGACACCCCATACGCCCCAAACATACGTGAAATATACTACGTTAAATGATACCAATTTGGAAACTGTTCCATAACAAAGCGTACTTTGGAACAATTTCATCAAAATATGAATGTATAATGAACAAATGTACGTAACATATGCCACTAACGTTATTACAGCGTGATGGAAATCTATTTCATATTTCATGACAACCATTTCAGCCTTCTACGCTATATATATTTATCTGTGTTTTCATGATTTTTAAATCTATATTTACAATTCTACATCAAACAGAATTAACACATTTACTGATCCGTGCCAGTTTTGGAAAAGCAGTTACATACCTTCCAAACAAGTAGATATATTTTCAATTATCTTAAAATGTCTAGAACAATTGTCTGATAAACCGTTCAATTACTCTATCACGATACATCAATTGGAGCTGATTGAGAACGTACAAAGCGATTTAATTATTGACGTGATAATGCTTATTTAACGTGTATCTAGCTATATGATTCCTACGTGACTCAAAAGACCTTTTACTAACAAAATTTTGCCAATTTAAGGAAATCGACGGAGAGCATTGTTATTGTTATATAATACTTATATTAGTACTTTGGCACATTTTTGAAAATGGACTGATGCTACATTTTTTAATTTTCATTTCTCAAGCTCGTCTTCTTGATTAAAAGGTAAATATGTCCTTAGAGGGAAAACATGACATGCAAGATGCAAAACATTGCCATGAATGGATCATCTACCACATGCATTTGGTTGCAGGTGGCGTTGATGTAAATGCAACTCGAAACAGCCGACGTCAAAGATATTTTAATAGTTGCTTTATAATGTGGAAGGCTTTTAACTTAAGTTTCATTGCATGCTCATAAAATATTTTCGTTATTGATTATCTAATTGGAAAGAATAGTTGTGTAATACATTAAAAAAATAGCATAATAAATGAAAATATTAATTCATGTACAGATGAGAAAACATAACATTTGCAACACTTTCATACATGTGTAACATCGAAAAAAATTACAAAATTGACTTAAAGATATCTAAAATTATTATTATAAAAAGCTTCAAGTCTCATTGACCAAAGAGATAAACAACTATATGAAGTAGCAAAGAAGAACATGACGTACGAGGATATATTACGATATATTCAAATGGCATTCAACAAAAGGTCAGAGAGATTTTTCTATAACTAAAATATCAGAAAGAGAAAAAGATGAAACAATCAATATTATACTGGAACCACAAAACACCATCTTTAAACACCACAAATAATTATGTTCAGGTCAGTATGCTTTCTGAAGAAATAAACACATTTTGAAATGGAATTAAACGTATCGTTAGACAAATATTTTTTAAAATATGATATGGGTCACAACTCCGCTGCGGTATTAACAATAGTACTGCAGAAGGTGTGCATTACTATTTAACGAGTCCCGAGCCCCCATCCAGCAATGCTGACATTCTAGATGTATAACTAAACGTTGAACAGCAGACACTTTTCTCATACATATAGAGTAACCGTTTTATTATATCCTCATCTTGTTTATTCTACCTAAGGCTTAATTATTTATAAACAAAATAACACTTCAAGAAATAAATTGACTGAATGAATGATGTATTCCAAACTAAATATACAAGCACAGATTGATCAGTACACACAAACATAAATTATTCTTGCGCACATAAGTCCGCTCCAAAAACTTTAAACGTAGTTGCACGTTAGATGTAACTTTCGTTAAAAAAATGGCGTTTTGGTCTTATTAAAATTGAAATTAAAGTCATTTTGTGAATGAATGCGCATTGCAAAAACTTTTCCATTTAGTCCGAAATAAATATTGTCACAGAATTAGGCGAATATTGAATTTATTTCTTCTTGAATTACAAACTAATTTCACCATTTTTTTTTTCTTTCGTCGTACATGCATTACCTGGGGTGAATAAGTGTTTTTTTTCAAGGTAAGCGACGTGTAACGATTTGCATGTGCCTGACTACAAATCACTTGAAGTCAGGAACATTAGAATCACGGGGTGCACGGGAATTTTGCCATGAATTCTGCTCACCTATTTGTGGATATATAAGGCAGAATAATTCTGATTAAATTACGAGTCCAGAAGTATCTTATCGCAGGAGAGATAGCTCGTCATTCTTTCTCCAGCCAAGGGTTGAGTGTTAAATTTATATTTCGTTTTATTGTGAATTTTATTCAGTTTATCAATTCATGTAATGATGTCTTAATTACAATGCAGATTTAAAACGTGGAATATTCGGAATTACTAGTCACTATTAAACTTTAAATGCAATTGCGTAATCTAAGTTATAGATTGTTTTAGAAACAACTATTATTAGTTTGGTTTCTTTATTGTAGCTGATTTGTAGCGGAACGTCTCTGATTTGTAGCTGAACGTCTCTGAATGTCTCTGAATTGTAGCTGAATGTGATTGATTGTGCCGTGATTGTGCTGTTTAATTGTGCGATCGAATTGAGGTATCTGACTGTCTGTCTGTCGGACTGTCTGTCTGTCTACATCTGTCGTGATGTGTAAATATCCGGAAATCTAGAAGTCTTAATGTCCGAGTGTCGGAGCTGTCTAGAGGTGTAAACGTCCGGGGTGGCATCTAAGTAATTGGGACCGTTGGTTCTAGTAGATGCTGTATGCTGTCTGTACGTATAACTGCGGTGGATCCGTGAAGGGCAACTGGCCGATAAAAGTATTGGGCCAACCCTAGGTATTCGGAGAAGCTGGGCGGCGATTCAGCAGTTGGTGAATCGTACGGTTGTACAGGGTCGAGATACATGTGTGTATTGCAATTGTAGTTACAATTGAATACATTGTTATATTTACACATAGTTACTTTGAATCACAGTAATATTTCAAGGGATTACATGAATCTCAATAACAGTTAGCAACTTGATTAAATACATGTAGATGTTTTTGCTAGATGTCGCAATCCATACGTGCGATAGCATAGTTTGATGTTTGTATTTGTTATCGCAATTTATACTTGCGTTAATATAACTTTTTTAAAGGTTCCTTGGATCTCTGTATAGTCCAGGAGATTCCTTGGATCTGTGTTTATTTTGTATTAATATTTAATTTATTGTTGAATTGTGAATAGTTGTGAAGCGTGATTGTGGGTTGTATGAGTTATTGTGTTGATACATCATTATTTTTCATTAATAATTTATTTCATAAATTTACATTATCTTTCACATCTTATGTTTGTGTTGTTCATTTAATCCACCATCCACTCGGTAACATTCTGTTACAATGGTGTCAGAAGTGGGATCGCTGGATTAAGTGAACTGTCAATCCTTTTTTTTTCTAAAAGTATACATTTAATGTTTATATTTGAGCGTGACCTTCTTGACAAGATAATACTCAAGTAGGGGTTTATTTTTGTTTAGTTTATCTAGGTCCGTGTGTCCAGTATAAACGTATTTAAAGCATTGGTTTGGTTACCTTCATCAGGAAGATAAGGTCAGCCTGTGGTATATATATCTATATTCATATTACAAGTGTCATGTCATCCCTTAAGGACTTGGTTGTCTGAGGCAAAGAATTTGGATATGAAGGTGAAAGTTTAAGGAAATTTATTCAGGAAGAACTAGCCCGTGAAAGGGAAGAAAGGGTAAGGGCAAGGGAATTAGAAAGGGAATCTGATGAAAGGAAATGGGCCATTGAGAAGGAAAAGATAGAATCAGAGAAGCAGGCCCAAAGGGAAAAGATATAATTATAGAAAGGGAAGATAGAATTAGAGAAGCAGGCCGAAAAGGACAGGATAGGATGGGAAATGGAAGCGGAGGAAAGGCGAATAGAGTTAGATAAACGAGCAAAGGTAGAAATGTTAGAGTTAGAAGAAACAGCAAAGCAACGGGATCATGAGCATAAGGTAGAATTAGCAACATCTGGAAGAGAACACGATTCTGCCTAGCAAATTAAGGGGCCCCAAACTACCTCCCTTTGACGATGAAAAAGATAACATGGATAGCTATCTTCATCGGTTCGATCGGTATGCCGAAAACCAGAAGTGGAGTCAAAATGACTGGGCACTGCACCTTAGTGCTCTATTAAAAGGTAAAGCGCTGGATGTATACTCACGACTTCCTAGGGACGATGTGTTCAACTACGACGTCCTAAAGGAAGCACTTCTTAAAAGGTGCAAGCTCATTGAACAGGGCTTTCGTAAAATGTTCAGGTATAGCAAGCCCGATAAGGGAGAAACCTTTGGTCAGTTCACCGTTAGAATTGCGAACTATTTTGAGCGGTGGATTGAATGCGGCAAAGCGGTGAAAACGTTTGAAGGGTTGACTGATTTCTTGCTCAGAGATTAATTATTTAATACAGTTGGGCGAGAACTAGATCAATTTCTGAAAGAGAAAGTCTTCACAAACGTAAAAGATATAGCTAAGCAAGCCGATTTCTTTGCCGAAGCTCATGGGGGAACCCAGAACGTGGTTTCAAAAGATTTTAAGTCTAGAATCCAGTCTGCGAGACCGATGCCTAGGGAGCTTGTGAAATCAGCTGAGGCAAATAGGTCAGTTACGAATCCAGGTATTCAGGGTGTGCAATGTTACTTGTATAATGCATGTGTTCATGTTCAAAAAGACTGTCCTAAAAGAAAGGGACTTGTACATAAGGTAGCAGTGGCTATACAAAGTAAAGGTATATCTGATAATATCGTACAGGTAGAACCATGTATTCATTCGCTTGGCACGTGGCTATTTCCCGAAGCACGTGTACCAACCGCAAGAGGGTTAGTCAACGGTCTAGAAGTCGTAGTATTACGTGACACTGGTTGCACGGGCGTAGTGATCAAACGTAGTCTCGTGCAGGATAACCAAATGCTCAGGTGGGAGTCCTCATGTATGTTACTTGATCAGACGATCGGTCGCATTCCCGTAGCAAGGATCACGGTAAAAACACCTTTCCTCACTGGAACGGTTTGTATGGAAAACACTATTTACGATCTGACGATCGGTAATGTTGAAGGTTCCCGTCTTCCAGCCATGGCCGATTTTAAAATACCTTTGGCCCAGGCAATCGAAACGCGAGCGCAAACACGGCGAGAGAAAACAGCGTTTCATAAATTAATAGTCCCTGAATCGATCTCAGGAATTTCGCGTGATGAGTTCAAACGAGAGCAAGAACGTGATGAATCCATCAAAACAATTGTTGAGAATATCGCGTCAGGCGCGATTAAACATGCAAGGATGGGGGTAACTCGAGATTCGTACGCAAGAACGAATTAATTCATAGGGAGTTTAGCGCTCCGGAGGGTAAGAAGTATTGGCAAGTGGTCGTACCCCAGAGATATAGATCTCAAGAACTTAGGGTGGCGCATGAGTCAAGCATGGCAGGACACCTAGGTAAGGCTAAGACCACTAGCAGAGTAGTCGCTGAATTCTACTGGCCCGGTGTTAATGGCGATGTCACATGGTTATGCAGGTCGTGCGACGTATGTCAGAAAACCGTATGTAAGGGAAGGGTCACAATGATGCCCTTAGGACAGATGCCATTAATAGATACACCGTTTAAAAGAGTGGCCGTAGATATTGTAGGACCAATACACCCAGTTACCGAAAGAAAAAATCGGTATATTCTTACTCTGGTTGATTACGCGACCAGATACCCCAAAGCCGTAGCGTTACCAACTATTGAAACGGAAAGGGTAGCTGAAGCATTAGTTGATATCTTCAGTAGGGTAGGGGTGCCAGAAGAAATCCTCACTGATTGTGGTGCCCAATTCACCTCTGACCTCATGGGTGAAATAAGTAGGATGTTATCCATCAAACAGCTAAAACACTACCCCATACCATCCGATGTGCAATGGACTGGTAGAGAATTTTAATGGTGCCCTGAAAAGCATGCTACGAAAGATGTACGCGGAACGTCCGCAAGACTGGGACCGTTATTTGAACGCTGTTCTGTTCGCGTACCGTGAAGTACCGCAGGAAAGTTTAGGGTTTCACCCTTCGAATTGTTGTACGGTAGAACAGTTCAAGGCCCGATGCGGATACTACGCGAACTATGGACTGGTGATGTCGCGAACGAGGATTTAAAAACAACTTACCAGTACGTGTTAGATCTGCGAAATAAACTAGAGAGTAACATGCCAGATGGCACGTGACGAGTTAATGAAATCGGGGCGCAGATATGCCAAATATTATAACCGCAAAGCGCGAAATAGGAAATTTCTTGTAGGAGATCAGGTTCTATTGCTTCTTCCAACAAGCTCAAATAAGTTATTAGTCCAGTGGAAAGGTCCCTATGAAGTTAAAGAGGTAAAAGGTGACATGGACTATAAAATTGACATAGACGGTAATTTAAAGACATTCCATGCTAACATGCTTAAGTTGTATATCAAGAGACAGAGCGACAATGTTGAAAAAGGGGTCTTAAATGTCGTTTGTACGGCAGTCGTAGACGATGATGAAGCAGATTCGAATATCGAGAGTTCTCTTGAATGTCCCTTGAGAGTTGCGGGGGAAGGGATAGAAAAAGTCGATGTGAGTGCGGAGTTGACGAAAGACCAGCGTCAACAGATTAATGCGCTCTTGGCTAAACACTCTTATGTATTCACAGACAGACCAGGTTGTACAACTTTGTTGGACCTCAAAATTAAACTGAATACGTCTGACCCTATTCGAATCAAGAGCTATCCGGTGCCATACAACGCACGTGAAGCTGTGGACGAAGAGGAGGGTAAAATGTTGGATCTGGGGGTGATTGAACCCTCCAACTCGCCATATTCTTCTCCAGTAGTGCTAGTCAGGAAAAAGGACGGGACGAACCGATTCTGTATCGATTTTCGGCAGTTAAATAAAATCATTGTGTTCGATGCAGAACCAATGCCAGATATGGAGGGTCTATTTGCAAAGTTGTCGGGAAACCGATGGATTTCCAAATCAGATCTGGCCAAGTGATATTGGCAGGTTCCCATTGTCCCAGAATCCCGAGCATTGACAGCATTTGCGACCCAGAAAGGACTGTCTCAATTCAGGGTGATGCCATTCGGGTTAGTTAGAGCCAGCGCCACCTGTTGTCGTTTGATGCGAAAGCTGCTTAAAGGTTAAGCAAACGTTGATAGCTTTGTAGACGACATATTCGTGTACACGAATACTTGGAGTGAGCACGTGTCCGTCCTGGGAGAACTCTTCAATATACTCCGCATAGCGAACCTCACAGTGAGACCCACTAAATGCAGTATTGGTTATACAGATTTAGATTGTTTGGGTCATAGGGTCAGTGGTATGGGTCAGTTAAAACCTCACCCCAAGCAAGTTGAAGCAATTAGAGACGCACCAAAGCCAACCAACAAAACGCAGGTAAGATCATTTCTAGGTCTAGTAGATTTTTATAGAAAGTTTATACCGAACTTTGCAGCCATTGTTAGCCCACTGTCTGATTTGACCAAGAAGGGGCAACCAAACAAAGTTGAATGGGGACCGCCACAAGATAAAGCATTTTGTGCTCTGAAAGAGAAACTTGTTTGTGCACCTATATTAAAATTGCCAGATGTCAGCAAACCCTTTATTTTAAGAACAGATGCTTCTGAAACTGGGTTGGGGGCAGTTTTACTGCAAGAGCAAGACGACAGTAAGTTACCCGTAGCTTACTCTAGTAGGAAATCGCTACCCAGGGAGAAAAATTATTCCGTTATAGAAAAGGAATATTTGGCCGTAGTATGGGGAATTGGGAAGTATCACGCACATCTATTTGGGAGAGATTTCGTTCTCGAGACTGATCACCAACCACTACTGTATTTAAACAAGGCCAAGGTCGCTAACGTTCGGTTGATGCGTTGGGCGCTAACACTACAACCTTATCGCTTCCGTGTAGAAGCAATAAGGGGAGTTGAAAATATAGGCGCAGACTACTTGAGTAGGGCATGATGGGAAATTTGTATGAATTTACGCAGTATTAAAATCCAGATTGTAGTATAACCAGTGTAAATGTTGCAAGATATCATCAGTAGTTATTTTTCTTCTATTCTGTGTTAGTTTTAAAAATGTGTACATTTTTATTCTTAGGGAGGAGGTATTGTCACAGAATTAGGCAAAAATTGAATTTATTTCTTCTTGAATTGCAAACTAATATCACCATTTTTTATTTTGTTTCGTCGTACATGCATTACCTGGGGTGAATAAGTGTTTTTTTTTCAAGGTAAGCGACGTGTAACGATTTGCATGTGCCTGACTACAAATCACTTGAAGTCAGGAACATTAGAATCACGGGGTACACGGGAATTTTGCCGTGAATTCTGCTCACCTATTTGAGGATATATAAGAGAGAATAATTCTGATTAAATTACGTCCAGAAGTATCTTATCACAGTAGAGATAGCTCGTCATTCTTTCTCCAGCCAAAGGGGTGAGTGTTAAATTTATATTTCGTTTTATTGTGAATTTTATTCAGTTTATCAATTCATGTAATGATGCCTTTATTACAATGCAGATTTAAAATGTGGAATATTCGGAATTACTAGTCACTATTAAACTTTAAATGCAATTGCGTAATCTAAGTTATAGATTGTTTTAGAAACAACTATTATTAGTTTGGTTTCTTTATTGTAGCTGATTTGTAGCGGAACGTCTCTGATTTGTAGCTGAACGTTTCTGAATGTCTCTGAATTGTAGCTGAATGTGATTGACTGTGCCGTGATTGTGCTGTTTAATTGTGCGATCGAATTGAGGTATCTGACTGTCTGTCTGTCGGACTGTCTGTCCGTCTACATCTGTCGTGATGTGTAAATATCCGGAAATCTAGAAGTCTTAATGTCCGACCGAGTGTTGGAACTGTCTAGAGGTGTAAACGTCCGGGGTGGCATATAAGTAATTGGGACCGTTGGTTCTAGTAGATTCTGTATGCTGTCTGTACGTATAACTGTGGTGGATCCGTGAAGGGCAAGTGGCCGATAAAAGTATTGGGCCAACCCTAGGTATTCGGAGAAGCTGGGCGGCGATTCAGCAGTTGGTGAATCGTACGGTTGTACAGGGTCGAGACACATGTGTGTGTGTTGCAATTGTAGTTACAATTGAATACATTGTTATATTTACATAGTTACTGTGAATCACAGTAGTATTTCAAGGGATTACATGAATCTCAATAACAGTTAGCAACTTGATTAAATACATGTAGATGTTTTTGCTAGATGTCGCAATCCATACGTGCGATAGTATAGTTTGATGTTTGTATTTGTTATCGCAATTTATATTTGCGTTAATATAACTTTTGTAAAGATTCCTTGTCTATAGTCCAGGAGATTCCTTGGATCTGTATTTATTTTGTATTAATATTTATTTTATTGTTGAATTGTGAATAGTTGTGAAGCGTGATTGTGGGTTGAATGCATGAGTTATTGTGTTTATACATCATTATTTTTTATTAATAATTTATTTGATAAATTTACATTATCTTTCACATATTGTGTTTGTGTTGTTCATTTAATCCACCATCCACTCGGTAACAATTCTGTTACAAATATATTGCGTTATTTTCTTTCTCTCGATGATGCTCAATTTGATGATAATGACTGGATTTATCTGTGTCAATTCTACACGAATTACATCGGATTAAAGCAATGATGGAGTAGCGTGTTGACATCTAAAATCGTTTTCAGTTCTATCATGGACCGTTTGAAATCATAATGTGGTAAAAAAATATGAAGCTTTTTAATTACAAATATCAAAAAGACGCTATGGAATATAATGTTTATTTCATTTTCAGTGCAGTAAGGAGAGTTGCACTGGGAATATATTCGAAATAACAGTACAATTTCGAAATGTGTAATCAAGCTTGAGAACCCATTCCATGGCTCATGTAAGAAAATACATTTTGAAGAAATTCAGGATGTAAATCTGTAAGTTTAATATTTTACCATTCTTATTACCAGCAAAAGAAGACAGCTGATGGCTTGCCACTTGCATGTTATCTGCAGAAAAACAGCAATTTTATGAAATCTACCATCTATCGCTTAGCCTAAATCAGAAGCACTGTATCAAAAAAATTATCATGGTATGTGACAAAGCAGCTGATATTTGGCTGTCCACAAAACATCTGTTTTGGTTCATTCAGTTACAACTTTAATCAACCAAAACTTAACTCGCCAACAATATGAGTGCACATGATTAGTTTGCAAAGTAGCTCCTAATACTCTATTGGGCACACGTGAATGCAGCATCGTAAAATACTGTACGACTCGGACAATCTAAAGTTAACGCAGGAAAACTGATAACATTTCTTCATTGTCCTTTTATTTTCTTTCAAATTTGAATAATGTTTGATATAACTCTAACTCTACTTTTAATTTTGCGTCTACTTTCGATTTAAAAAAACTTCGGAAGCATTACAAAGATCGACTGCTTAGATCCAGAGTAAAGCACTCTAATAATTATATTTCTGAGCTCATTAAATCAGTATTTGTAGAGAGAAGCGTTATTTGCTGACATTTTATATTAAATTTATCTCTGTTCCCCTAAATTTATGAAGACAAATGTGGAGCCATAGGGAAGGCACTTTATTTTATTATGTAAGAAAAGAGAACTTGATCTTTAAAAAAGTATTTGCTCATGAAAACTGTATCGTTAGATTACAAAGTAACCTTTGAGAAACCGACGCGACACATTTTCTTCAGAAAAAAAGAGCAAAAGATGCGAAGAAACGTAATGCAAGATGCTCTAAGGAGCCAATAAACAGGATCTTAACACATTCCCTGCGTGTATGAGTTACTATAATTTTTAACTAATTTAAATGTGTCAAATGGTTCTAACTTAACCCTACATGTTTCGTCATCTACTTGAACTATGTAATGTTAATATAAAATACTTGCTGACTTTTTAATGAACTGAAATGTTATTCTATAAGATAAGTTGAAATTTATATGTCACTCACAATACCATGAATGCATCTTGAAGTATATAAAGCGTACATTCTCCTTAAAAGGGACAGACGGCTAACTCAATTCATATGCTGTTGACAGTGACACTCTTAATGGCTTGTGACCCTTTGACCCTTTTGGTAAAATTTCCAACAAGACGCAATTTTATTAATCTCAAGAGTGAGCAATACGTTTCCTCTGTAGTTGATTGCCAGCAGTAACATTATGTCTAAGGGATTTCATAATTCATCATGATAAGTCCATGGTTTAGTGGTAAGCCTGGAGAGAGAAAAACCGGGGTCGAATTCCACGATGCAGTACTCTGTCATGCATTTAATTAGAAAGAAATTGTGTCACTACTCCAATTTTTGCTTTGAATCTACAAAACATAAATGAAACAGAAAACAAAAACAGAAACGCCTAAAAGCGGTTGGTGAAAACTCGCTTTGCCACTATTGAGAATATTGATCTTAGTGAAATCTATTCCACCTGATATATAGGTAAGTATCTAAATATTACGTAGAATTTACTGACAATTCTGCCGCTAAAATCGATGTCAAATTATATTCAACAGAATTGCGATTATGTTAAATAAGTTAATTGTGTCTAATTTCAGGGCACTCTACGTTCATTCGGGTTCTTTGAACACATGTAAATGATTTAACAAAATCGATATGCAAAATATTTTATCCTCAAGAAAAAAGCATTCTCCAGTTGACTTTATATACAGAAATACCAATTAGCTTTCATTTGCACCAGAAGTAAGCAATTTTTGGCAAATGCTTATTAGCAGCAACTGCTATATTCATGTTTATATATACATGCATATATACATAATTGTTTTTCATTAACAAGAATATCAATTAGATTAATATTTGTTTGTAATCAACATTGATAAATACATCTAGACAAATTCCAACATACCATATATATTTGCGAAAGACGAACCCAACTGCCAACACCCAGATCTGCCGTCACATAATGCGCACGTACATTTGGGTTTGTGCAGTTTGTTAGAATTAATCAATATAACAAAAACATACATTCTGATTTGCAGGCGTATTATGCTACGGCAAATCAGGATATGTGATACTTGCATACGGCACTTATATTACAGCACTCCGTTTAATACGAATAATTCATAATGCGAACTGTCGTTGCTGGCCTAACGTTGATATTCGCTTTGAAGTCCGTACAAATGCAAATAGATTCAGAACTGCCGTCGCATAATGAGCCTGCAGATCAGGCTACGATGTGTGCTGTATTTGAGATATCTATTTTTATCCCCATCATATATGTTTCGTTTATTTTTCATTGCTTCTTCATATTAATTACCTAAAGAATACAATTTTTGTTATTCGGAATAATTGAAATGTTTTTGTACGAATGTATAGCAAACATGAAGAAAAAATTAAATTCAATTCATTGTTTTCTCCAATGATATTTCAGTTGTTAAACTAAATGGTCTTAGTTTGCTTTGACTCAAATCGACGTGGCTAAAGAATACTGAATGGAACAATGTAATATATATCTTTTTATTATAAAAAAAGGATTACTGTACTTAACTTACCTTATAATCACAATTTTCTAGCTGTAGAGATACATTCAGCTTGGCATATGGCCAAGTTTTTAAAGATAAATCCTCAATATCTTGTTTCATCTTTAGGTTTCTTTCAAGCTGTCACTAAAAATAATGTCGACCGTTAGGCTAAATAACTTAATATAAAATGATCTGACACATATTACACGCCAGACATTGCAGACAATATGCGTGTAACGTTACTACGGTAATTGATAGTGAAGCAAAAATGGCGGTCAAAGGTACAAATTGTTACTGAGCAAGAACAGACTGCAGACTCCGAGCGCCATTACGACCCTCCTGACAATGACGTAGTCGATGGGGTTTCAGTGCGTAGAGAGAGGATACATTCATAACGTCCGGTTACTCGTACAGAGGTGGAAGACCGCATTGATGACCAGCAGCTCATGCTCAGTGCAAGTCTGGAGCAAACGGAGACCCGTCATGTTACATTTACCCACTCCATGCTTTCCAAGTACTCCATCCCAGTCAACGTGATTACAGTTTACCCTTGCATTTAAATCACCAAGAATGACTAGCTTATCTGCCATAGGAACGTCAGCAATGACGGAATGAAGATCCTAATAGAACGTGACCTTCACTTTATCTGGTTTGTTCATGGTTGGAGCACAGCAAGTGAAGAGGGTAAGGTGCCTGTTTCCAGATAAGAGGGGAAGTGTTATGGTCATGAGTCTGTCGTTGAGTCCCTTGTGAGGTTCAGCCAATTTGCAATCAGTGTTGTCTTCCCTTCAAAGCCACTCTTCACTTCCTCGACTTCCTATACACCTTCAAAAGAATGTGTGTCCGGAGCGCATTTCACAGTGTTCGCCTTCACCTGCAAGCCGGGTCGCGCTCAAGGAAGCAAGGTCAACGTTGTATATGGCGAGTTCCTTTCTTATTAGGGCGGTTCTCCTCTGGAGTCTTCTGCACAGTAAGTTGCGTACATTCCATGCGACAATTGTAAGACGAACAATCCTCAATTTTTCCTTTGCATTTTGAGCTAGAGATTGGTCCTCTCCAACCGCCATATGCTGGCTTGGAACCTTCAGAGCAGACAATGTTTAGGGCATTTGTTCTAGCCCCTTCTACATGCCAGGAAGGTGAGCATTGCATTCCTGAATAGGGCTTCTCAGTCTTTCAGACGGCTGCCAAATCGCTGTTCCGTCGCAGTGGTGTACAACCCAAATAGCCTGAGCCGCCTATGTGCAGGCTTGCGCCGTCATCTGCCAGTGTACCCATACCTACTGGTTTGTCACTTGCCTGTCGCCACAAGAGTTTAGTGGGTGATGAAATGGGATAGGTGGGTTACAAAACTGACTTGCGCCGTGACTTTGTTTAAAGTACGAAAGAGTTGCGCAGTTATTTGACCACACTCTCTCGTTCTAAACGTCACGAGTCCTGCAGCATGACAACGTCGAAACCACCGGTGATTGGGGTGAAGGCAGAGGATGACCAGAACATCCCACGTGTCTCCTTTAGATCTTAGCGCTCCAGGGCGCTTTGCTGGTCATCGCCATTCTGCCCTTTGACCAGCTGATGGTTTCTCCGCGCAGGTTGCTGAATTCAATCATCACATGCTAGCTAAGCAACGCTTAACTCACAGAGGGTTTAAGACACGTCTATTATCCTCAGCCTGGCTTAGGCGGCCAGTCGAGACCGTTTTCAAAGATCTGGCAGCTGCTTATGCCACAGCTTGGTGGAGCCACATGTGAGAGCCACCCACGAATGAGTACGACACATTAGCCAGCCAGATGTGTTACCCCTCCCAGGATACGCCAAACTCCCCAATCGTTTGAAGCTCACAAATATTTATTGATGGCTGAGGAGAGCTGATATCGGACGGGTGTTAAATGTAGTGATCCAGAGCTATTAAAAACAGTTTCGAGGCATACAAATGTCCAGTGATATGGACAGATACCCTGATGACGAAGCCTTTTGATAGAGATAGAGCGGGTGTAAAACTCTGTTGACAGTCTAAGTCTTGCGATTTACAATTTTTGTTAATTTTGCCATATTCAAACTTTCTTAATGTGTCAGTCTCAGAAACCCATGCTTCATCACATGTGATACTCCAATAAACGTTTCGGATCACGTTTTTCAAATCTGGCATGCTGCTATATCAATAGTCATCAATGAAAATTTAATTTAAATTAATAATCATTAAATTCCCTTTCCAATTATATACAACTAAAGTTGAATTTATTCCTCAACTCAACTTTATTTCCGGCGCACAACAAAAAACTAAGGAAAAGCAATTACAGAATTACTGAAAATTTTAAATGCACTTTCTAAAATAGTGTCCAAATTACCTTTGATCAATAACATATATGTTAAACAAGCGTCCAAGTATCATCGTACACTTACCAAAACTGAATAAGTGTCTTGTTTCTTTAAATATATATTTAAGAGTTTTCATCCAAATTAATATACTTTGAAGTTGATAACTCTTTCAAATTTACAAACACTTCCCATTTTGTCTTCATATATCTGTGTGTGTGTGTGTGTGTGTGTGTTGTATTTTTATTTTTAACGTAGCTGTAACAATTTCGCAGTCATATCCCTACGATATATTCAGTATGACAGTCTAGCGGTGGGCATTTGGTCGCATACATATAGAATGATGTCCCACCCAGTCACATTATCCTGACACCAGGCTGACCAGTCCGAACACTAACTTCTTAATGCTGAGCACATAGCGACAAGCTGTTAGCACCAGTTTTACAACATTTTGGTATGACTCGGCAGGCATTAAAACCCACGACCTACCACAATCCATGCTAACGCTCTAACCACAAGGCTTTCGGAGCGAACCTGCCATATCTGACATAATCACTAAATATATATAATCGAACATTGAATGTTTCATATTGCAATTGCAAGTACTGTAATCCAATGAAACTCTTCAAGGTTTCTGACTTTACCAAAAACATCAAGCAGAGAGCTAATGCCAACGCGGTATACATGTGATACATGTAATGAAGACATAGGACTAGTCTAACTTTCCCCAAGCTGTTGGGAGTATAACCGTATTATCTTTACGTTGTGGCTAAGATTTATTTGCTCATCCAAATCACTCTAATCTATTTAATGGTGATTGGTCAATTCAACTGGGCCCCCATGCGATTGTTTACATCAGGCATCATGTTATCTGTGATTAGTCAATTCAAAGGTGAGGGAGGGGTGGATGTGTTATTGGTGTTCGGTCTGTTTAACAGATGAACCGTATTTCATTAAGGTATTGCACAGTAACAACGTCCTTTGTACTGTATGAGATGTTGTATGAGATGTTCAGAAGCATCTGTCAACTCAATACATAAATTGTAATTATTTTCGGAATATTATATATGACTATGTACCTTTTCCATTTCCTAATTATGAGGTAATACGCCTAAACACCTACCTACCTGGAAGTGCGTTCTTTCATAATCATAGTGAGATATTGGGCTAGATTTGAATCTCGTGCAGCAAACGTGTTTTCTTTATCTTACATCTACCATTAATTACTAGAGATATTTACATCAATGCATCTGTTCTTGCCCAGTTCATGCGCAGGTTTATCGTTGTCATGACGAATTCGTAACTAATTATGTTCTCCACATTGCTGTTACTTTGACACACCCACTGAGTAGTTAAAGCTACAAGGCTGCATGGAGCTATCTACTTAATTGAATCACTACGTAAGCATATAGAAATTAATCAGCCCATCAGCAAGATATGTTATATATCTGGATACATAGTTATGATAATGTTCCTATTTTGTAACACTAATGAACTTCTAATTTAGTCATTGAGGTGAGGGTGGAGGAAAGAGGTTGTTTATTCTAATATACGTTTTGAAATTATGTTTGGTTTTGATTCATACCTTTAATTATAAGTGGTACTAACTTTTTTTTCAGAGCTAAACAGGAAAGATAATAGAAAAACAGGTTAAGTTTTACCTACGCTCTGTGTTCATCTGGTATGCATATATTCTGTGATAATTTATAAACATCAAATTAAATAGTTAATTTTGTACATGATTCTATAATATCTTTTAAGAGAATTCAAGCTACAAATATGTTGCTTACTTAGATTTTAGTTCTCAACACAGCCTTGATAATGCCATTAATATGAATAAATACTTCCCAATAATTAACAAACATCTGCCCCTCTTACCTACACAATGAGCATCCTGTCAATTCTTCCTATATGCGAGTTTCAAAATTGGCCATTATGAACATGGCACAAGGTAATATCAATTTAAACCTTACAAATATAGATACTGTAATAAATTTGGGGTATACATTTGACAGCGCCCCGTTTTTAAGCAATTCTTAGATTTATTTGTGTGATTATTTGGTATTCGGCGCCATGGAAATATTCCTAGCCTGAAATAATTAGCCAATTATTAGAAGCAAACGTCACAGAGCCGAGTGTTAGTGAATTTGAACCATGCTCGGGTTCGTTAGTAGCGAATTTAGGTCCAAGACGAATGACTGTCCCTTTAGTAACATAGTTCATATTGAAATCTAGTTACTAGTGTTGTGGTTGAGATGGCAGTATTTACGGTAGGAAACCAGTAAATTACACAATGGAATAAATAAGTTGGGACTTGGTAGATACCGATAATGTGTCCATAGTGGAAAATAGGCGTAGTTATATAAGCGTGATACGTCGGAAAATGTGTGGATTGACTGGTCTAGGGCGGCGCAGTAAAATAGTTCCAAGTATAGAAAGGGAATACTAGTGAATTTTCTATGGCATAACGGACTGACGGTACGGAAATCTGATGATAATGAAGAAAAACCATGCAAAGGTAATGATAATGGACTTTTGGGCAAGTAGTTTTAACTGTGGTCACCAATTGATCAGAGTAAAATTTAGTAAATAAAGACAGACACGTCTGACTTTCCATTTTACAAATCAAGCTATATGGAAGTCTTTCTAAATTTGGGGAAACTTATGACTTCCAGCGGGATTCGCGCCAGGATGTTGATACCGCTCGGTCAAGTGAATACCCCTGTGCGTGTAACAATACTAACAGAAAACCTGATTTGCGTACTGTTTATGTGCGTACGTTTTGTTACAGTTTCCTGAGACTTAACAGATTTATTTCAACTCTCAAACACCGTATAAAACCAGCCGTAAATCTGTCAGAATAACACAAATATGGCTTCTGGTGGACGTCATTCAGAATCTCTCTATAGACGATTTCTACACCGTAGAATCCATGATAAACTCGCCTATGATCATCCATGCAAACACTAAGATAATAACACTATTATATATAAACATTGGTTTTCTTGATGTCGGATTACATTTCATGACATATATATTCAAACACGAATGTGACATATCTGAATGCATACCAGACTCACAAAACATGTTAGAGAGAGAGAGACGGATAGTGAAATAAACAGTGACGTAGACACTAGAACGTCGCATCATATGCGCTAAATAGTAGTATATTCTAAACCGATTCGATGAAATTTGAATATTCAATATAATGACTTCACAAACTGTTATCATTTTTAGTGAGAGTATCTATGTCATACTTATATTCTGCAAAAGTATGGTTTAACTAATTATAAGAGATATGGTAATCGTCGCCTGGTAAACCGTGGTAACAATGATGTTTATCACACATGCTGTATATTACAGTGAAATTCGCCCCTTCTCCGAACATTTCTGAAAACGGATTGGTCAATTTGTTTTGGTAAAACAATAATTTAATTGAATGCTGTTTGTCTTAAAATTCCGAATTCTTTGTCCAGTTTGTAATTGTCGAGGTAGCGGTAGAAGCTGTATCTGCAAGGACACGTTGCAGCATAGCATTGATTTCAACAATAATACGAAGCGTCCCAGAAGTCATCATAGGTGTTGCATACGTCAATGAATTCGTAATCTAACAAGTGTAACATCTCCGGCCCATAGAGTAACAGCTGACAAACTAATGAGTACTCATTGATGACTTTTGATGCCTTGTTGACAGCTACAAATGTCGTCTCATATGGTTTCACATAGAGCTTCGCAAATGAGACACGTTCTTGTTGGAGGAATTTGTTCCCAAAACCACTCAAGACAATCGTGAGGGAACAATAAATGTCCCGGGTGACCTCCACGAACATAATTCGTAACATTTCTTTAAGAGGTCAGCGACGCATCAAGTCAAGTCAACGCGTGCAAGATTATGAGAGTAAACCCACCGAAACATCATCATTATGTTGCTTTTGTCACTGGGTACTTCAAGCATACGTGTCACAGATATGGTGTATGTATGTTTGTGCCGACCCCCAAACATATGCTCTAAATGGATATTGTCTGGGAAAATAATTAACTGGTTGACAATAAAGAAATCTTTGACCACGCAAGCGCTTCTGTGAAATCGTTGAGTTCAGTAATGGAAAGTTGATTGCTCGCGAATGATGCAATCGTTTACAACCGATCCAACGCTGAGCATTGCATAAACATATTTATTAACGCCGAGTTCTGTCGGGACAAAGCACATCGAAGGATCAGTGAGCAAACGTAGTTTGAACACATTTCACCGTGTTTAGGTGGTTGAAGTTTAATCTTTGATGATGCAATGCTGAGTGTCATTTGTTAACCAAGCCCAATCATTATTGTGTAAGATGTCATATGAAAACACATACCGCAAATTCAACTCTGGCTGTAACGCGCACTTGCTTATCCCAAATCGCTCCAATTTGCGGCCGTTGTGGGGAAAAGAAGTTTAATATTGTGAAAACATATTGAACTTCCAGGTGTATCGTGTCCAGGTTTACAAAAGTGGACGGTGATATCGATACTGCGATACACAGTTCATAACTCTAATATCCGACCAGCCACCAGAGAAGAACTTATAAACCGAGTCGATGTTATAAGTTACCGTCATGTACTAGAGCTTAACATATCAAGTGTGTATGTCAACATGACGATGTGAAACTCTTTCATAACATAAATTAAATCAATCCTACACCATAAGAAATAAACGCAAGATGGATCATCAAAGGAGGTATGAAGGCAAGTGTGCGAGTGACAACGCCACCGATTATGCCATTCATTGGGGGCAAACTAGCAATGCAATAAATATGGAGAACCGGGACTTAATCTACTATAATTTGTGTTGTTGTTTAAATGGTTACCCTACCGTTAAACTGTTATCGAGCGAGGCAAATATTACTCACGGGATCGCTAGAGAGAAGCTTGCCAAACAAAACTTTCCTCTGAGTGGTGATATCTGAGGACTGCAAGATACGTTTGCCATGCAGATACATTTATAATTCCGTAAGATCAGATACGCGAGTGCGTCATAAAACTACGCGCTAACCATAGTGGATGTTTGCAGGAAGCAGAAACTTTGACGTCCAAAGATTCAATAAGTGTCGCAGTAGCGCTCAAATAATATCTGCATGTTGTCTTTTTCTGTGACGACATCTTTGGATTTTTCAATAACCGGTGAGTAAGTCCACGCCTTTACCCGTGCGAATACTTTTCAATATATCCAAATAAACGGCATGCTGACTACCCAAATGTAACATCACACATAATGCATGACTGAGCAACTTGGTCAACGCCAACAGCGAGCAAATGAGATTTACACCATTTTACATGTCGTTTCTTGCATCAATTGCTGCATATTGTAATTAAAGTTTCTATATACAAAAAGTTGTGTTTATAAACAAGAAGAACTTTTTATCTTTCATGTCAATTTATGGTCAGATTATTTATTCTACTACGAACTGTGCAAAGCATGATGACCTCATAACGGTGATGTTACAAGACATGTTAGCGTCTCGTAAGCAATTTGTTTTGTCACACGGTATCGTCTGCTGCTTGACCAAATATCGTTATTCCTGTTCCATTACACCAACTCGAGACTGACCATCCATACTGAACGAATTTCAAACATGTTGGTAAACTTACCTTTGAACCTGAGATTATTTATGATTACCATGTTGCCTCTGAGTAAATAGCTTGATATATTGGTTCTGTGTTTTTACATCGGAATAACTTTGCACAGAAATGTAACCATGTCAGCGCGTTCCGTATCATTTCATCGTATCCTTATATCCTTTATTATGGGAAAAGAATTCATTGTTGGGCATATATATATATATATATATATATATATATATATATATATATATATATATATATATATATATATATATATATATATATATATATATATATAATGTTCTAAAAGCCTTTATCTATTTGGTGTAAACTTACGTCTCTGATTTAAAAGATTTCTTCTAAGATGATGTATAATTGCATTTAATTTGTGGCGTTTTATTATATTTTCGTTCCTCAAATTATTTACCGATCTATTACCGGCATTTACGTTGGATGTTAATATCATGGATGTGTTGTTATCTATCGACCCTAAACGGACAACATTTAATTCAAAAGGATTCTTCTTAGAGACACTAAGCAGATGACTCATCAACAATGTTAATAATACCGACTGCTTGTTGTTGTAATCAAATTAGGTAGCACCAACCAGCCCTAAACAGCATACATCAATCCAAAACGGTTTGTATTACAAACATTAATACGATTACTTCCAAATGATGTTATTAATTCTGAGTATGTGTTTTTTTAATCAAATTCGGTCATTCCCGAAGGAAGTGCGTTGATAGTACGTGTAACGCATTTTAAGCGTCTAGCTGCATTATCTGGGCGTTAAGGATGAACATCGAAAGGTCATTAATTTTTATTTAATGAGTTTTCAAAAACTTACATATGTAATAGCAATTAAATCGACACTTGTATGCGTTATTATACAAACTGTAAAGATGATTTTCTTGCAAACTAAGATAATGAAATTAAACATTATTTGTCTCATTATAATATAACATCATTTATTTTAATGATTTCACATTGCACGCGACAAGATGAATATTAGAACTGCAATGCGAAAATTACCTTTCCAAACACTTTATTAGAAAACAAAAAACATTAGTACTTTAAGAAAAAGTTTAAACAACATTTAGTAAGTATAGAACATCCTGATTTTATATACCTATTGATTGTATTATTGACTTGACTAATTAAATACTAATATATTGACTTGACTGATTAATCCCTGTATTATTGACTTGACTGATCATTAATGTATTATTGATCTGACTTAGTATTCACTGTATTACTGATCGTATTACTTATTCAGTGTATTATAGATTTGATGATTATTAACTGTATTACTGAATTGACTGATTATTCACTAATTACTGACTTGACTGATTATTCACTAATTACTGACTTGACGCAAGTGTTTATTCACTAGATTATTAACTTGGCTGATTATTCACTATATTACTGACGACTGATTATTCACTATATTACTGACGACTAATTATTCACTATACTGTATTATACACTTGACTGATTATTCACTATATTACTGACGACTGATTATTCACTATATTACTGACGACTGATTATTCACTATATTACTGACTTGACTTATTCTTCACGGTATCATTGTCTTGAGTGCTTATTCACTATATCACTGACTTCACTGATTATTCACTATATTACTGACTTGACTGATTAGTCACTATATTACCGACTTGACTGATTATTTACTATATTACTGACGACTAATTATTCACTATACTGTATTATACATTTGACTGATTATTCTCTATATTACTGACGACTGATTATTCACTATATTACTGATCTGACTGATTATTCACTATATTACTGACTTGACTGATTATTCAATATATTACTGACTTGACTGATTAGCCACTATATTACGGACTTGACTGATTATTCACAGTATGTTTGACTTGAGTGCTTATTTACTATGTTATAAACTTGATTGATTATTCGCTGCATTATTGATTTAATTGCTTATTCATTGTCTTATTGACTTGACTGATTATGCTTTGTATTATCGACTTGATTGTTTATTCTCTATATGCCTGTTGTTTTATCTTAATCTCTGGTTTAATAAGTGTTTAATCTTTGGTACGAATTGATGGAATGGACGAGTAAGGGACCGTGTTTCTGTGATGTTATGTATTCCGGCGAAATCTTGTGTTACCTTACTCCACGTTTGTCTGTCTGTCTGCCTGTCTCTCTCTTTATATATATATATATATATATATATATATATATATATATATATATATATATATATATATATATATATATATATATATATATATATATATATATATTCGTCTGTCATTGGTTGGCAATCAGAAAGCAGAAAGATTGTTAAATAATACCTCTTATTTACGAATTTTTTTTTTGGTAATCAAAATGTGAGTTCTGAGAATGGTACCTCTTAAAGGTTCGCAATCTTGTTTAGTTTTCAATCGACATTAGCAATATTCATGTTGGTGGACTTTCATTTATGGTTACGTAGTTCCTCTAAATAGGAAAATAGTCATGCATTAGCTTATAAACGTGTGTAATCCGTCTAACAAGAATATAGCAGGACAATAACTTCGGCGCTCCTAGAAGTAATACATGGAAGAAAACAAATTTCCACAACAATTAGAAAACCGGATAATGATTTGCTAAATCGAAAGCATAGACGTTTTCTTCAACATCGGTGCTTGTAATTTCTAAATTTCATTTTACCTGAAATTGAATGCAGTAGTTGAATGATAGATGCCACCGTTTACCGAGAAGTCATTGGGCATAATGGTGAACAGCACCTACATTTTGTGTTAGAAACTTAGGTCAAATGTAGACGCGGTCCGGGTGAAACTAGCAAAGTTCAAATATAGTGCCATTCCAAACCAAGTTACGATGTTTCTCGAGTATATCGCCTTCATCTTAGGCCTACTACCAATACAAAATAGTCCAGTAATGTAGGGTTATATGTTGTATGCGTACTGATTATAGAGGTTAACAAAACGAATAACATTTGGTATCTACCAATACAATGTATTAAATCTCCGAAATCAATTCAATTGGGTATAACTCAACTGTAAATGTTGTCGGAATTAGCCACCAAAAGAAACATATTTTCGATGTTTCTCATGGCAGACCTACTCCCATTGAGTGAAACTTGGCTTTAAAGAACGTTAAGTAGGACAATTCGAACAGCTAACAACTAATCGCGGATAATGCTCTTCGAGCTAGGTAAGTGATTTGTTGAACTCGGTGTACTGAGTAAAAATTACCCGTCACTATTCGACTATCGATAAGTGCTTGATGCAGCTCTGAAAACCTGCAATTATGACTAAAGTTACTTTTATATGCTCTCTCTCTCTCTCTCTCTCTCTCTCTCTCTCTCTCTCTCTCTCTCTCTCTCTCTGTGTAGTGTGCTTCATGCATATGCATACGAACAAGACACTTTATTGTATTGATGTTTATTTTTTATTGTTTTTCTTTTCACACTATTTAAGTCTCAATATATCTGGATCACTGAAGACACAACTGTAGTTCGAGGTTGACTCAGATAAATGTTTGTAGAAACGCAATCAAACATAATTAGGTTCAGCAAACGTTCAAAATTAGAAAATCATTGAAAGCAATTTCCTACGAAGAAAATATATTTAAAAACCATAGCAAGAATCGCTATTAGAATAAATTTACGGACAAAACATCACGATTCAAACCAGCCGGAAGAAGCCTAGTAATGTGGGAAAGTACAACCCTTCACAACCCACTTGATAATACAGATATCGAGCAACGAGGCTTTTCAGGGAAATTAGATAGATTCCTTTGGAAGACAGCTGCAATCATACAAAGCGATAAAATAAATCACAGCTTGGTCTGAAGGAATTAGTTTCGGTGATATTCAATGTATTTTGCAAATGTATCACAACCTGGAAGTTTAAGATTAAAGCTCCAATTCGACTGAAAACGCTACACATACAGATAAACAAAGACTGCTAAGCTCTTCGGCAAGTCAGAAAAAACTGACTGAATTTTGATCTCCTGAAAATAGGCAAACATATTTATCACGACATCTGTCATCGAAATATGGTTGTTCCTATTTCCTTGCACTGTAGTTTGTCCATTCTATTTCTTTGTTTCATATTTATTGTTTCTTTTAATCTCTTCATCAATCTAAGGTTTAAGTCCCTCTGCTGTTCCTGCTGACCATTTTCTTTTCATAGCCATTTCTCATCTATCACTCCATTTAAATTATCCATGATGAGAAAGATGCTTTGAAGTATTATTCGGTTAAGCTGTATTTTGTTTCATATTAAAAACGTATACAACCATGTCGAATATTGACATGTACCTCTTGCAATTTAAAACGTGCATTAACTAAACTTTTTAAACTCTGATAAAAGATTGTCTGCATGTCTATAAATGAACCAAACTCTGAGTATTTTCTTTCCTAATGTTTTGGAAATATGTGGAATCTACCAGTGCTTAACGGGATGTAATATTGTTGTAATATGTCCACACGAAAATTAAATACCATATGAAACTCCCTTGAGACAAAGAAAACAAATGGGTACTTAAAAAATATTTTCAGTTGGATCATTATGTTTTAAATAACACGTTAAGAACTTTTGATGTTTGTAGAAAGAATAAAATAAATTAATATTGTAATATAAGAACCAAGCTGATGAACAGTTTGAATAACTCCCAAGAGTGTCGTAAAACTTATTCGTTTTCTCCGCCCCATTTTCCGTGAACATCTTTTATTGCCCACGTCGTAAACATTTCATTTCTTAAAACAAAAGAATAAAAAGGGAGGAGGCGATGCGTATACTTCAGTCATACTCTTTCTCTGGAGAGAAATAAAGATCAAGCTAGGACAAGACAGAGAATAAAAATGACTGAATGGCCATTGCAATACTCAAAGCACAATATTTTGTAAAGCTAGTGAAGCAATCAGTCTGAATACTTGGAAAGAATATAAGGAAAGTATTACAATACTTGAAGCTTTAAATATGGCGATTTTCGTTTCTATCTATTAGTATTATTACATTTATTATCATATTAGTTCATTATTCCCTGTACATGGCTAATATCGAGTCGATGAACCATCCATCCGTCCACCTCACAAATCATCTAACGTGCCAAAATTACTTAATAGGGAATACATAGTTAATACATAGTTAATACATAGTTAATACATAGTAATGTATTCTAATTTTAAATTCAATATATTTTTAAATTGACAACTTTGTCGGGGAAATAGAGCGATATGGGCGTTGGTTGGGCGGAGAAATATTGAAGGGATATAAGTATATACAGTACAATGTTTTCCCGTTAAAACCACAACCTCATGCCATTTCCTGAGGTCGTCAGCGGAGAGCTAGTGAGATAAATATTTAATGTAACCATTTTATATAAGACAATCGTATATTTCTACACATGGACACATATACCTATCTACACATGACACAGTAGAGAAGATATTTTCTTCACTCATTGCATTGTTTTCTTTTTCAGTTATTATTTCTTATTGATATAACTTATTTAAATACATTCTGGAATGCCTCATTGTGTTACATATGGACTTTCGGGACTACTGGAATTAATTCGGAATATTCTATATTTAGGACTTGTAATAATACATTTAGAGCAATGTGTTGTTTAATTCCAATAATTGTGCTTCTTGAACGATTACATTGTATTATAGTGACGTAAATTGCTTATTCATTTTACTTAAATGTTACTTTTAATAGAAGTGAAATAAATTGCTTATTAATTTTTAATTTTACTTAAATTGATGCTTTTACTATCTCATATTTCTGTTATATATTTTATTCCAAGAGTCGTAACAAAAGTAACATTTACAGAAATTCAAACATCAGAGGTCTCCATTTATTCACTAATTTAGAACCCTTCAGTTCCTGGAGCAATCATCCTATTTTTTTTTCTAAGCAAAACTATAACAAGATTACCAAATCCAAATTATAATGTTCCGATTGCGCATTGAGTAGCAAAACACGTACTGCTCTGCTACATCTGAACCCAAATAAACACATTACTGAAATTCATTATGAAATCTAGCCTACAATCAATGTAATACATTAATAAACTAGGTGAAATATAGTAGTACTATTAATGTATTACATTAATAAATGATCCTTATGAAATATAGTCAACAATGTATGTAATATATCAATAAACATGATATGAAATATAGTAGTACTATTAATGTATTACATTAATAAATGATCCTTATGAAATATGGTCAACAATCAATGTAATATAATAATAAACATGATATGAAATATAGTAGTACTATTAATGTATTACATTAATAAATGGGGGCCCCGAGTGGCCGAATGGTCTAAAGTGCTTTCCATTACGGACCACTGCCGTCTTACCTCTGTCTGCGTGGGTTCGAGTCTAAGATTCGGCTAATGTAGTTATGTGAGAAAGCTTGCCAGTAGCTTATTGTGTGTCTTTGGTTCTTTCCGGGGGTTTTCCCAGGGTCTTCCTCCATCAATTAACCTGGCCGCCATGTATAGCCTATCGGGTGCTGCAAAATGGCGTAAAACCCTAAAACCAAAACAACATTAATAAATGATCCTTATGAAATATAGTCGACAATCAATGTAATACATTAATAAACATGATATTAAATGTGTGTGTGTGTGTGTGTGTGTGTGTGTGTGTGTGTGTGTGAGTGTGTGTGTGATTAGGATTTTTAACGTAGCTTTAACAATTTTTCAATCATATCGCTACGATGTCTGCAGTGAGGCAGTTTTTAATGATGTTTAGCACTGGGGCATCATGTCCCACCCAGTCACATTACCCTAACACCAAGCCGACCAATCCTAACACTAACCTCTTAATGCTGAGTGCCAAGCGAGGCAGCTATTACTACCATTTGTCTAATTCTTTTGTATGACTCGGCCGGGCATTGAACCCACGAACTCCCGCTTCCGCGGCGGACGTTCTAACTACTAGGCCACCGGAGCGGTGGTATGAGTATGAAATATAGTAGTACTATTAATGTATTACATTTAATAAATGATCCGTATGAAATATAGTCTACTAACAACGTAACAGATTAATAGAGGATCAGTGTGATACATTGCTTACTAATACAGTAATGTAATACATTAATAAAACTCATTATGAAAAATAGTCTACACTTAAAGCATCAGATAAGTAAAGGTCTTCTCTGAAAACAATTTAATATCAAAATATCACATTAAAATACAACCGATAATGGAAAGCTGCTACAATACAGACATACAGAGAGACAAATCAAAATCGAAAGCTCAGTACATGTGTGCCTATATGACATTGTAAAAAACATATAACGTTATAATAAGTAGGTTCCTAAACTCAAACAGTTTGAAGGCTGTCTTTGGGATAGATACGCTTGTAGTTAGCACCTTGGTAACTAAAACACGTCTCTCTTTATTCACTTCGCAACATTAATGTATTTAAATTTAATTGCGTTAAGTCGGCCACCAAACTGGCTGATCAGCATATACATTGCGCGGTAAATAAAAACGGTCTGATATACTAAATCAATACATATTATATAAATGAAGTTAAACTAATAGTGTGAGAAACCTGACACTGTCTTTAGCACACGAGAGAGAGAGAGAGAGAGAGAGAGAGAGAGAGAGAGAGAGAGAGAGAGAGAGAAGAGAGAGAGAGAGAGAACGGAGCTATAAAAAGCAGAATAAGATATGCAATATATACATGACCATGGAATGTGGTGTTGTGGATGAACTGGTTTTGGAAGTAAAGATATTCAATATAGCAACACATACCCATCTGTAATTTCTCAGTTGTTTTAATCTTCTGATCTAATGTTATTCGTTATACATTGGTGGTATCATTAAAAAATATATCGTTATCAGCACCAAAGTCAAAGTGTTTGAGAACTAATGCATTTGCAAATACTCACAAATGAGTTCTGTCATTAACGTCTTCCATTAAAAACACATTCATTCGAATAGATATGAACATGATTTAGGATGCACACGTATGAATTCGATTAATAACATAAAAAGTCTTGAATGTGACGAAGGAACATAGTGTAGTTCTATAGTTTGAAGTCCACAGAACTGTTTCTGAACCTAAGACATAGTCTGAATCCGATTGAATATGGTTAGAACATGAGAGATAAAATTCACCTGACAACACAGCAAGTAGTCATCAAATATAGCCTTCACCTATGCTCTTTCTGCCAAGCAAACTAGAAACCTCCCACATGATTATACCTAATGGTGGCGACAATCGCTAATTTGGTTCATTTTTCATCTGATTTAAAGTATCTAAAAGTCGTTATCAAAATGTTCGAGGTTTTCTTAATTTCGTTGAAGTCTTCATCAACTTCCTTCTTTTAGCAGCTAGCATAGTCAAATATTCACTAGTTTCCTAGTTAAACTGCCTAGCTCTTCTTCTGAAAATTTAATTCCTTTGAAAGCAAATTGCACACCTCCTTTGTTGTCATGTTTATCCTGAGTTTGTTACACATTCATCTACAACACTTTTCATTTCAAGTTATTGAATAAATTCAGGACAATTGTTTTGTCTGTAATAAATTGCAATGGATTTAATTCTTCTAAACTGCCAGGGTTATTGCTAACCACGTGACATTATAAATATACCTTGTCACTTTGGAAGAATCAAGTCAATGCAAAATGTTTGCTCCACACACGACATGAACAATAAACATGTTTCTAGCAGTGTGAGGACAATACAAGTAATTTCAGAATGCTATATTTAGTTAGCAAATATCTGCCTTCCTACACTCAGCAATTGAAAGTTGCTAAACGAAAAATACGTGCAAATAAATGGTACTAACAGGGTACTACATACGCTTATGGCAAACGTTGAAGCTCTCATTGATCAAAAATGAAACAACTGCCAACATCATGCGTGAAATATACGGAGTCATAATTCAGATAGCGAACATTCGTTTAGGTTATTTTTGATCTGCTCTCAATATAACAATTTAGAGCCATACACTAAAGTATTGTTGGTGATGCTACGAGGAACAAAGGATTAATTTAGTTTGTAGATGTTTTAGTCAATACTACTAAATTAAACATTTATATGTAAATGTACATACGATCATTATGGGATGTCTCTCATATCAGGGAAAACAGTCGGTTGTTGACTTGTTTCGATATACTTGAAAATCACCAAATTCATTTTAAAATTGTAACACATAATCCACAAAGACTTTTAATGTTGCTGTTTTCGAATTGACAAGTAAAACTATTTTTCAATAGCAATAATACATAGTTCATGTCCAGTTTAAACCTATTTCTTTCATTAGCTGATACAGGTTCATATCATTGAAAACAACTTTTTATCGAATGTCTTGATTTATAAGCAATTTCATCTCTAAAATATGTAAATTATCTGACCATATCGTTTAAGTGAATCGGCTTCCTTTCATTGTTTGCACACACACACACACACACACACACACACACACATATATATATATATATATATATATATATATATATATATATATATATATATATATATATATAGGGTAGTACCATTAGATTTCGTTTTGTGGCTTCGTTACTATCGTGAGATTTTCCTTAAATCCTCCAAACAGAGCTGTACCGTAGAGACAGCCATAAATGCGAATCACATCTTAACTTATAAGGAATTCTCTATAATGAAGAAGTCTACAGCATTTTGCCTTACACAGTGTCTGTGTGACTCGTGCTTCCTGCATATTATAAAGTAAAGTCTGTTTATTTATAACTTGGGTCTGTCGCTTTAAAAATAGAATCGTTCGGTGTTGTAACCGAAGTCAAAGCTAGGAGCCAAAGCCACACCATCTCTCTTGAGTCTATAAAAAAAATATAGCATTAATTTATAGTCTGATGTACACTAGTGATACAATTAACGGTATTACGACTCTGTGATTTTAACACATTTAATAGAAAAGATTCGGAAGCAACAAGATGTGTAACATTTTTCAAATACTTTTATCTCCACAGAATATAATGTGAAACTATAATAAAGGAACTTCAGGTAAACCAAACTAATTTCCAAATATTGCAAGAATTACACATAGCTTTTTCTAGTGATTAAAGTTTTGAATGAAATTAGTGGAAATCCGGATTAAATCAAATGCTGGAAGTGTTGAATTGCAAGTGGTGGTCCGTAGAGTGATAATGTGCCAACAATATTTAGTTTTAGACTTAGCTTGAGTCAAACAGCATGTTTACCAAGACCAAAATCACTTTAATGCAATCTAAGAATATGACCTTATTTGACATTTCTGTATAAATTGAAGTTTCTGCTTCTAAGTATGTTATTTTTTAAACGCACTTTGTATTACAGGATAAGTATCACTATAATTAAATAATTGGATTACATTAAACTCCAGCCAAGAGAACTACTGAACATACAGAATAAAATTAATAAGATGACACAGTCCTCTACCTAGTCTCAGGTCACATTTACTTTCGGTTCATAATTTCTACCTAATTAAAATTACTGGTTATAATTAGGAATCTATTACTAAAATTACCATATCAAGTTTAGTAAACAACAATAATAGACGCAATTTCATGAGAAATTTCCAAAGTATTCGACTCAGATTGAGATAAGCAGATTGTTTACGAAACCAAAATCGATGATTCAAGTCCGGTAGAAAAAGAACTTGATGTTGTCCAACATACAGTGTTACATTTCCAATAGCATATAATTAAACCGAAACTTTATAAAAGTAACTAACAAAAACTGTAAATTAAATACACATAACAATGTGAAAATGAATTTTAGTTTCCAAATATATCGATTCTCTGAAAACAATGTTTTTGCACATTTACATATAATTGTTGAAATTCTTGTTCATTCTGCACGATACTATTTTAATCCCATTGAGTGTATGCACTACTTGCAGTCTTTGGTAAGTCATATTTTGCTTTCAGTTTATTCTATCATTTCTTGTTGCGTTTGTAATAATGTAATAATGTAATAATGTATAGGATCCCTATATACGTTGCTTTCGTACAATCAGATTTCATCCACGATTTCCAATATTAATCATAGCATTTATTCGTGTAGTTTAATTTCAGTAATTACTAAATGTCTAATGAAAGTTCCCACAAAACTCTGCCAAAGGAAACGTGTTCCAGATGAAGAATTATTTAGCAAACTCTGTACGTATCTACACTGTTAAACGGCGTTCTTGAATTAACCTCATCTATGTTCTGTAAACAATCTTTCCAAATCAAACTGATTTTCAAAATGATTTTGGATAAATTTGCAGGTCTTTATATCATAAGGATTTACTGATATGTGCATATTGTTCATGGTAAAATCTTTATACAGAAAATATATAATTGACTGCGTCACCCTTTACACTATCGACATTCCTACTTTTTCTGGAATATGAGATAAGCTGAAGGTTCCCTTTGATTTATGTCATTTTATAATCCTTGAGCTTTCTGGAATCCCACATAAAGTTTTGCATTCGTTTACATAGTGTCTCTTTTGCAACTCCTGCCCCCACCGCTATGTTTTAAATGTAGTGAGGAATTTGTTTATTGTTATCTATATTAGTATATTCAATACTATCAATCAATGCCCATTATAATCCAATCATTATCAATCATTACCCATTATAATCCAATCATTATCAATCATTACCCATTATAAAATCCAATCATTATCAATCATTACCCATAATAATCCAATCATTATCAATCATTACCCATTATAATATATGGTACATGCTTGAAAATATTGGTAACATGTTCCATTCACAGACCATACTCGTTTTGACTCTTTTAAAATATATTGCGATGTTTAATTTTCTTTCACCTTTATCCTTTTCCAGTTATTGATGTCTTTCAAAAATGCACTTATTTCATGCTTATTAATATATGTATCGTGCTCTCTTCCTCTTCAGCGAAGAGGAATGCGGTGAACATGTCGTTTCGGAAAATGAGTTTATAGTTTGCTTCATTATTATTTACTGAAGATTTTCCATTAGGTCCAGAAACTAATTATTCCTCTCTATTGTATTTGTAGTTTATAATATTTAGTTTCCAATTTACACCGTCCACGTTTCGCATAATAAAGTAGTGTGGGGACTACACCTGCCCTGTATACCTTGCGTTTGGTCTGAATGCTGATACAACTTCTATTCCAGACGTCAGCATACAATCTGACGAAAGTTGCGCTGGCTCTGGAATTGCTGAAGTTTACCTCATCGTCAATAGGTATGCTCTGTGACAGTGTGATCCCAACGTAGGTAAAGCTGTTCATTACATTGAGTTTGTGGGCGTTGATGGTGCTGTTGGGCTCACCATAGGGTTTACCAGAAGCCAGTTCATGCATGACGTCAGTCTTCTTGGTACTGATGGTAAGACTAAAGCTTGTGCAGGAGCTATAGAACATATCAACACTGCATTGCAGATCGGCTTCTGAGCCAGCACTGGGGACGCAGTCATCAGCCAATACAAATCACTGTTGGTGTCTGTCATGACCTTGGTTTTCGCATGAAGCCTCCTGGGATTTAATATTTTTCCATCAGTACGATACCTGATGCCGACTGCAACCTCTCCGTCTCTGAAAGCATTAGTCAGCATGGCGGAGAACAATAGACTGAACAGTGCCGGTGCCAGAACACAACCCTGCTTGACGCCATTGATTACTGCTAGTGGTTTAGATATCTTTTCATTGTTCTGGACTCGTGCCTGAATGCCATCGTGGAAATGCTGCATCATGGATATAACATTACTTGGGCATCCGTACATTACTTTTCACAAGCCTTCTCTGCTGACAGTATCAAAGGCCTTTATCAAGTCGACGTAGATGGAGACAAGGTCGGTGTTTTGCTCTTGACGTGTCTCTTGTAGATGCCTCACAGCAAACACAACGTCGATGGTCCCATGTTCATTTCGGAATCCAAACTGGCGTTCTGTCAGTAGTAGCTGCTCAATGTGTGTCGTGAGGCGGTTCAATTGCTTTCTGGCTAATATCTTTCTTGCAATTAAGAGTAAGGGTATATAACCCGTTGGTTGTCGCAGGCCTGGCAGTTCTCTTTGCCCTTACACAGGTGGATGATGGAAGCATCTTTGAATGTTTCCAACAATGATGAAGCCATCCGTTCTCTCCCCAATTACCCATCAACAAAGCACTGGATGACCCTCCAACCTTGCTGGAGACACAGACGGTGATACGTTGGTTTTCGAGTGGGAAATCACCCGGCTTAGACTCCATCTCAGCTAAAGTCTACAAGAAAGAAGGCACAGCAATGATAAAAATTCTCCACCAGCTGTTTTTACTGACTTGGCAGCAGCAAGATATATATATAAATATATATATATATATATATATATATATATATATATATATATATATATATATATATATATATATATATATATATAGAGAGAGAGAGAGAGAGAGAGAGAGAGACAGAGAGAGAGAGAGAGAGAGAGAGAGAGATAGATAGATAGATAGATAGATAGATAGATAGATAGATATCTTTTCCTACGTTAATACCGGATATATTTCGTCGTATGGTACCACAACTCATGGTATTTGAAAGAGTTTTACAAGATAAAAGTATGGTATTAACGTCTGAAAAGATAATTTTCCTTTAATAATATATCAAACTTGCTCCAGAGTCGCAACTGAAAAGAGTAAACTCTCTTAACTTCCACCTCCTTTTCGGAAATTTACCTTACTTTCGTAGCCTGGTCATTTAAAACGTACGTGAGTTAGCAAAGCACTAGGACTGGGCTGATCGCATCTGTCGTAGAAAATTAAATTCTTGTAATTTCGTCTAACTATTTAATTTCATCTGAAAGCAATGGAAATCCCATTTAGCAATGAATCAATACTGGTTTGTCGTTGTCAGAGAAGCAAAAGGATTTAACTTCTCATAGACGCGAACGGTGCCTGGTCAGATTTCTTTAACAGAGATTATATGTTTCAGGTCTGATATTTAAGACAGTTTCTGTTGATTTTGTGTATTTCACAAGATACTCGTTGTAATGGGAAAACTTAAATTTTCATATGAATGTGTAAATAATACGGATATATTCTTCACATATGAATGTATAGGAATCAAAATAAATTATGAAAATTATTATCCTCTCTATTTTACAATTAAGTATATTACAAATATTTTTTACTGTAATACACAAATTGTCAGTTTTGTTTTATTAAATGCTTTTTTACGAGAGCACTAACCTCGACCACAGTTTTATAAACATTATATTCAAATCTTTATTTTATTTCTTACATGTATTAACCTGGACAATTTTTATATCATCGCCTAACAACTGTTTAGTTTAAGACAAACAAGCTTGGTGTCATTTTTCATGTTATGTCGAAAGTTTTCCATTATCATTATATATATTTGCATATTTTTTTGTCATCTAAATGATCAAGTAAATTTTAATTTGTGAAATAATAGCAAATGGTCTGTTTGGTTCAGTGATTTTTAAAGTAGTAGATCAGGACTGGAATTTTTAACTTTTTACATTTCTCTGACCATTTTTTAATGCGCAAAAATAAGTGTTGTATTTAAAATTCACTACGATTTACTATTCTAAATTAACTATTTACTATTCTAAATTAACTATTTACTATTCTAAATTAACTATTAACTATTCTAAATTAACTATTTACTATTCTAAATTAACTATTTACTATTCTAAATTAACCTTCCCCTTCCATACTTTGGAAATTCAGATAATCCTGTTTCAAATGTGCTTTCTATTATTTGTCTGACTATGCGTAAAATCCTTATCTAATGATATTACCTTGATAGATTCCCTGTATTCTTGGGCACAGCAACTACAATTTTAATCTAGGAATACGTCAAGATTTACCTGCAACTACGTATCAAAATCCCAACTCCTGTGGTTAGCCAAGTAATTATTGTAACTCTCAGACAATTATTCTTTTTACCCTGGTTGCCTGTTTTCTTGTCTAAGCCAAACATCAATCGCGTGTTTCTAGGCAGTACAGTCTCACACGTAACAATGCTGTGTTAGTATATAGTAACAGGTCGTGCGTCTGTGGTCATGTTATGTCACATGACTTTGATGTTTAAAACGCTTCCATGGGATGCTTCAGCATGTCCGAATTCATACTTGTAAAACATGAAGCTTACTAGTGCCAAATCTAAACCAGTATATGTTTTCAGTGAGTGACTAACTATTGAGGAATAAATGTCAAGCAAAAAAGCTTGTTTGCAATAGCTCTCCTCTCATTTTATTTCTATAACTCGGTTTCAAAAGGAATAAAGGGGAATGTATGGAAAAGCGAGCCTTTTAGGAATAGGAGATCATACGGGTTATTGTCGTTAGCACTTGTAACCTAAATGGCATTCCCACGTTTAAATGTCTTGCCTATTTATCATGCACGTACGATTCAACCGGTAATGCAATTCAACCGGGTTTGAATTGGTCATAAATCGGGTTCAGATGCTACTGGAAAAAAAGGCATACGACATTTTATCATGTATTTTTTCTTGCAGTATGTTGTTGGACATCCACGCTGTATTTGTACTAATACAAAATGAAGAGAACGGGTGTCTGAGTGGTATAAGGCTCTCGCCTTTGTATCATTTACATCTCACCTATCTATGCGTGGGTTCTAGTCTAGGATTCGACTAAGAATGTGACAAAGTAATGACAGTATTTCCGGGTTCTTCCTACACTAAATATACTGAACTTCATGTATAGCCGATAATGTGCTGAAACGGGGCGTTAAACCCCAAAACAACAGCAATAACAAGCTGAATTTTTATGCATGCAATGTTGATCTTGTGTCACTTCGAGAAGTCAAGTAGTTAGTTGCAGCCTATGTTATCGCATTTTAGAGGCAATGGACGCATAACAAATGTTCAATAGGATCAACAAATCTCCAACCTGTCAGAGATTTCCTATTACAGTAATGAATATTCAGGTCGATTCATTTCTTTATCCATCAACGATCTGCATTATTCGTATAGTGATATTGCACCATTGCAACCAGACCCTAAAAGGCAGTTTCAGAAATATACTTCAAGAAGAACAAAAAGATTACACCATTTGTTACATATCATTGCAAGATCACTTCCACCCAAGCAATCTGAATTAACACGAGCTACATAATCGAATGTCGCAGTTCTAACTGTAATTGGGACTTTGATTGATGTCTCCGTCACTGATAATGTATTTTGAATTGAAACCCATTGCACATAGAGAAAGATAGCAACAAGAAGAAAAGGCCATGTTTGTGCCAACATATCGGAACGACATTCTGGTTAGAATTCATTATCTCCTATAGTTTCTGGTAATTGTTATTGACTACCACAACATTTCATTAAAGTGTGTGAAGGTATGATTGGCATAATTAGTTCAGATTGTAAACTCCCAGGATCTGATGAGTTCCGTACAATTTCAGCAATATGGAACATTAGACTATATTTTAAGACCGATATGCTTCTAATGGCATTCTGCGACACATCTTTGAAACCTAACTCAGGAATAAACTGCGTGCCATTCTAAAGATCACAAATACCAAGCTAGAGCTACTAGCAGACATTAGCATACAGCTATTTACTAAGAAAGGCATCTGCAAATGCATCTTTGCGGGGAACAGTTATCAAGCAAAACTGAAGAAACCAGGGTGTCCAGACCACGAGGAGAAAACTCGATTAAAAGCTGGATAGCTACATTGACATTAATAAAATGTTATGTCATGTTATGATGCAGTGTTTACCTAATAGTAGTTTGATGATAATCTTTAATGCTCTACATTTCATCAACGATCGCCAAAATAAGTTTAATCTACCTATTTAAACGGCGAATATGAGCATCGATGTTAGCAATCACTTGATATCTGACTTCTGTTTCAATTTGATCAATACCGCCTACATCTAACGAGATACGCTCGAGGATGCTGACATGTACAACATTAGCAACTACCCTGAAGAGCATGCATTCTTCAGTACGACGATTAAAATATCATAGGAATGTTCAAGGATGTGTACTGAGATTCAAAATACAACAACTACTACTACTACTACTACTACTACTACTAATAATAATAATAATAATAATAATAATAATGAGGACTTTGTATAGCGCCTAATTTTTATTTGTTGTTGTTGTTTTTTGTTTCTTCAGGATTTGTAATGCAGCTTTAACAATGTTTCAGTATTATCGCTACGATGTCTGAATTGAGGCAGTTTATAGTGATGTCTAGCACTGGGGCATCATACTGCAGACACTTAGCATGATGTCTCACCCAGTCACATTATCCTGACCAGTCTTAACACTAACCTCTTAATACTAAGCGTCAAGCGAAGCAGCTATAAATACCATTTTTGTAAGTCTTTGGTATGACTCGGCCTGGGATCGAACCTACCTGTCATCCCGCTTCCGCGGCGGACGCTCTAACAACTAGGCCATCGGAGCGGTCCTAATCTGTTGAAGCTTTATGAACTTTACAACATATATAATGATATGACTACAAAAAACAAAAATAATGAAATTAGAAAACATAAATGCTGAAAATATTTAAGGTAGGAAACATTATTGTGTCTTTAAGTTTGTTCTTAGAGTCGAAAAAGGTGAGATTTATGAGCACTTTTGAAATGGATCACTGTGTCTTTGTGTCCAGTTCCAATGGGCAATTCGTTGCTGGGTGCCGATATGCAACAACACATCCATATGATTCGTTTTCATAGTGGGAACAAGGAGTATACAATTGTCAGAAGAGGAGCGTAAGTATATTGCTGGTGTGTACACATGGGTGAGGCCAAATAGGTATGTAGCACAGAGAACAAATTTTGTGCTTGATTCTGGACAGCCAGTGTAGGGTACAGAGCAACGGGGAGGTGTGCTCTGATCGTGGTACTCTAAAGATGATCCGAGCCGCAGTGTTTTGAAGTTGTTGAAGTTTTTGGAGTAGATTTTGAGACGAATCAGACAGAAATGAGTTACAATAATCCAGTCTTGAAAGTACTAATGAACGCACAAGTGTTTTAATGGCATCAACTGAAGGATATCTGTGAATGATGGTGACGGGTCTCAGCTCAAGAATTGCAGCTTTGCATATGTTCATGACATGTTGGTGCAATGTGAGAGTACTGTCCATAGTAACAATATGTTTCGAACTGACTGGATGAATTTAATGTTGTTGTTGCTGATATTTATTGGCTGATGTAAGGGATGTGAATAGGAAAGTCTTTGTGTTGTGATTAGAAAGGCCTCAGTTTTATCATCATTCATCTGCAGCTTATTACATGTCATCCATGATTTCACATCTGAAATGTACATCTCTACTCCTTGGATGGTAGCATCAACTTCAGTTGGGTGGCTAATAATTGTATATTTGCGTGTCATCAGCGTTCAATTGGCGAGACGCTTAATGATAATATAAGACACCTGAGGGCGGCTGAGTGTATAATAAAGCGAACAGGCTGATAAGGCTTTATCTTGGGCTGAGCATTTTATTATTCGCATAGTGAAATATAAAAAACACTATGAAAACTGCGCCTGACCGAAACAAAAATTCACCATAATCACTAACCACAAAGTTGAGGTGCTTAGTGAATACAGTTTCACGAAGAAGACCTCGATCGTATTTTAAACGTATTCCACAATAAATCAAACATGAAATACGGGCTACAAAGCACAAGGCATGCACTTCAATTGGAATAGACAAAGTGACACGCAACGAGTTCCTTGCACAGAGAAGAGTCGAAGCCAAACGGTTGACCTAACGGATGGTCTACTTACTCACCCAACAGGTTTGCCCCCAAATTGCATCATAATTCTACAGCTAATTAGTTATGTAGTAACACTAAGACAAAAAAAAACAGATAAATTATATCTAAAGTTGAAATCCGTTGTAGTTCTAAGCCAATAGGTAATGATAATGTTGCAATGCGTGGAGCAAATGTCGATCCAAGTGGTATTGAAAATTGATTGTTTGAATAACTTTTTCACTGAATGTAGTATATATTCTCAGATTCAAATACATTTACGACAGAATCATATTGTTTTAAAAACTTCTGTAGAGTAAAAGTGAACATAATAACACCCACCAATATCAACCTGTAAGTGGGATTTATTTGACAAAAGCTAGTGCAACCTAAAAAAAATGTAAAATTACAGGCCATGACAATATCAGAGAAAGTTTATTAAAAGATGACAGTTCCAATTAATTTCATCGATAGTCTGTTTCAAGTGGAGCTGTGCCGGAAAATACGAAATTAGTTTATATTCGATCTTTTTTTACAAGACAAATTGGTTAATGAGGCTAATGCAATCAATTAGCAGTTTGTTTGGTTTACTCAGTAATGTTGTCGAGTCTTGAAAGATCGGTGTATGCTCAACTGTATATATTTAGACCTAAGTATAATTGGTTTTATAAACTACACATAGGCTTTAGGGGAGTATAATCATCTGATGCATGCTTGATATATCCTTATCATATGAAGGTTCATGTACCAAAATGTCTGTTTAATGGAATAATCTTACTCGATGCACACAACCTTTTGATACGGTAAAACGGTGTTACATTGTAAAAATGTACCGAAAAGTCGGAGTTACGACTATTGAACGGTATGAGTCAGTTCAATAGACATCATGTTGTCAATGTTTTCAATACCGAATACAGACCTTTTTCAATAACATGTAGTGTACCTCAGGGTATTATATTATACAATCTCTTTCTGGTGAGTCATACATTGACAGGCAAATTGTTAACTGCAACCTTTGGCTCACTGACAACAACTTATCATTACAGATAGGTAAGACATTATGCATTTCGTTTGTCTCGAAGCGAAAGGAATAAAACACATTAGAGAATTTAAAACACCTTGCAATGGCTAACACTCAGATCGCAAAGGGGTGTTAAATATACAAATGCAAGGTAGATAACCTACTATTACTACTAACCATTTGTTCCCTGCGCACAACTTTTGAAGTTTTTCAAATAACAAAGCGGTAACAAGAAAAGTACGTGTATGAACAAAACTATTCATAGTATATATTGAAGAGAAGTTTACAGAAACTAAGATTGAAGAAATATATATCAGGTAGGCGAATCGCATTCAGCTAGAGACACGATGGGATACTAGGTGATCTGATACATAGGCCTCGGTATTTAAATATGCATATCACTCAGCTTACAAATACGTGTTTGACAGATTTAGATTTTACATATTAGTTTATTTTCGCAAAGGTGATAATATAAAACATATAATGGTGTATTCAGCATAAATAAGAAAAAGCGCAAAAATGTTTAAGTTTCTTAAACGTGATTCTCAAATTGCACCTTTTTCTATTAGCTCTAATAAAATAATACATACAAGATTTTCATTAATTAATAAGTAGTCATTTTGAAGGTGTAAACCGATAATCAAGTTTATTGTTCTTCCAGAGACATTGTACGTTCTTGAAGTTAATAACTGAAATTACTACCAGCACTTTACCGCTGCTAGCAAAACACTTCTTCAGATTAGTCCCTGTGACACTTGGTATTTAGAGTGACAACTCGCCAAGACGATTTTCCAATAAGTCAGAACCCATTACAGTATAAATAAAGACGCCTTCTCGCTCCAAATCGGCCTCTTGTCTGATCAGATTTTCTTAATAATGTTGATCGATCAGCTACTGGGTATTTAGTGTTACATGTCACAACAACTTGTGTAATTGCGACTAATACGTCATTACAAAAAGGTTTCTCTTCGTCAAGATGGGTTGGATTTATATCTGACGACATTTCAATCCAAAGCTTTACAAAAATATGTCTTTATGTTTAGTGTTGAGCCTCTAACACTTCCCTGATAAAGTATGGAACTCCAAAGAAAATTGCATTCGCCTATGCTAATCTGAGTAGAGATATAAAACAATGAAGACTTTCTGTTGCAGCCTCAGTTCTAACTTAAGAAGAGTTTCTCGTTGAGACACATTGTTTTTATTGATACCATAATTAATACTTCGGCCGTAATTACCAAATAATAACATTACACATAGCAGTGTTTCCGATATTTGTCATGTTTACGGTTATGAAAGAAAACACAAATATTTTTACATATTTTGTGCATGTGTCATTAATGACGCCTTACATGGGATACTACATTGATTGTAATGCATCTGTACCTTTCATGTTGCAAAGGATGTACCTCTTGTGTGTCGATTATCTATCTATCTAAATATCTATCTAAATATCTATATCTATCTATATATATATATATATATATATATATATATATATATATATATATATATATATATATATATATATATATATATATTTGTATTTTTATGTAGATTTTGTATATATTATATTCTTTATATTTGTTTCACCTACAAAAATCCTTACTAAAATACCATTTTCCTGTTCCATATATTTAAAACATTTAGGCCATCTTGTTTCATTTCAAATGTAAGTGTCCTTGTTTCTATGCTGTTTTTAACCATACTACAAATACTGAATTACCGGGGTCATTTCATTCTCAGTTGTCATCCGCACCTTAGCATGATCCCCAGTGTTATACTTCACTAGAAACTGTCAAACTGCAGCCACTGTAGCGATAGGACTGAACAATTGTTAAAGCTAAGTTAAAAAAAAACAAAAGTCACACGCAAACACACATTCACACACACACACACACACACACACACACACACACACACACACACACATCTAAAGAATATTCTTCTAAATGACTTTTTGGATTTTAGCTGAAAATAATGTTATTAGAAATATGATCTTTGTTTTCGAGTTGATAGGTGTATACAAATTATACGTTAAAACAACTTAAAGATGCTGAAGTAGTTTGAATATATATTTTTTATTTAAATATCTTCTCTAAATGTCCCAATTTTGATGCCTGCATATGTGGTTTTTTTTATTAAATTGCTTATCTTTTTCTTTGATCATATAATAGGATTATTCATAAGACACTATTCTAGTTTTTAAACCAGCGTGTAAGAAACTTCTTGCAGCATAATAAACTTGAGGAGCAAAATGATCAATAAATAATATTATTTGACTATATTAAAAACGAACGTTTTTACAAATTCAGCCGCTTTATATGTATCTTATGGAATTTGCTTATTACCTATTGTCTAAGAGATGTAAATTGTGAATAGTGCAAGATGACAATAGTATTAATTTGCTTAAAGGTATACTCCATTATTAAAACGTATTTCCCTATGATTATAAAGGAATTAAAAATCGTGGATTTAAGCTCATTCCGTTTGCAATTTACAAACCAAAGAAATTCTACACGGTGTAATATTCCTTACTTTGTATAATTCACTTTCAACAAAAATCCAACAGTTAGTTTGTGTCCCAAAATATACGGAATAAAAAATTATCACAAGTTGCAAATTACGTTAGTAAATTATACCTTTAAAAAAATCATGATTTTAACGTTACATTGTCTTATTCTAAGTTTGCTTTACCTTGGATTTAAAAGATACATTTCCTTATTCATTCCAAATGTGTCTTGCGCGCTCAATTGCGTCATTGTAATCTTGGGATTTGTATAAGGAAGGCTATACTTCTTGAATAATCATGTCCTAGAATGTTTGGAATTGTCAACATGCAACTATAAGCCATAAAACCGTGAGACTACTGTTATCATATCGTCTCGCTTATTTTTAATAAGGCTGTCTTTTAAATTTTAAAACCCAGATATGAGATGATGTTTTTACCCTGCCAACTCTTAATGAGTGTAATGTTACGTGAAGTAGTGAAAAGTGAAATATTAACTGGGCAATCATTGTATTTATGCAGATGGCTGTAAAATAGGAAGAAATATAATTCCTAGTGATGGCTGAAATTTCGTACTAAATTCCTCTGTATTTTAATTCTGTAATAATATACAATATTGGCTGCAGCGTTTGCTTCTCGATAGATCGTGATAACATTATATCTAATCCCAATGGGTGAATAGTTTAATGAAAACCAATTATTTTCATTCGTACTTGGTAGAAATCGCAGTCCTTCAAATACGACTTATAAATACCTTGAAGGCCGATCGTCGTGATTGTAAATATTTGACAGAAACCTTTTATATGAAAAAACACTGAATCTGCTTTATCATAGGAATCAGATTAGAACTATGAAGATGCCCGAATGCTGCATAAAACTAGCAAATCATTTGGATGAATTCTTTTGGGAATTTCTCTATCAGTTTAACGATCCAGTACGAAATACATTGCGACAACATTGTAATGATTTGCAAAGTATTGCATTCTTTTAGAAGAAATAATGAAAATTTATTAAATTTTAATTTATTCACAACTTGATGATATTGAGTTATTTTAGTACATATTGACAATTTTGTAATGGGCTGATCTAAGGGACGAATTGGTAGTATGGTATTGAACTTTAAGGCTTAAGAATCGGCTAGCACTTGTTTTGGGGTGTTTGTACATGTACTTTGAAACTGAGCGACAGAAGAGAAAGTATACAATATGCTATAATTAGTTTTTTTTACGTGCTGCCTTCATGGGACGTGGACGATCAAATCTGGTGGGCATGATCAGAACGTTTCCAATAAGTTCATATTGGCAGCTAAATTCGTAGAATTAACCAAAGTATATAAGGCTACACAATATTGTATGACCATGTAGAGTACCATCCAATCAGCCTCTTCTTTGACTTTTCAAACGTAGACAATTGATTTATAGTCTCGGCATAAAACTATTCTTCTGGATTTTTGTTGGATGCGAATCTGGTGGTTGTTCATATCATTTAAATAGACATTATGCTAATCGTCCTGAACTTGCTCTGTCAGGTGGAATTCACATTGCTGTATCCGCAAGTAGTCCACCCATGGACAATGTTATAAACATGGCTAACACAATTTGGAGAGGCCGCCATAACAATAGAGTCGACCGTCTTTCTCGTCGAGGCTCACCGTCAACGGCCAGCTTCGATATCACATTACGGGAGAATTGGTCTCTACCTAAGCTTAGACAAGAACTTTCTAGTCGAGGCATTTAATTCAGCCTAGGATTAGGGAAATCTAGATTAATTCGTTTGTTCAGATAATGTAGCAGGAGCATTGAAACTGTTTGCCAGCTGATTTATCACATTACAACATACATTTCGCCCATGCTCATCCGAAATTACAATTACAATTACAGCCTAATGTATAAACGGTGACGCATTTGTTGTGGACGATGTTGGTGATGACATATTATGGTGACTAAGTTAGTAGAAATTGTTTGCTCCTTAATTAATGCTTGGAATATTGGCACGAAGGAATTCAAATATGACAATTAAAACAAATGATTGGCTACTGTTTCTAACCTATTTCACTTTTTAGATATTACGTCGATGTATATTGTACAGATGGTTGAGTTTTAATCATAACTTGTAACCTAGGTTTATGTGTTTATCGTTGCTTTACATGATAATATTTCACATTTTATCTGTTCGGTTTATGTAACACCTTAAAAAAAGTATTTTTATTATATAAATAAACTTTTTATGAAACAAAAGGTAGAAAATATATTATGTATATATTACTTCGTAGTTTAATCCTTATTCAGTGCCAACTCGGCGCTTCTATGCTTTTCTCTTGTGTCCATTGAATGGTGCATCACTTGGAACTGTCCATCAATAGTCTGCAAGCATTGATGGGCTCCATTTGTCCTGATAACGTTTCTCCATTGCTGCAATGTCCTGATGATAGCGCTTGCCGTGGTCGTCGCTCACTGCTTCAAATGTTCGGTGGAAACAATCTATACGATAATGCAAAAAGCTATATTTAGTGACATGTTACATCCAAGGTTTTTGAATGCCTTAAGGAGGTCCCCACCAATACCATGTAGTTGTCTTATCATTAACGATATTGAGGGCTGCCATGACCCCATTGATATTGTTGCAGGCTAAAAAATCACCTTCCATGAGAGACAAGATCTTTTCGACGGTCAAGGAACATCGAAGCCCTAACATTACCTGACATGAGACTACAATGCTGTAGTCTGTACCCCAACAGCACTGCTGTACTCGGATAAGACCGAATCCCCGTCACGGTCATTCGGTTATACTTGTGTTATGAGGTGTGGTTCAGAGGAGGAAGATAAAATTAAATTGGTCATATGAAATTGATGGTTCTGGACTAGACGTTTCATTTTCTGCCAAAAACATCTTCTGACTCAAGTGAGACTGATTCTGGTGCATCAGGAACCGGCAGTCGTTCGAGTTGAGGTAATGGGTGTATAACTGATGAAATGCTTGAGTAATACATAGTCCACTTGTTTTCTTTGACAAACATTTTCTAACTGGACGTACCGATTGTTGATATACTATGATGGTTCTATCCAAATCATTACCGTAGCGGTTATATTGCGCTTTTATGCAAAGGTCACGTCATCACAACCAAAGCAGAAGTTATCGTTAATGTTCACACAATTACGAGGCATTTCTGCTCACTTTGGCTAGACAGAATGGTGTCTCTTTGCAAACTCAAACACTGATGAATAAACGGGCACGACACTGTATGATTTATAGAGCTGATAAAGGGCAATTTCTTCAGCAGCGTGATGATAGTTTAGATATGATTGCATCATCTTAGACTTCTAAGATTAACATACTGAACTTCATATCGTGTATAATGCAATACCAGATTCTAGTTGCAACATACACACACATATATATATATATATATATATATATATATATATATATATATATATATATATATATATATATATATATATATATATATATATTATATATATATATATATATATATATATATATATATATATATATATATATATATATATATATATATATAAAACCAGTTTTGTTCAAATTCAGTCATAGATGTATTCATAGATCACGTCCAAGATTAGATCAGTCATTTCTGGTTCAAAATGAGATCCCTTCCTTTTATAATTAACCTATCCTCCGCCATTCCCAAGTCAGGGATCGTATATACTGACCCAATATCATATCTTCAAAACTAACATTTTATGTAATATTTTCTCTCTTATTGACATAGATTTGGTAATGTTTGATTTCATTTAATCCGGAAGCATTTCAGCTGTAGATCAGAGTACATACATGCTGGTCATAGTAGCCTTTTCAACAGTGCGGCAGTCTACGGTTTCCACTTCGTTGGAGAAAAATTAAGAAAAAATATTCCAAATAGTATGCCAAGAGTTTCTGTTACAAACATGATGGTGGTGCTGTTATCTGCAATGTTATGTGACGGAGGATTTTTACTGGCTGTTGGTTTGTTGCTGTAGTGCGTATGTATGTTGCCAATGGTTCGGATTCTTGTGATGTAGTGAAATCGCGGTTCCATCACTGTAGAGCATTTGTTCATGCAACTACTGGAAAAGTTGAGATGCGACATTTTCAACAGAAAATTCTATTTTTATATTCACCTTGCCATATTCAAAAATGGAATTGTTTCATGCCGGTAGCAGCATTTCATTCTTTCCACTCGATGTTGTGTCTAGTGTCCTGAATAGAGCCGTATTTGAGTAAGGGGCGTCAATGTTCTTCTGCTTGAGACATGGAGCAAATTAACCTTTATATGTAGGCCCAGCTGCGCCCACGACAGAAAGCGATAGGCTAGGGGTACCAATACAAAAATTGCATTGACCAAAAGCGCGGTGTCCATGATAATTGCTTCATTCGTCTTGCTCTTAGACTGTGCTTGTTTATTTGTGGAATCCATGTGCTGTTCGTTTAGTAGAGTACATTTACTGTCTTACTTGAAGCTCCTGCGGGTGGGTCTAGGCAATGATGAGCAAAACCTTTTTGGTCATTTGTTTCGTGATGGAGCAAGCAGTCACAACTGCAGCTCTGGAACAGTTGTGTACATTAGTGTCGTGGCTTGACACCATTTCTTGCTTATGGATTATCACATTCAAACTGGCATCCTTTTGGGGTCTCTCATTTGACGTATTTTAATATCAAATTCAATTGGGCATTTTATCTCAATCGGATAATCATATCGTATGCTAATAAAGGTATTGTCGGTTTAGTACATTCCTTTTACAGTTTAAGAAAGAATAAAGAAGAATAATGCCTTCATGCTGGATTACCAGAGTTCTATTGAGCTATTCAGGGATCAGCCCTGAACACAGTCTTATACAGGAAGCAGCCTAGCATAGATGTAGTTACGATGGGATCAGCCCATAATACATTCGCATGCTGTGATCAGCCTAGCACAAAGTATTCTTAAGCTGGGACTCGTGATTTCAGAAATTTCACAATACCAGAAAAGAAAATGCCATTGAAAGTGCAATTTCGGGATGTAAAGTGTTTCGCAACCGCAATTTGTCCGTCTATTCCAGGAATACGTGCTACAAAGAGTATCGTCTCTAACCAATAGTAGTCGATCCACTTCGTTTAACATAATAGCAAATTGTTTAGAAACCCCTTGGCTAAACAAAATGTTCCAGAGGACATTTAAGCAAAATCCTCAATGGTTCAATGATTCTGTAATACGTTTGATCCTTTCCTTATTTTACATTGTATTAACCGAAAACAATGCTCAAAAGGCGAAAATTATTTGTTTGTTTGTTTGATTAGGATTTTTAACGTAACTTAAACAATTTTTCAGTCATATCGCTACGATGTCTGTAGTGAGGAAGTTTATAGTGATGTCTTGCACTGGGGCATCATGCCGCAGACATGTAGCATGATGTCCCACCCAGTCACATTATCATGACACCAGGCCGACCAGTCCTAACACTAACCTCTTAATGCTTGGCGTCACGCGAGGCAGCTGTTAGTACCATTTTTGTAAGTCGTTGGTATGAGTCGGTGGAGGGATCGAACCTACAACCTCCCGTATCAGTGGCTGACTCTCTAACCACTAGACCAGCGGAGCGGTTAGGAGAAAAGTGAAAAATGTTTCAATGTTGAAAGCATATATGTGCATGCGCACGTGTGTGTGCTGGTCAGCAGCCTGCCTATCAATATGAATACAGATCTCTCTCTCTCTCTCTCTCTCTCTCTCTCTCTCTCTCTCTCTCTCTCTCTCTCTCTCAGAACAACCAGGTATCAGCTACACTCATGTTTTCAGCAGCTAAAATCTGGAATTATCTCCCCGCTGATCCCATTTCAATAGTCCGCATGCCTACATGTGTACACATCTTCTTTATATAATATTAATTTTCGAACAGTTCAAATTTAAAAGTTTTTAAATTGCTCGTAGACTTGATCTGGGAGCGTATGTGTATATTTTTCATATATACACATATGAAACGAAGTTGCTGCAGCAACCATAATTTCACACATGATGTGGAGTATATTGTTTAGTCTTATATTTTTAAAAATAGCTTTTGTATACCCTAAATGCGCTTTGTGGTGTTTAAACTTACGTTTTAGATGAATTTTATTTTCTTGCCCAATAAAAGATGTATATTAGTCAGTAGTCACTTTATCTCTTCAGCTTGTGTAGTAATATAGTTTTGTGGTCCTGATTTTAGCTCATCGTTCCTTTGGTTTCATAAATTTACTTGTAAATTTAACTAGCTTTTAAATTCACGTGTTCGGTTTTCATGTTTATTTCGCTGTATAAGTGAGAAGCTTCCAGTTCATTTACATTAATCGTATATGTAAGCATTTTGTACGTATTCACATGTTCATGCTCAACACCTTGTCCTTGTATATCTTTTTTTATTTTGTATCCATGTAAAACTGTATCATTAGTGCATTATTTATACACTATTATACACGTATGCTTTTACACTGCAATCTACTTTTGGAGTAGGATCATTTTTTGAAAATTGATTTCTTGCATTAAACCTGTTAATGGAAGTTACATCGTTTACGGGGCGGGGGGAGCTCTCCAGTGGGATGATTGATTATAATTGGAAAATAACTCCAGTGAGCTAATGTTTATTATAAATTCAAAACTTATGATCAAAGGAAATGGTAATAGAAAGATACTAACGATTTCGACTACTTTTAAATAATTTTAAATATTTTAATTTTAAATGATGATCGAAAAACAGAGGTTCATAATACGAAACAAAAGAACGATTTCCAAGAAAACTCTGATTAGGTGCAGAACTACGTTTTTATAACTGACACATGTGTTAGAGATCGGAGAATAAAAGTCCCTCATTCAGGTCAATGTTATTATTTTTGTCAAGTCAATTAGTGCTTATATTAGTCTTTTATGTATGTGAAAGGTCAGTATTGTATACAACTGGTTATAAACAACTCACATAATTAGACACTAACATGTTTCATAAAAATACAACCTTGAACAAATGACTATAGTGTTTTGAAGAAGAAAGGATAACTTTGATAATGTCTACGATAACACTTTTTACTATAATTTATAGCCAACAGGCTTTAACAAAATCTTCTTTTCCATTTTGTATTGTGCTGTATGACTAATACAAATAAGGGTGATAATTCGTGGTGTGCGACAAATTTAAGTCGCCTGCATCTTTAATCGAATTTTTCATGTCTGAGAACTCGTAATTAAATCAATTTGTGTTTGGTTTTATATGCAGCAACATGTTCTAACATTTCTTATAAAATATAAGAATTTCACTCATTTAAAAGGTATAAATTAGACATCATGTGTATTCTTTTAATGTACATATAACATATTGATTACCAGATACAAAGTCCACATTATATGCCGAAAAACTCGACAGAAATTAGAACATCAAAAAAGAATACACATATTGCCTTTCTTGTTCCATCAATTTAGTATCGAACTTGCGCGCGCGTGTGTAACGTTTTAGGGTCTGGAAAATTATTTCCATGACATTGAAATCTGTGGAGATAATATTCAATTTATTTCTTCACACACCCATATGGGAGTAAATTTACAATTTTCATAATACTCTTGAATCCGCCTAAACATGTTCTGGAAACCTCAACAACATTAAATATACATTATCTTCTGAATAGATGTATATAACTTATATTCATCCATTACTGTATTTACGTATATTGGTTTATATAGAATATATATAGTAAGCTTAGCCATAGCACACCATTACTAACTCTGAAAAAATGTGTACAATTTGAGATAGAATAATTTCCGGTTTACAAATGCATGATATTGAATAAGCGTTTTATCCGGAATAAAAGGTCGTTCTACTCTTGCCGAATGAAGGTATAAACAGAATATCCGTACCATTTATACAATTATTAAAAGCATGTGAAGCTCCTATAGCAGAAACATCAAGAAAGTAAATTATAATTCCTCCAGGACCTGATCTGTTGGGTCAGTCGCAAGTAGGTATAACAATTTACAGCCATATATTGCTTAGAAAATGTCAAGTTCTAAATTTGAAAATATAAAATAAATTTCAAAACAATACAAATTAGGAAGGTAGTTCCGTCCAGATGAACGTAAATATGTAATCCTACAAAGTAAAATGAAAACGTTTATGATGTTAACATCGCTCAAAAAATAAAGAAAACAAAAAGTAAAGGTAAAGATATCTAGTGCATAAGATATATTGTCAATATGATTGACAAAACGTGCTTTAGAAAAATACGAAAT
>JAQISU010000129.1:2510000-2670000 GCA_029339505.1 Unio delphinus | reverse complement strand
TGAAAACTTTCTTTAACTTCAATACCCTACTTCATTGTTTATCAATTCCTGTTTCGCAACACTTGAAATTAATTACATGTACCCACATGTAAGAGCCCAACTATAACAATGAGTCATAACAATGTACAATATCTGCCTCTTCTTACGCAGCCTGCTGCGGTCGCCTTGATTCTGTTTTATTAGCGCGACTGGACCATAAATGCAGTTCTCTCAAGTGCAATCTCTTTCAAGCTAACTTAATTCCTGATACATTTTGTTCCTATGGGTTCCAATTGAATATGATTATTATTTCTCTTTTGAGTGCATTATGAGTATCGACATCAGTGTTTTTTCTGATCAGCTGTTGTTGTAGGAAACGAATCTAAAATTAAAAACATAAAACATCCTATTCAGAAAGGAACAGTCATTCCTAATAACTATGAAGAGGTTTCCCCCAAAAAATAAAATTTGTTTTTCTTGTAAGTTCAGAATTGCAGTTGTTCAACTTAATATGCAGTCTCTGATTCCCCAGAATAATCTCTTCACTATCCCTTCCTTGTGTATATTTATAAGAGAAACTATATGCACATATTTGTAATATATCGCATATGCACATATTTGTAATATATCATATATGCACATATTTGTAATATATCATATATGCACATATTTGTAATATATCATAGATGCACATATTTGTAATATATCATAGATGCATATATTTGTCATATATCATATATGCACAAATTTGTAATATATCATATATGTACATATTTGTAATATATCATAGATGCACATATGTGTAATTTATCACAGATGTCCATATTTGTAATATATCATATATGCACATGTTTGTAACATATCATATATGCACATATTTGTAATATATCATATATGCACATATTTGTAATATATCACAGATGTACATATTTGTAATATATCATAGATGCACATATTTTTAATATATCATATATGCACATATTTGTAATATATCATAGATGCACATATTTTTAATATATCCTATATGCATATATTTGTAATATATCATATATGCACATATTTGTAATATATCATATATGCACATATTTGTAATATATCACAGAAGCACATATTTGTAATATATCATATATGCACATATTTGTAATATATCACAGATGTACATATTTGTAATATATCATATATGCACATTCTTGTAATATATCACAGATGTACATAGTTGTAATATATCATATATGCACATTCTTGTAATATATTATAGATGTACATATTTGTAATATATCATATATGCACATATTTGTAATATATCATAGATGCACATATTTTTAATATATCATATATGCACATATTTGTAATATATCACAGATGTACATATTTGTAATATATCATATATGCACATACTTGTAATATATCATATATGCACATATTTGTAATATATCATATATGCACATATTTGTAATATATCATATATGCACATATTTGTAATATATCACAGAAGCACATATTTGTAATATATCATATATGCACATATTTGTAATATATCACAGATGTACATATTTGTAATATATCATATATGCAAATTCTTGTAATATATTACAGATGTACATAGTTGTAATATATCATATATGCACATTCTTGTAATATATTACAGATGCACATATATGTAATATATCATATATGCACTATTTGTTATATATCATATATGCACATATTTATAATATATCACAAATGCATATACTCTCGTCTTTATTAACTGTTAAAATGATAAGCACTAATAAAAAATAACTAAAACTGATTGACTTTTGCCTCTACGGTCAAAAAGTCTATGTAGATTAAATAATCTTATACAGTGTTACATACATACCTAGTTAGTATGATGCATACAACAACATTAATATTTACTGCAAACAACAACAAAACAATGTTTAAGCAAATGGTAAAAAATAAAGTCATTAATTGAATTTCCTCTCGTTTTTGTTTCAAACGAAACTGCAAAACTACGAAGGGACCAGTTACTGCTAAAGTAGTGTTATTAATTCGTTTTCATTTTACCTGCAATAATACCTTTGCATCGATGATAATCAATTTTCCCAATTAAAAATGCGATTCAGATACATCTATCAAACACCAGTCACACACAATGGTCTTCAATACAACTTAATTTACTCATAAATTGGTCTTTATTTGCAGCTAACTTTATGGTTGATCTTCGTTCTCATGGTAACAAAAATGCATGCTATATTTAGTGGTCTATTTGTAGAATACGTTTCATCGTGATGCTTCTCATACTATGCAATTATGAAACACCCACTGAGATAATTAAATTAAGCAATGCCATGGGGAAATGCAATAATTGAGCAATCTCACACTTTTCAACAAGCTCTTGGTACGATTGTATGAGTTACCTTTGTTGTATGTGTACAATATACAGGGAAGGAATCATGACGTTACTAGAAAATGTATATCAGTGTTAAGGCAGCACTAAATAATCTCGTACCTTAGATATCAAATTTAAACTGTCAGAAACTAAATTAAGTTCGACTGGTTTCAACACGAAAGCAATGCGTCAATTATCTGGAAAGTAAGAGTATAGGAGCAAACATAGCTCACAAGACCGAGTTATCATCTGAAGATAGTTTTTTTTTTATTTTGCGTCGGTTATCTATTGCTCTAAGTCAATTCAAATAAATATGTTCTTTTTTAGAACACTGGATAGTCAAATACATAATTTACCTTAAGATTTCGAATGCATAAAGAAATCCAAAATCGAAAACAAATCTCTAAAATAGCCATACATTCCAGGTCTTTCTCTCTTGGCTTCAAACATTTAAAGCTATGTATGTCCAGTGACAAAAGCAACACAAATTGAAAATTGCTGATAAATCTATAAATAAACCAAATAAAATGTACACATTTCGAAAATATAAAAAGCGATGTATATATGTAGGTATGTAGGTAGGTAAGTAGGTAGGTAGGTAGATAGGTAGCTAGGTAGGTGTGTGTGTGTGTGTGTGTGTGTGTGTGTGTAGCAATGCAGCCGTGATACATTTCTTAAATGATTACAAAATCCAGACATTGATTTTTCATCCATACCGCACTTTTATAGCTTCATGAAGTGATTTTTAGTTAAATCCTGTCTTGAAAGATTCGATCAGGACAGACCATTTGAAAGCATAAATGCGATTGTAAATAAACTTTAGACAACTCCTCAGACTGAGTTGGGAATGTTTCATCGTCCAAGCACATTCTCTGACTTCTAAGCCTTGGCTATATATGATGTTCTGAATGCAATGTTTAGGAAGACATCTGAGTGAGAGAAGATACTGGTGTTCATGGGTTTGCTCTGAGAAGATATATGAAAGGAGTTTGTTTTCCGCACGTCTGTTTGTTGTGTGTAGAAATGATCTGAGTTGGAGACTTCTCACTTACACAATGGAAATATCGAAGTTTTTGTTTCTCGCGATTAAGTCATATATAGTTTCTCTTCCATGTTGCCTTTTCACTGCTATGTCTTCGATAATGCGCTTAAACGAAACAAAGTTAGCTCTCCAATCTTAAACTATGAGGGACTTATCATGGCGATTCCGTTTTTGGAGGTAGTTTATTTATTGAATACGCTAATACAATCAATATCAATTAACACATCCATATTTTACAATTATTGAATTCATTCATTTAGTCCAGTTTTCATTTGTTTTTTTATACTTACTACTGTTTTATTTAAAATGTTTTATGGTATTATCAACTATTCCGATTCTCTTACTGTGTTCGTAGAGTGTCCTTGACTGCGCAAAAATAGTGACGTTTACTTTATAATGAAAAATCGTATCCCAGAGATATATTCAATCTAGCAGTATACATGATGTTTCATCCATCTTCCACTATAATGATCAAAGCATTATGTATAAGCTAGATACTTTGTATGCGGAATTGCTGGAATTTTATATTTTGATCTTAACTGAAACTGGTCTTAATACCTCCATTTCATAGAATGACATTTCCCTCCAATTTGTACAGAACCCAGCCAGGAAAGTATGCGTAGGTGCTTTTAAAGGGTGGGGTCATAATCTATACCAATGATTTGATTTCCATAGGCAACGTTATCTTGAACTAAACCCTTTAGTGGGCATATGGATTGAATTTTTGATTAGAATGAGAGAACTTACAGTAAGCTTATTCAATGGACTTCGAAAAAAAGACAACGCATTACACAGACCTCCAGTTGCAAGGAGCGCTTGTACTTCAATGCTAAAAGCCTCAATACACGTTATTGTCGATACGGGGATTTCAGATACTGTTGTATTTAGGCGACTTTACATATAACATGCTAAATGCACTTACCGGTCAGAAACTGAAATCAGTACCTGTTGAGCTTTCCATTCACTAATGCATTAATCAGCCATTTATTTCACTTAAAACTCTTTGACTTTCATAGATATGTTAATTGCAATGAATAATGAAAATTGAATTGTCAGTGGAGCTGGAGATCCTGTCTCAAATCAAGATATTAGACATTAACTACAGTTACCCCAAAACGTAACTCGTTTCCGAGACAGGCATGGCTTTACGGCAAAGGCGTATGTAATCCCCTAAGACACAGCATTCACTTGAATGCGGCGATATTGACAAATATGCCAAATTATTACTGTCTTGATATCTGGTCATTGTATTCCGAACATAAATATTAAGCATTGGCAACACCCGTGGATCACAATGGTAAGCATAAGTCTATACGCAAACTTAAGAGAGCCTTTTGAAAGACACTCAGACCACACTATCATCTCATATAACCAAATTTCGTTATTTGCGGAACAAAACAACCTCTGCGATCTGAAAAGCCGAATGGATACATACTGACACATTTGCACACGCAATACAAATACAAATTATGCACTATATCAACAAACGACTAGCGTTCAGTCATTAATGTATTTCTAAGATCTATTCGTACGCACTATATTCCATGCTGTCAATATAACGATTATAGAATTACCTATGATTTAATACAGCTGAATTTTAATGACATTTTATAGATCCAAACCGTCCCTATCGAACATCTCTGATTCCACATGAAGTTAATTACTCGCGGTGACCTACGTAAAGTAAATAATTTACCACTTGTACAATTAAAATTAGAATAAGTCTGTAATACAACTCTTTTCTCTCCTCTACCGTTCCAGATTTAAATGTATTATATATTGAAACTTGTCAAATAGACTCTATTGAAACTTTAACAGCTCATTAACTAACAGCGACACGTATGTCCCCAAAAAATTGAATTGTGGTAGAATGAAACAATCTGTATTATTCTTAACAAAATGCAGTTTATAGTCTAGATCAAAAAGTAAAATATTTTTCACAAAGTACCTGACATGAATCTGTGTATAAGGTCTACTTAACATTGAGACTGTAAAACATCACTAATATTATATGTCTCACATAACATACATATGCACGTTGCTTAGGAGGAATGCATTTATGCCGTCCAGACTCTAAAACTTATGAGTGGAACATTGATGTCAGGCAAATGCATTCAGTAAAAGTTAAATCAAGTAATGGCCATGTAAAACTGAACAGAAAGGTATCGTCGTATTTACTGGAGTGATATATGTTTTATGTCATTTGTTTACAGTTAACTTCCAATCCTGATTTAAACTGATATCGATAAGTTGTCTGTACCTTTCTTAACTAGTGTGACATTACTTGACTTAAATGCCAGAGTTGGCGCATATCACATTGCATGTCCGGTTATCATGGCAAAATGCAATGATAAAGAACTCCTATTCAGAACAATGCGCTGAACACGACATCCTAATCCAATGCAGCCTTCCGCCTGCAAAACCACAACATCGTGAGGTATGATCTTCGAGGGATAAATGTCAAATGCTAAACAGACCACAGTTTCATCGTCACCAAGTTCAATATCAAGACTCAGCTTGGCAGACCACCACATAGCTAAGAAGGTGTATGCCTCCAGAGTCAAATAGGAGAATGTGAAACACGCATCATTTGATGAAGAACTGTGCATGCAACTAGATACTATCAAAGAAACTTTTAATGAGAAGTGTTGTCCATTAAAACTTGTAAAGACTAGAGCCACTGAGGACTGTGACAAAGGTCAAGTGAAAATAAGATTTTGGTTTGCTCGTGTAGATCACACTGTGCAGACCTGACGAAACGTAATAAATAAACTTAACTGTCTCTCCCTTTGTTGAACGGAAAGGAGAGTCGGAATATTTAATAATATCATTTTTGGGAGAACCACTAAAACTTCAACCATTAGTATACAATATGGTCGTAACAAGAAGATGAATAATTCAACCAGCATCACAGATGAGTAAACTCGTCTGAATCAGGAATCTGGCCACGATTTGTCATCATATATGATTTACCTAGAAGAGACATAAACTTATCGATTTGTGTGCTGTTAGGACCAAGATCGATGTCACTGAAAATGAAAATTTGATATTCCTTTCCACATGATAGATTCTGTTTCCTTGGTCTTTTCATCATACTGCACAGCAGACAGCACACATACATGGGTAGCTTCTATTTATTATGTGGACAAAATGCAATAGACAAGGCTGTTGGATCCAACATTGTATCGTTTAGGATCTCTACATTTATGCATAGGCAACTCCCTGTCGATTTTTGAGAGATCAAGATCCAGTTCACAGTAGGTACATTATCATATTTGGTTATTATATCATCACGTTTAATGCACCCACTTTACATTAACGTTATCCTTGCTTAATATTTGAGTAATAGCAGCTTCATGTTACGTTTGCCATCCACAGATCACATATGAAAACCAATACGTGAGAAATGGCAAAATAATGTTAATGTTGCATTTGTAAAGCTATGATATACCTATTGGATCAGTCACTCTTTTGATGTCTGGCTTTACTTTGATTTTAACTACTTGCATCTAGTGTAGTCTAAATGAAATGTAACTGACATGTTCCCATTCCAGTTCTAATAATTATTTGGAAGGGTTTGGAAAGAGGTGTTATGTAACATGGATAATGGTAAATTAGATACCAAAATAAACATCACAGGATGGACCTTCCTGACAGTTACCATCCTTTACTGCTTATTGCGATTTGTGAAATTGATGAACGCTACACTTGGGCTTCAATTTTTTATGCTTGTTGGTCAATATTCTCCTCTGAAGCACCAATTTTAAATTTAACTCCTACAATGATTGTTTTAAACTAATTTCCCAGGGGATTGAAGTGTTAAAGACGACATACTATAAACGTTACAGAGATAAATCAGCGGCGTTCTAAATGAAAGTTTGATTATAGAAATAGCAATATGATCATAAAGCGGGTTGAAAATAAAAGAAATTGTGATTAGTGTTTTCATCATTTTTCCACGCTCGTAGTACTATTGTAACGATATCCATAAATTAAACCGAGTGTTGTCATATTGTGATCGATGATTCTTTCAAAGTGTGTGAACACGGGGTAAAACGAACGTACAAACATTTAGCGAAGACTAAATTATATCAATTTTAGTGCCTATTTTTATATAGGAAGGTTTTATCTTTTTTCATCAAAGGTAAACGGATGTCCTCCGTATTAGTAAATATATAACAAAATAGTGTTAAAATATGAAATGAATATGATGCTTTGGACTCAATCTTAGACCATCAATTGTTATGTTTAAGGATGAAAAGCTGGAAAGGTCATTTTGTATTTAATTCTTTGGACTGTTTAATAACACCTTTGAATAACATTACTTTATCTCCATACAAAGATTATGTTAGATTTGTGATACACATTTCTACAAAGATTAGTTTTTTTGACAAACGTTATATATATGTGACATATTTGATCAAATATACAAGAAAGTGTTGAGCTGCGCATTCTGTGTAAGACGATACTGTATAACTTTTAACGCAGTATTGCTAGTTGTTTTAAGACGTGATTACAACAACGTAGCTTAGTTCTGATAAACACAGGGCTAGTTATTGTATAGTAAATTAAATATTACTATTTTATATGCATTTGGTGTCAGAATTTTATATTTACTCATATATATCAAATATGCTTAAGTCAGGTTTCAACTCGTATAAGTGTTCACAGAACGGAGGTACACATTGTCGATAATTGGCAATACAAATTGATCGAAATAGTGAACCAAAACGTATTTTTTGCTATGTGACATGAATATGAACAGTAATTAAAAGCACTCTTATCATAAAGCTCAAGCTGAAAGAAATAATATAGTCCTTGATTCATCGTTGATTACAGATTATCTTTCTTTCAAAATAGTAATGAAAGGATGAGCTTAAAAACCAACGCAATTACAACAACGGTATTTTGTACTTTATTACAAAATCAATACATAAACTAGGTCGTTCAGTGTAACAACATTCCGTTTTGTTGGATGATAACTTCATTCCCTGCATGTTTAAAAAAGTAAGTGTGTTGCAGCAATAGTCCTTGCTGAGTGGTGCACACGAACTGAAGGAATTATAAAGCGACGATCGGAATCAGGGAGTTCCTGTCGGTTTGTGTACAAAACGATCACATAACACAAGGAAGCAAATACACGGTGAAATACAGAGATATACTAAAAATGTTTCTTCTCACAGAAATAATGACGTTTATAGCTCTTCCACTGGATTGAAACAAATGTTCTGCTTGATAAAGTTTGATTGAATGTTGACACTCTTCTGAAAATACATTAATAACAGTGTCAAGTAATGCTCATTGCTCGCAAAAAGTTTTTTTTCTCCAACGATATACCCCATCAAAGGGATACAAATCACTGCTTCCAGATTTGATTTGAATACCAAATACTTCAATACTTTTTCTATGTATTGAGATTTTATTTTAAACTGAATACCCTGAAGTCACAATAATTTGTTTTGTTGCTTCCTACAACAACAAACATGATACGAGTTGTATTGACTTGATAATCTTATATTTTGGACAAGTTTATGTTGATACTGATATGCAGACGATGCACCAAAAGGAATCGTATAAACGATATTTGTACATACATATATAGATACACGCGTGCATGCACACACACACACACACACACACACACACACACACACACATACATACATACATACATACATACATACATACATACATACATACATACATACTAGGACTGAGAGGACAATAACTGTCCATTTTGGACCATATGACGTCGTCGTATAAAGTAATGCCATATGATAGAATGTCAAACAGTTTTACGTTACTGTACCATACCATGCGTTGATCTTTTTTTTTATCTCAAGTAATGCCTTAATGGGCCTTAATGGGCATTTACTTGCGTCGTAGCTCATTACATACCTACTATATGCATGCTAATGTAGTGAGTGAGTAGCTTTGTAATCAATATTTCATCACAATAACCTACCATGGGAAAAATAAAGATATCTGTAATCTAAATAGCATATAGTATTCTTATATATATATATATATATATATATATATATATATATATATATATATATATATATAGTTTTATGGTCTGAAACTAAGTAACATAAAAGAACGGAAATCAACATTTAAAAAAAATCAATAGTGTTCCAAAATATATTCCAATATGGAATGAGTGGATGTTCCTGTAGTCTTGAACTTGTTAATGTAACAATAGCCTGGAGTGGCGTTTTTCTAACAGTCTTTTTATGTGACACAGTAACATATTCTCAAATGTCTTTGTCGGAATCCACTATGATTCCAGATTAATATTTCTGTCAAAGAATGTTATTCAGCACTTTGTATTTCCATTGAATAATGAGAAAGGTCAACATATAATATAAATATCAATGAATATACCACTTTTGCACAAACATAAAAAGAAAACTTTATAAAATGAAGCTTTTTTAAAATTTTAGTAGCATACAATCTGATTAAAATCATATCTCTAATACTCGGATTGCAGACCTGGCAACGACTGTTTATAAGTCATGTTTTGGTGACAACTGAATTAACCAATGGAAATGCATCATTCATAAATTTGAAAATGAATCAATTCTATAGACACACACTGATGCTCTTCAGCTATACTGCTCAGTCTCACCAGTACATGCATCCTAAGCTGTTGCTTTCAAATCTTCAGGTAGGTCAGATAAGATTTTAATCTGGTTGAGTCAAATATACATGTAATTTAGATTATATAAAATTAGGTCTTATGAATGACACAAAATATACATTACGCAACATAAACTTCAGTACTCATAAACTACACCTGCGATTAGATTTTCATCTCGCTTAATGTGCTTGATGTAGATATTGTATTCCTGCAACATCAAACTCAGCCTTTATTATTTCCGATGTTTGTTTTAATTTTACCAATAAGAGTAAGTGGGTTTTAACCACTGAATACAATAATCGGAGAAAGAGCCTAAATACACATCAAAGTGATGTAAAGCCAATGTCAAGGCCAAACATTCCTTCTAAATTGTGGAGTAGTTTCTGGTGCTTAGTTTAGTTTATGAAATTATCACACTGGTTGATCTACACCATCTTCTTGAATCAATACTCCACCAATCGCAACATCACTTGCATCAACAGAAGTTTTAAATGATTTACTGAAATTTGGAGTTGGAAAAACTGGCAAGTCTGAGCGTGATAAAGAACAGTTTTACATCCCATTTTATTTAAATTCTTGGTTATGATTGAGATCATCCAGACTAGATATGTGCCCAGGTGTAGTCGAGTTAGCAGCAGCGGGAAGAGGCCCTAACATAATGGTAAACTATTCTATCACGGGCGATAAGATGTGATAGATTCATTTGTGCTGCATTTTTCCAAACCCGGTTTGCCCTTGTTTTCGATATGAAATAATCACGGCAGTGTCTGGTATGTTCTTCCTGTATACATATACACTGAAGTCTTAACATGTGTCTATAATGTTTAATCAAGACATAGTGACACTTCGCTGTTCAAGGTTCAAGTGAGTCCTGCTTGTCGGGCTGCGATTCGCAAATATGTATAACGTATAGGCTTTTTTTATCCTTAGAACAGCCATACCGACAATTTCCGAACTGCTGCATTCCAGCTTGATAATTTCTCGATTCTACACGAAGAACTAGATGCCAGTGAAGTAAAGGTTCCCCATGTATTTCCGAAACTAAATAATTATATAGTTTGCCTGGTAAAAAGACAGCTGCACCCCTCGCTCTGACATTCTGAGCCCCATTACAGTTCAAACCCAGCCTCACTGGCGTTGATGAAAAACACCCGGCTGATTGCTGGTCTCAGAACCTACACCCCACCCGTGCTATAATCTGGGTACAGCTGATATGTACAAAACAACCCTTCTACATCTACTCGAAGACTAGAAGTTACAGTAATAGTACTTGACTAAATTAGCTCAATGGTATATTCGCATTACCTGTAAGGCAAATGTTGATAGACGTATTCTTAATAAAATATTTTGCATACATAACTGAGTGTTATCTTCGTGCCTAACGCTAGTGACATAAAACACATTTCACAAACAATGAACAAACTAAACCTAAAAAGAATTAAGATCAATTGAAATGTAAAAGCTAGCCAAACTTATTATGCTCGCCAAAAAGGCGCTGGAATGAAATTTTAACTAAACAAAAACCAAGTCAGCCACAATGTATATAAACATTTGCAGCTCTGCTTAGCCAGATAGGCGCTGGAAATGTGCGTGTCCCATGTATGATTTGCATAAAGAGCCGCGTGAAACAAGCAATAGTAAAAGTTCAAATTGAGGGGAAAATATACAATTATTGAAATTAAAATTAACTTTGGTACTAAAACAATCTTTTTTAATAAAATAAACGCACCAAATAGGGTCTATTATTTGTGATAACGATAGTTTGATCAGTCCAGCATCATCAATTGTTCAATTACTCTGACGTAAAATATTTATGACGTTTTGATTTTCTAGGCCAATATATGATTCATGCAAATATTGAATTTAGAATTGATTATGATTATTTTTTTCTTACTAATTAAGGATACTTCATAATATGTTCACACTTTATAGATTCTGATCGAATCTTCTGTAAATTATGTTTCTTTTTTTAGATAAAGCATTGTGTAATAGATTTTTCAAAAAGCTTTAATGTCGTTTAGATTAAAAAAGACTGAATTATAATAATTGTTAATGTCTAATCAAAACCGTATTACACTTTATATACTTAGTAGTTTGTTTTTTTCATCAAAACCTAATTCCAATTCTCCAGCGTTTTAGAAACAAGAAATTGTGTATCTCTTGATTGGCTGAATCGTTTAACAAATTGATAAAGAAATAGAACCAGAAAGATTATAAGTGATTGAAGGAAACTCATCATATAACCGAGATGTAAAATGCCTTCTTAAAAGGAAAGTTGGTGAATATTTTATGAGAAAACACGTCAGTAGTACAGATATTTATTCGAACACCATAAACCATAATGTGGTCATATTTTGCAGAGGAACTAACCTAGAAATGAAATAGATGCTTTGCAAGGCCTAATTGATTGATATACTTATTATTCATATAAGGACAGGACACCATCTGTAAAAATAAAAGGTAAATTGAAAAGAATGAACAGAATCAAGCCCAGCTCTAAGATGTGCTGATCCAAGGCAGCGAAAGCGTAGAGCGGGCCAAAATCAATATATTTGCATTTCAGAGCTATTTCCTGAACGCGCGGGGCCCATGGCGGTCGCCTCGTTTCCCTTGCCCTAGGGACGGGCCTAGACAGAGACTCAGTATTCTGAAATCCAAATTACAAAAGAAATTTAATGAACATTTTCTGACGGCGACGTATGTCTTCACTCTTAAAGGGGAATATTTAGATTTGACAGATCAAAATTATCAGTGACAGCATAAAGTATTTTATTAAATTGAAAGGATATAATAAATCCGTTAAGACTTTTAACCCATCAGAAAATATCAATGGTGGATGAAAAATGAATTGAAACGTAGTATTGAACAATATTTGGGAAAGTCAGTTACATTCATTAAAATATAGTACTTAAAACTGAAGATTTCTTGAACAAGTATTGAAGAAAGAAAAACACGTTACATAGTAAATTTTCAAGATCGGGGAAATCAACATTATAAAGCTTAGTTGAAGAGTTCAGTTTAATATAATTACCGGTTATAGTAAAAGCAACGGGAAATTATTAGCACATATGTAACAGGTTCTGTAAAAAAATAAAAAAATTGCCTTAAATCTATTAATCTATTTGTTGGAATAAAGACTTATCATTAGATAATGGCATTTTACATTCAGACAATCGCCTTCGTACTTGAAATTTGAAAATTTTTAAATTTATTTGACTAACACTTGTATGCTTGAATGAGATAAAAGACAGTAATTTATTCCACGTCCTGGCTAGTCTATACTTACTTCTAATCAAAATGATTTTGCCAATATTTCCTGTCGAACTTTGCTCTATATTTGATAACTAAGTGATCATCGATGTTAAGAACATTAGCCATACAATGGCAATCATTCTAAATTCAATATATATTTGTGTAAACTGTTCAAATGAATTGTTAGTTGATTTTATCGTATAGCCGCTTCCGTGGCTGAAATTGAAAGTCAAATTACCCACAAATATACAGGAACAAAACCAGTTACTGCACATGAGGAAAATCAAATACCTTAAACAGGTTTCTTCCCAAACAATATAAGTTTGTCCTCCGTTTTTTGTTCTGTATGTAGCTAGTTTCACTAGGTTCTTTTAGTAAGTCATACATGGTACCTACATCGTTCGAACGCCTTACCTGGCTGATCTGAGCCAACTTCATAAGTTCTGTTGATTTTGATAACCAAAAAAACTTCTGTTTCATATTATGGGATTACGAACTACAAGCGAAATGTACTTATCTCCGAAACTGACGAGCCTTACGAAATGTACTTATCTCCGAAACTGACGAGCCTTACGACGTACCAAACAACGTACCACCAAACAAATGAAGATACGATGACTCCAATGAGGTTTGAAAGACATATTAACATACTGTTCTTCATACAAATAGTGCTTTGTGTACCATTATTTCCAAGAAACATATAGACTTGCTTCGGTAAGTAACGGAAATAAACAAAGTAATGGGGCCACGTGTTTGGAACTTCTGTGTTGCTTTCAACTAGCATACGTTACCTCAGAGTTCCTCGGCGTATATGTAATATCCAAAATTGAATAGTAAATCGCTAGATAGCAGAGCTGCTTATCTAGCAACTATCGTGGAGAGTGCTAACCTGTGCCACCTCGTTTGTACACACATGGTGGCTCATTTATCGTTTTGTTCGCTGAACATTGTGTCACTAGATTCCTACTGCATGTACTTTTGTACAATAATACAATCTTTTCAGCTCTTTTCTGGCTCACCTGGTCTGATGTGTTTAGCGTCTACCTAGCAAATAATATCTATTTATCGTGTAATCTATTATTATCTGCGTTTTATGCGGATAGATTTAAGAACTAAGGTGGTAAACGTGTACGAAGGTGAATCCATAACTGACAATGCTTTAGAAACGGATCTATAGTACAATTGAGCCGCGTCAGTTCCTTACTGTTTCTGCAAAATTTACTCTGTAGATCGGTTCGGTCCTCCTTGTTGTACATTATGTGTAAATCAGTGTTGATTTAATTTCCCAATTATCCATGTATGTGGTGGAATAAAAAATTCATGTTTACCTGTCAAGTTGTAGAATCTTAATGCATTTGCATTAACTTATCGGTTATCGATATTTTTAATTTTCCACAAACTAACGTTTCTATTGCAGTGTATGTAATAACCGTGTTTCCCTCTTGTTTTTGTTTTTGTTTCTAAGAACGTTCCTATTCACGAGAAGTTAAAAAAATTATCCAAGTTTTATATGGGTGTGTTTAGTCTAATTCTCAACATTATATAATTTTCTAAAAAATCTATGATGAGACATTTATGTTTTGATTTGTTAGTCTGAAAATCAAGCTGATATCACATCCTGAGAACTAGGTCTGCAATTTAATATACATACATATATATACATTTTCTATAACTTCTTGTTCTGTTGTTTATATTCTGATTTTAGATTACTAATTTTATAAACGACTGATATCACATATGGATTTTCTTGCAATGGTGCATTAGTTCAAGTTTGTGAATTTTAACTTTAATTATCATGCTAATTGAAACTGGTGATCTACGATATTAAACAATTTGAAATTGTGGGATTATTAAAGTATTGTCTCAGGCTTTTTAAGACAAATTATTTTAATTGGTTGCCTCCAAATCTTTCGGGGCAAAAAATAACTGGCGATATATGGTTTTTCTTGTGAATGATTGATATAGTTTTTGTTTAAAAGAAAATATAAAATTGGTGGTCTTGGAGAAATATGATACTTTTGTTTTCCAAAATCTTTTGAACAATGTAATGTTAATGTACTCGTGCTAAACCCAGCATTTTAGGTTTCTTGTGAATAAATTGTAAACCAGTTTAACGTGGATATTGCAGGATATGTGGTTTATATATATATATATATATATATATATATATATATATATATATATATATATATATATATATATGCATGTACGCCATTACAGTGCAATACTAACAGATGTACAATAGTTTATATAGGGTGTTTGATAATTTAAATAATTTATTTTAATCGCAGGGCAAAATCACAACATAAATATAACGACCATACATTATGCTTTCCGTCCCCATCTATATATCTAGTTTATCTGCTGCTTTATGTTTCATACTATCATTTAAACAATGGTAAACGGTGGTAGCTTTGTTTAGGTGAAACGGCCATGTTGTTCACAATCCGTGTGAAATTGGGAGAGAATATTTTCATGCTTATTTTGTTAGAAGGGTTTAATCATTATTTCTCGCGGACATATTCGTTCATAGTTTCTGTACTGTTTGAACTCGTTAGAAAGAAAACAAATTGTAGAAGATGGCAATACAAACTTTTATCCTAAAAATCAAGTCGATTGTATCAAACATCATGACTTCAACCACACAAATTTGCATTACAGGTCTATTTTTCGACTTTTTTAAAGTTCCTAGTAAATATAAATCAATACCTATATTGACTTCCCAAACTATGATGCCAGCCTCATGTGACTTGTTTGTTTGTTTGTTTAGGATTTTTAACGTAACTTAAACAAGTTTTCAATCATATCGCTACGATGTCTGCAGTGAGGAGGTTATAATGATATCTAGCACTGGAACATCATGCCGCAGACATATATCATGATGTCCCACCCAGTCACATTATCCTGACACCAGGCCGACCAGTCCTAAAACTAACCTCTTAACGCTGAGCGTCAAGCGAAGCAGCTGTTAGTACCATTTTTGTAAGTCTTTGGTATTACTTGGCCCAGGATCGAATCTACGACCTCCCGCTTTCGCGACGGACGCTCTAACCACTAGACCAAAGGAGCGGTTTCTCATGTGACTTGATGCATCTCATATAATAATTTAAAAGTATATGCTCTCTTTCTTTACGTCGCTCTTTTCACCGTTACGTTCCAAGAAGCTATAGGTTACAAGACGTTTGAAATGCTTTGCATTCTTGGCAATATATTTTCCATTCTTAGCTATAAAACCAATTGAATGTTTATCATTCTTAGTTTCAATATCAATAAGTTGATAAGGAAGGAAAAAACAATCAATTATTATGTCATATCAAGGTTATGTTATTTAAACGGTAGCGAAACAAGGTTCACAAGTTTGAAATTACAACGCAGAAATAGTCGTATTGATCGCAAGTTCCCATGCGCCATTGGTTGCATCGATCAGTGAGTTAATGCTTCATGCTTGCAAACACAATTTAAAATAACAATCATTTTTGTAAATAAAATATCACCGCTTCCGTGGCTGAAATTGATAATCAATCGCTGGCGACAAACTCCAACATCATATCCTTTGTTTGTAGCAGGATGAAGCCGGGACGGGATTGTATTTAGCGAAGACTCTGAAAGTAATATCGTGAATGACTTATTTATCATGTAAGTGAACGATGAATGAATCTGTCACCATATACTTTTATGTGCATAACGCCCAACAATGGATTAATGAGGACGATATGCACCGTCTTCAACAATAGATTCAAGGAAATGATAACGTTGCTAACTGGAACTAATCAGAATGCTTAACTTCAAAGAAAATCAACATAAAATCAGCGAACTTAAACGAGCTTGATTAATATATAGATTTATCACTTGAATGATTAATGCATATAATTTTAAAAAACTACGAATAACATACAATTTTTTTGGGATGATCAATGTATTGATCGTATACAAGACTATCAATAGTATAACATCCACAGCTAGGTTGTATGTATTATTGTTTTTCATTCTTATAACGATAACGATATATGTATTTCACTCATATAATGATATTGATAATTGATTTAAAAAATGGAACATATGCGAGTCAGTTGATGTTCGTCATGCATTTCTGGTTCCACGGCTGTTGTCGAATGGTCAAGGATTGCACGACGCATGCCCACTCCTCTTGTCCGAATTTCCCGAAAGACCCATCTTAAGCTTTAGTTTTCCCGGCAAACCAGTTGGTCGGGAAGTTTGGTCCATCAGTTCGAGTAAACTACTACCGTCCTCATTGCCCACGTCACTATCGACAATAATATGTAGCTTGCATGCAACCCCACTGAATTCTACGAATCTCCGTCACAAACACTGCAAAATTATGTACCTATTGAACCTCGTAGTGCACAAGAATGTTAACTGCTGATGCATCATATACACTACACATGCACTCACATGAATTGTATCCGTTATACATTAATTTAATCTGAGCTTCTGTACAGAGATCATTGTTGTTATAACCACTTTTAAAAATGGATCCATGTCCGACACACAAAACATCTCACTGAATTACACGAACTGGAACAATACTCGGCATTTAATACAAACAACGTATACTTGATTTCAATGTGCGTTCAAATTTTGAAATGGCAGGCTTGCACGGCTAACTTGAGACAGGCCATAATCTATCTAATCGCATGGTCGTGTATTACATGGGTCTGGATGTATGTACAATGTAGAATAACCATGAAACTATATGTATATATATATATATATATATATATATATATATATATATATATATATATATATATATATATATATATATATATATATATATATATATATATAAGTAAATATAATATATCAAATAAAAGTTATAACAAAATTCAAATGCAGTTTGTTAAATACTCAACAGCTGAGACTTGAGCTCGTTAAAATATGTTTTTTTTTTCTTCAACACACAATCAATATCTGATCTGGTTGGGCTGTGCCCGCACTAAGACATTTAGCCTTACCTGCTTTTGGTTTATCCAGTCAGATATTATTACGGTTATTGGTGATTGTCTTTTCAACACAAATATCGAGCTATGTTGTATAGATCCTACAGTTCTGGGTCACAAAATAAAATAGTATTTTTCAATCTTAATATATCCCTTGATTTCTTGGGAAAGAGCATAATCCATCCTAACTCCATCATATCCTTCTTTTTTAAATATGTGGACATGTCCAGTCCATCAACATTAGGTAAATAATTATGGTATTAGAATACCCGATTCTAGTTTCCAAGCTGTAAGATTTTTTTAATTGGTAAAATTGGCCACTGGCGTATAATATACTAACAAATGCAAAGACACCCGCCATTGCATGAAGCGTAGAGATATTTACATTGTTTATATTCAAAGCGTACATATACTTACATTGTCTGTATTCAAAGCGTACATATATTTACATTGTTTATATTCAATGTTGTATGTATTTTATCGTCATTGTAACAAATGGTAGATACATAATACAACTTGTTGAATAACAAAAGAATTTTGTGGTGACATAAATCTGTTCAGTTTTTCGTGACATCAACTTTTATACCTATGTATATATACCTATTCATGTCAAAACCTCAGAGATGAATAGATACGTCAAGATACAATGTAACGTACCCTAATGTCTTCCCTACTTCATGAACACACTAACTGCATATTTGTTAGAATGCTGATGAAGTTTTGCAGTATGAAATGAGTTTTACCTATAAACTTCATATACTTGGCCTTCATATTCTTTCAGGTACTGGTGTTCAGTATTACTAGAAAATGAATTACGGTCAGCTGTGTCATGGTCTAGTTTATGTACATTCATTAGATCTTATTAGCAATTACTACTAGTATGTGATTGTTCAGATCTGATGCATGTGGCTGGTGTAACGGTAGGGTCAGTTGCTTTTGTTTCCTTTAACATTTGTAAAGATCATTTTAAAGCTCTACAGATGTCATTCATATTTAATTGGTAACCAAGACGTTGTTCATTGTGCCTGTTAAATGGTAAAGTGAATTTAAGAAACTCAGAATCAATGCGTGTTTAAGGTTCAGGAGTACAGAATGACTGTAGTGGAATTAAATATTCCAAAATACCACAAAAATCATTAAATATTGAAAATGAATTTCGACACCAGGGGGTGTAGTTTTCTCATCATCATTCAACAAAATCTCATGTATTCATATTTGAAATAATAACGCCCTGATAGACATGTTAGTCACTTTGAACAATGCGATAATGGTGCATTAATATGCATCGAGGTTTGTCCCCTAAATTGTCCCTATCGATATCCTGTTTTAAGACAACCATCGAACGCCAAATCCAGGACTATTTATTATTTCAGTGTTAAATTCAAAGAGTAAATGTCTCTTCCTTTTTTAACATTTCAGTACTGATAAGTTCTAATACTAGTGCAATCGTTTGGGTTTTTCGTCATCTGTTTCAGTTTCGAAAGCCCCTGTCATGCTGTAAACATTTGTTACAAATCATTTAAAACTAATATATTTTTTTTGATACCTCAGTGCTGGCGTTTACTACACTAATTAAATTAACAACATGCTCATCAACAGGCTCGTTCTTAACTGTGTGAATATGTTAAATCACAGCATTTGCCATTTTTGTAAAATTCATGAAATTTAACTGTTTTATCTTGTTTTAAAATGAAGCAAAGATAAATCTTAAGTGTTTTTTGAATCTCATCTTTGTTTTATTAAAGAGTTGATTGATTTTGGCGTTCTGTACAATGATGCCTTACCTCTGTTAAAATTCTACTTCTTTCGTAGCTCTTACAGTGATTTAGTGTATCAGTTATCTTGCTGATCTAAGATGTAATTCTTATGCTAAGCGTATTCATTGTCGTCTTAATTTCGTGACAATTGTATTAAGTATCATTACCTAATTTCTGTTCTAACTATTACCGATGTAATCTTTCGCATCTTAATTTAATTGAACCCTGATGCACACACACACACACACACACACACACACACACACACATATATATATATATATATATATATATATATATATATATATATATATATATATATATATATATATATATATATATATATATATATATATATATATAGATAGATAGATAGATAGATAGATAGATAGATAGATAGATAGATAGGTAGATAGATAGATAGATAGATAGATAGATAGATAGATATCGCTGATAAAGCAACTTTTGTGCATCTAATATGAAATTCTTTCTCTTATGTCTGAAGTGCCGACATTTAGTTACCGCTGCCATTATCACTCTGTTCAACAAGTTTTTTTTATTTATTGTTAATTTGTCCCCCCCCCTTTCGTTGTTACTGCAATCATATCATTTATAATCTCCTTAATGTTTTAACATGAAACGAAGGCCAATGATTTTATTCCTTGCACCGGCTTTACCTCAAGTCGAGTTGGAAAATAATAATAGGGAACATCACATCTTTTTACTCATATAACTTCTTTGACTTTTGACTATTAAGTTTTAACCGATTGCATTGCACTATAATGTTGTTCAATTTTAACATTTTTATTTTCCTTCTTATTTGAAACATAAATGTGACAATAGTTAGGGCCAGATGTACTTATTCTCATTTAGATATGATATGCAACGTATTGAATAACATTTGTAGTAAGGCAAAATTCCATGCAATGTTATTTAGTCATGAACTGCCTGAATGCAACTGAAATAATTAGCTTTACGACTTCTTCAATATCCCTTCCTGACTGTGAGCCAGTTGCAAACCGGAATACATTTTACAAATGCATACTGTAGGGAATAATAGGAGCGGAGTTTTATGTCACAAACTTAATCGTAATCATTATGGCTTTTGTTCAGTCGACATTTGTCTGCATCTAAAGGTTCCGCTACTTATTAGCCAAACCATTAAAGTGTATATCACTATAGGTTATACTTTCCATTTGCAACCACGATGATAACAATAACAAACGTATGCATGCTGCCAGATAGTTTCTTCTGAACTAGTTAGGTAAAAAGTAAACAATTTGTTTTATACCGGCTCTTGTATCCATGTTAGATGGTCCACGTAACTGCATGTAAGTAGTCTCTTAGAAAGAGTGATGTAGCAAAATGGGAGAACAGACTGGTTATCTTAATAGCAGATACTTTAGCATTGCTCTCACTCGCTCGATTTTTATCTATACGTAAATCCTATGATATTTATCAAACGATTAAAAGCTTTTCATTGCTTTGCACACTCCATCTGTAATTGAAACTTTTAAGCATTTGTGTGATATGGTTTGATAACGTCTAATCCTGTTGTTCTTCAATTGTTTTAATTTTCTCAGTTTCTTAGATTAATAGGGTACGGAATTTTCCGCTTCATCAGCTAGCATTATAAACATAAACCTAAGCGATAAGATGTCTAGAATAGATAAACAACAACCTATCAAAATAATACATTGTGTTGTTACGCTGGAGAAAGTTAAACTTGTACAATTCCATTCACTTAGTCTGTATGTGTTATTGTTATTTAGTCAACTGGGAATATAAAATTCCTTTCAATTGGTTCCTAATATTCATGTTTTATGGGGCTGTTTCGGTAATGTCATCTTTTGTATTGTAACGTTTACATGTTCTTGCCTTCATGTTTAGTTCTGTATCTTCCATGTCTCGATTATTTGCAAATAAAAGCGGAAATGTGTATCAAAATGAATATGCTTCTGATGCCCGTTTTTCCCTGAGACGATTTCAAATGTTCAAAGAGATTAAATCTAAGCTGACTTACGAGTTTAATTTTGATCAATGGAATATTTCTGAAATCTAATTACCAGGAGATTTTGCACGGTAAGGACAAGATACAGGCGTAAATCTGTTTCACAAAGGAATCAGCTCGTGTGAACCTTCACGAAAGGCATTCGTGCTTAAACGACCAAAGTTGAATGAAGTAATAAATAATTTATATCGTTAGATAATCTTATTTTGTTCATTTATAAATCGTGTGAGTTTAACTTTGGAATATAATTGCTAGTTCCATATTTCATAATCTATGCTACAGCATTAGTTAATACGTTAGACATTTAAGCGGTTCTAGCACTGATAAACCTGTTATATGGTTCTGGACCATGTGTTCAAACGTTTTAGTAGAGAGCTGTTGTCACTTCGATTGGGGGACAAAAACCTGTCCGATTCCACTTTGTACTCCTCTATTACTTCTGTAGAAATGGATTTAAAGCTGCGTTAGAAATCCAAAGCACACAAACTCTTTTGCACACATTGTTTCTTTTTATATTTAACTTTGGGCAATCAAATTTAGCTTTCCTCGTTGACATGTTTGCTAGATCCTTGCTGTGTAAATTAGTGAATCATAGTACATGTTCATAACTTTAATTAGCCAGTTGAAAATGGAAATGATGTCTGTATTCTTGATAATATGCCTGTACTAGGTGATGATGCAAATCTTGGTAATTGTTTCTTTGATGTCACGCCAATTTGAGATACTTTAACTTCCAAAGGTGGTATTAGCATATAAAAGGAGGAAAGAAACAAACTAGATAACTAAAGAGTTAAGTAAATGGTGTGAAACGTGTCAAGTCTGAATCACACTCTATAAACTCTGATGTTAAAATGTGTGGGAAATATATCGAAAGTGAAAATATTACACTCAAAAAAGAAACATCCCCTCTCACCCAAAATTGTACTAGAGTAACAGTCAAAACGTGTTGGAAGTAAAAGCACAATTAGATGGACATTCAGCACAATTGGTGAGAATGTTTAAATAAATAATTGAAACAAAATTCATTTCAAAAGTTGAAGACTGATGTACCGAGTTAGAGAAAAGGGGCAGAAATGGCTGTTATTTGCCAGTACATTATGTACGTCAACAAGACAGTATGTATGACTATATCAATGGTTGCTATGTCTGTAGAAAAAGTTCTGAAAAGGTTTTTAAAAGAGCAGACAAAGAACAATGAATGGTGGTGCTCAGTCAAGTGGCCAAGATTAGTAATGCATTTAGAAAATTAAAAAGAGTTTCAAAGAACTCACATGTTCAGCAGTAGAACTACGTTAAGTTATTGGTAGTACAATACGCAGGATTTTCTAAACAGCTCGAAGGGTTGTTTCTCTTCGAACTGAATGTTAATTTACTTGCTTTTGCTAAAGTGGGTTTTCTATTTATATTTTCGTCGATGGTGTAAATTAAGCTTCAAGTGAAATTTGCCAAGAATAAGTTATTCTTTGAATTTTCTTCATGTAATAGAACGCTTTTCTAGTACCCCGCTACTAAGCTACTTTACGAAGTAAAATATAGTCACCACTTCAACCATTAGTGTTACTGATATATAACTGTTAGTCAATATGGTAAACATTGTTTAGAAACAAAAGTGCTTGTCTATATAACAAATATTGTCTAAGGGATTTTTATCTTTAGTACTGGTAGTTTTTATACCAGACGAAAAGGATTATATTGATTTATGTCAATTGTTCTTCCATACAATGGAAGTGCTCGTTTTTATCACCATGTTGCTCTGGATATAAACCTAAAACATCGGCATCAATATCATCATGCAATTGCACTATGGGTAATGTATTGTTGAACATGTTTAGCAATATTTTCAGCTGTGTCAAAACCCTTCATACTTAAACCTAACAGCTCTAATTACATTTTAGCAGTATTCTGTACAAACACAGAGAGCAACAGATGATGTGTTTTGTACACGTGCCGTGAATGTACAGACTTCATGAGACCTCATACTTTTATTTAACCATACCATACTTTCGAGCTATATTTGTTGCCGTCGTGCAGAAAGTACAATATAACACAACGTCCTGTCAGCATTAATTAATTGTATACCGATGATTTCCAATACTCCACAATACATGCTTAATTGTTCAAGGTTCACCTATAAGTAGCCAATCAAACAGCAGGTGTAAGCTCCTTTGATAAAAGAGTTTATATATATATATATATATATATATATATATATATATATATATATATATATATTTGCATGCAGTTAGTCATACATACATACATACATACATACATACATACATACATACATACATACATACATAGGACACCCCGTTGCATTTTCGTCAAGCCTCTTAATTGTTCTGTATGACGTTGTCCATAAGTAACGTAGAATAGTTTTTTTTTATTGCATGTTATGATTCTGTGCTGAGCATTATCTTTCAAATGCAACAATATATCTTTCATTAGAAGATGAAACCTTTTAAGTTTGTAACAAATATATAATTGTAAAACCATGTAATGAAATCCACAAACGTTTAGCAATAAATCAAATAATAAACAATAGAAGCAAAATGCAGTGGAAGAGCAATATAGCGTTTTTCTAAATTCTCTGTGGAACTCGTACATGTAAGGCATAAAATATGTATGAGCGAGAAAGGAATCATCAATACCTGCTGACTGAAGGGCTGATACAAAAGAATAAACACTGGAACTCAATTAAATTACGCCACTACGAACTTTCGGAAAGGTCTGGAATGCTTTCAAAATATTTGTTTTCATGCCGAGATCAATTAAATCTAAATAACTTAAATAAATGCAATCTTGCTATGAAATAATAGGAACAATTATCTGTATGCCGAAAATAATCATAACAATTTATTCACAATTTGTAGGAACATATACGAAATACACCATGATATAAAACAATATAAGAAAAACGCATTTAAATGTCTGACCCTCGAAGATTACGGAATGTAAAATAAATAATGCTGCTAACATAAGGTGGAACGAGTCCTGGAATAATCTCGATTTGGAAGGTGAAGTGTAAGTACTATTGCAAAATACATTGAATGCAATACTGAGTTTTTTATGTAGAAAGTTGTAATCCATTTACAAATCTGACAGAAAGGCGAATAATAGCCATTGTACAATCTAATCGTTGAATGTTCTCGATCTGAAAAAAAAACATTTCTTTGCAATTTTAGAAACTTGGAGATATATGTCAGGTTACTCACGGGTTATGAGCGTTATTCGTATAGTATTGTACAAGCCCCACCTGTCAAAGGGTAAGTGTTAAGTCCCACTTGTCAAGGGGTATTTTATAGGGCATAACCGTCTTTTGATCCGGAAATCGGATTCCACCGGATAGTATGAACTTCCGATTAATCGGAGTCGGACAAGGCAGGAACGACCGATTCGAATAATAAAAATAATAAAGTTGAATTTCTATAGCACCGTGTCTAACACTGCGTGTCATTCAATAGTGCGTTAATAAAGTTAAATAAGAAGTCAGAAAAGTCCAATATGGTCATCACAACCACGCTGTGAGACAATCTATTTGAACCGACGGGTGAAAACCGGAAATGAGACCGGATATGGTAAAGTACTAAGTAACATGCTAGAAACGGCAAAACCAGATACCAGAAACCCGGAAAAGGAAGATGAAATTTTTTAGAAAAAAAATACGGATTTAGCATTTCCGATTAATCGAATCGTATCCGGAATCGGAAAAACTTCATGCCCAAAATCCGGAATCGGAAATCGGTAGAAAAATGCTAATCGGTTATGCCCTAGTATTTTACAACATATTATACTAATAACTATAACCCACTTCTTTTGATACTCGTTATCTAAGAGATGACCGCCCTCGATATAATTGCCCGGTTTGAGTATGAGAATAGATAGGGTAAACTCAGCAGGTATAATGAACAAACAACTCCGAGCCCCCGTAAAGATAAATAAACAATTTAATCAATTACATACACAATTATGAAACTTCCTCTCATTAGAAATACACGCGGTTTAGAAATCCAACTTTCACCGAATTACAATAAGATTTGGAACAGATTTAAACAAATTAGCCATTCTATTACTGATAGTTTTAAATCATCATAGGATCGATTCGATGTTGTTCTAGAAGACCCTGTCTCGTCCACCCTCTAGATACTCAGCACTCGTGGATGTTTCCGCTTGATTCCGGACTTGTCCACTATATCATGCGTTCACTGCAATTTCCATCTCAATTTCTTTTCCCAAAGTTTACGCCGCTGTTCCCGTAACTTCACCATCTCCTAAAAGCTATTTTCTTCCTTTCAAAAGAAAATTAAAACAACCTAAGTCTCTCGTTACAATGGTTACTATTACGACTTTCCATTATTCCTGGTTCGAGCAATCAGATATTTATATCAGTGATAACAACTTTACGGCTAGTAATTAACTACATATGTCCTCAGATGAATGTCCTGAGAGAGGCTTTGGCTCTCCACCAGACACTCTATTAATAAACAAATCTACGAAGCCGCTAAGAAGAACGTCACAAACATAGTCCATTTAGCCAAATCATCCCAATACAGTACTAGGATCACGGAGAGTTCCAGCTGCAAAGAGCTCTTCGAGATAACTAACAAACTAATGTCAAGGAACAAATGTACACCACTTCCAACAACCTTCTCTCCACTAGACCTACCAGACCAATTTGCAAATTTCTTCGATGACAAAGTACAAACCATTCGAGATTCGCTTGACAGCACAATTTAAACTGATTCGTCACCATACAGTTATGATGCAGAATTTCAGCGACAACCGTTAGGAGCATTTGAACCTGTTTCTATTGATTTAGTACGGACAATCATGATAAAAATTGCACCAAAGTCTTGTGAACTTGATCCAATTCCGACATCACTGCTGCTTGAGTGCTTAGACCCAATATTGCCTTCACTAACTGATGTTATTAATATCTCTCTCTCATCAGGGGAATTCCCATCATTTTTCAAAACTGCCATCGTAAAGCCACTGCTGAAGAAACCCACACTGGTCCATAACGATTTAAAGAACTACTTCCCATTTTCTAATTTCCCATTCATATAAAAAATCTTAGAAAAGGTTGTTCTAACTCAGCTTGTCTATCATTTGAATTCAAACAGTCTTTTTAGCAATGTACAGTCTGCATATCGCCATTGCCACAGTACGGAAACTACTCTTCTGAAAGTATTTAGTGACATTCTCTATGCTTTGGATAGTGGAAAGATTACAGTCCTCACTCTCCTGGATTTATCTGCAGCATTTGACAAAACAGACTATGATATATTACTTCACCGTCTCCAGCATGTATTTGGCATTCAGAATATAGCCATACAGTGGTTCAAGTCCTACTTAGTTAACAGGACACAAATTATATCTGCAAATGGAATACACTCCAGCCCAGTTGACGTATGTTGTGGTGTTCCACAGGGATCTGTTATTGGACCTGTTCTCTTCATTCTGTATACTCAGCCGCTTTCAAGTGTCATAGATCATCACCCAGTGTCGCACCAATTGTATGCTGATGACACCCAAATATACAAGTCTAGCCACCCAACTGAAGTTGATGCTACCATCCATGGAGTAGAGAAGTGCATTTCTGATGTGAAACCATGGATGACATGTAACAAGCTGTAGATGAATGATGATAAAACTGAGGCTATTCTGATCACAACATAAAGACTTTCTCATTCACATCCTTTAACTCAGACAATAAATATCAGCAACACCAACATTAAATTCTCACAGTCAGTACGGCATCAGTTCCATTCGTAAATATCTTTCAGTTGATGCCACTAAAACACTTATGTGTTCATTGGTACTTTCCAGACTGGACTATTGTAACTCAATTCTGTTTGGTTCGTCACAATATTTACTCCAGAAACTTCAAAAAGTTCAAAACACAGCTGCACGGATCATCTTTAGAGTACATGTACCTCGATCAGAGCACACCTCACCACTGCTCTGTACCCTATACTGGCTATCAATTCTATACAGAATCAAACACAAAATTTGTTCTCTGTGCTATGTTTCAATGACAGACTCCAGTCCAACATACCTATCAAGCTTCACCCATGTGTATACACCACCTAGATCCTTATGCTCTTCTTCTGATAATCGTATACTCATTGTTCCCAAGGTGAAAACAAAGTCATATGGACAACGTTCGCTTGCACACCAGGGCCGGGCGACGTGGAACGAATTGTCCATTGAAATTAGACACAAAGACAAAGTGGTCCCTTTTAAGAGTGCTCTTAAGACTCACCTGTTTCGACTGCAGGGACAAACTTAGCGACCTAATCATGTTTTGTATCTTATATGTTTTCAGTATGTTTTTATGTTTTCCAATTTCATTGTTTTGTTATTTGTTGTTCTGTAGTGGTCATATTATTATTGATGGTGTAAATCGCTTAGAGCTTCGTAAGATTAGGCGGTATACAAAGTCCTCATTATTATTATTATTATGCAGTTAAACTAATTGTTAATTCGTTTTGCCTTGACCTAATAAATTAACGTACTACCAAGCGTGACGTTGAATTAAGGCTTTGCCTTAATTTCCACAGAACATAAATCGTATACACTGTCGCTAAATCATCTATGAAATCAAAATTCGGAGAATTCACATGTATTCTTGTAAATCATTGACTAATGTAATACATTAAATTCTTAAAACAAAATCATTATTCAAACAAGATGATTGAAGAATTAACGTAACACTTCCTATTCATAACTCAGCATAATGTTTTACGACATAAATTAATACTACGTCATTCTTAACTAAGAATTAAGGTAAGGATTCACACTCATAATTCAAAAGCACATTATTATACAAATGTATCAAATGAAATCAAGTATACAAAAGTATCAACGGAAATCATGCAGACCTGTAAATTAAAGCAAGCATCATATAAATTGCATCAACAATATTCACAGAATTATGACAGTACCTTTGTGTTTTTGGTGTGTCCCTTCCTTAGTTTGGCGTTTTCTCCTGGACTATGACTTAACGGATGTACTTCTCTAAAATAACATCCGGAGCCTTTACTAAATAATTCTACCCCATGTGTCTCTAACAGAGCAATTTCAAGACTAATTTCAAATTTAGCTAGTGCGATATTATGTCCTACGCATTTTCGTGTGAAAGCACGCCCTTTATTTAAGCGTGACCAATCAGAATCAAATGTATTTCCCTCTAAAGTCGCTTACGTCATGGTCAATATGAAATGTTTGGTTTTAAGTAACAGAATCTCTGCATTTTCTCAATTCTGACACTTTTCGTGAGAATTGAAACTTTAAAAAGTCGCTAGCAGTCAGACTAGCTGCTGAGTAAACAACGTTTAATTACTACAACGGTCACATCCTACTATACAGATCCCTCTTTGACACAGCGTGTCATCATAAATCTAACTAATGGCTATCTGGTCTCACCTAATGGTTTATTAATAGATCGACTGAAATTTTCCACTTCACAATATATAACAAAACTGAGAAAAATAACATACAACAGTGAAAACAAGTCCATACCTGAATGTTGATTAGAAACATAAATAACGCCGTGTTGCGTGCATGTAAGTAACGCTTTCTCTGTGATGCCTATATTTATATGTCTCTTTCTATTATGTATACATCTGAAGTTTCACTTTATGTTTTATGCGTACATTTCATTTGGTAACTTATTATTTTGTTTGCAAAACAATACTTTGTTGTTGATAATGTTAGCAATTAATCCACTGTTATTGTTATCCGTTATAAAAAGCGTTTTATCTTTAAATTGATTCGATCCCATTTTTTTAATTGAGTGAAACATATCTTTTTGTCAAGCTTATTGTTTTTCCGTGTTTTCATAAAGAATCAAGTCTCAAATGTTATTATATCATACAAACATGAAGATACAAATTCTTATCTAATTGACGTGAGATTGCGTTGAATTACATTTCGTACAGATGAATACATTTGTGTTTCAATCTCACTGATATTGCGGTGAATAACAATTTATCAGAGATGGATACATATGTTTCAATCTCACTGAGATTGCGTTGAATAACATCTTCAGAGATGGATACATCTGTGCTTCAATCTCATCAAGCATAAAAAAGAATGCAATATAAAATGCTTGTATATAAATTGACTTAAATATATTTGTGTGCATTTATGGCACTTTTATTGCCCACAACGATCATTTCCCATATCATCAACAACATATTAGCATTTGTCTTTTCCTTTAAAACTCTCGTCTTTCGGACTAAATGAAATTACTTCAAAGCCTCTCATTGTTGCCGTTTGTTACTGCATACAGACGGTGTGGAAGATGGGGACAGGGTTACAGCTGCAGCTGAAACTCAACCCGATGTCCCGATAAAACATTTTACCACACAGATATGTCTTGCTTCTGATAAAACCTTTACTTTCACCACACAAAGTAGTCGTGCCTAGCATATATGCCATACCTACCATAGTAAAACCTACCATACCAAATAGTCATGCTTCTGATAAAACCTTTACTTTCACCACACAAAGTAGTCGTGCCTAGCATATATGCCATACCTACCATAGTAAAACCTACCATACCAAATAGTCATGCTTGGGATAAACCCGTTACTTTTGCCACACAAATTCTTCATGATCGTGATAAAACTAAGAAGACCACGACCTAGTCATAAAATTGGACATTTGACACCACTTTATCAACCAAAATCTAAGAGAAACACGGCTTAGTCATACAATTATAAAATTTGACACCACTATATTATCCCAAATTTAAGAGAAATACGACCTAGTCATAAATTCTTAAAATTGACACCACTTTATTATCCCAAATCTAAGAAAAACACTACCTAGTCATGGGGCCCCAAGTGGCCGAGAGGTCTAAAGCGCTCTCCGTTACGGACCACTGCCGTCTCCCCTCTGTCTGCATGGGTTCTAGTATCAGATTCGGCTAATGTGGGTATGTGAGAAAGATTGCCAGTAGCTTCTCGTGGATTGGTGGTTCTTTCTGGGGTTTTCCCGGGTTCTTCCTCCACCATTAATACTGGCTGTTATGTATAGCCTATCGTGTGCTGAAACATGGCGTTAAACAGTACAACAACATCGACCTAGTCATACATTCTGAACAAAATGGAACAAACGTGGTCCATCCTGTTGACGGCCTAGTACATACATACATACATACATACATACATACATACATACATACATACATACATACATACATACATACATACATACATACATACATACATACATACATACATACATACATTAATAGTCTTTACAAATCGTAACTCGTACTGACCGAATTTTGATGATAAATAAGTCATTTGTCGTTCCTGTATAGCTAAAAAAAAGTGAATCAGTCAATTCTTTCTCAAAATAAAATGTATAGTGATGATTTTCTCAGCAATTTATACCCCAAGGGGCGTTTTTTCCAAATTGGATACTATGATATATAAGATACTAGTGGCGTATATTTAATTACATTCCTATAAAACGACAGTATTGAATCAAAACATCTTGTGGAAATCAAATTAAGCAATACCCGAGAGAAATTAATTGGAATAATACTTTATCACTGTAATACGATACCAGGGTGTTAATCGTAAAATATGCAAGCGGGAGAAAGGGAATACTGACATTAATAGCAAAAGGCTTCCAAACTTTTCTAAACATTCCGATCAGCTTGTTGAAAGCTAAATTTGCTGAGACTGCTTAATTGATTGATAAAGAGCCATTCATAACAATATGGTTATTTTTTTTAAATAATTGAAAAGTTGTGCTTTCTGCTTTGTAAAATCTTTTTTTTGCTTAGTATTGTTCGGAACCATTTCGGCTTTTTCAGATGAAACAACTTAACAGACCTGTTTGAAACATCTTCCACATGATATGCATCTTTCATATAATAGAGACCGCTCTTTTGGTCTAGAGGTTAGAACGTCTGCCTCGTATGCGATAGGTCGTAGGTTCGAACAGCCGCCGAGTCATACAAAAGACTTTTAAAAATGGCACTAACAGCTGTCTCGCTTGGCGCTCAGCATTAAGAGGTTAGTTTTAGGACTTGTCGGCCTGGTGTCAGCATAATGTGACTGGGTGGGACATGATACTACATATCTGCGGTCAGATGTCCCAGTGCTAGACATCACTATATATTACCACACTCCAGACGTCGTTGCGATTTGACTGTTAAATTACGTTTAAAATCCTAATCACAGACACACACACACACACACACACACACACACACATACATTTCATAGAGAATATGTTACTGGTAGACTTACATACCACGATAACGTAACTGCTTTTTTATATTTCCTTTTATAGCCTGAGATGGCTTTTAGATAAATTAATCTCCAAGTACAGAACTATAAGACCGAAAATAATCGCTGGGTTTAACTCCTGGGATTCAATGTATGGCGAATGAGGGCGTCAAGGATAATATACGGATTCGATTTTTCTAGTGATGTTATTGATGCAGTATTTTAAAATTTGTTTGAGCTAGATTGGGAATTGGAGAATTGGGTGTTTGATTTTTGTTTTTCTTTTCTCGGTGCCAATTTTAGACAATAAGCACAACTCATCAGTAAATTTGTTTTATTGATTTACATACAATACCAGAGCCAAACACACTTTGCTGAAAAAGTCGACTTTGTACATTTTGCGAAATATTCATACAAATCTACTGTATAATAAAACTGGGTGTTCAAGTACGTGCATTCAAATCGATGCAAATCAAGCGTTTATTGTATCAGTCATTACGAAAATGAACGGAAGCAATCTCATTGAAAACTCTCATAGCGAACTTTAAAGAAGGCAGAACATGTATGCTAGACGTCAGGCGTTGCAACGAAACATCTAAACATATGTGGTCTTTAAGTCGGGTAAAATCTTTAAGTCGGGTAAAATCTTTTCCCAAAAAGTAGTATGATGCAGCATGCTAAATTCTTTTGCATGTCTTGAATTGCTACAAATGATAAACTGAAAGATACTAAATACTGACGCATGACCACAGAGCATGTAATAAATGTAATAGTACAATGGCACAAGTTAGCAAACATATTAAGTTAACACGTAAAAACGAAAGATAAAAGATCTAGTTTATTTCTTGCATTTATCGAAATCCTTATTTTGCCTGAGCAGATAATCTTAAATTGAACCCCATAAACTAGAAATAAATTACACATTTGGAACTAAGATAGGCAACCGTACAGAGAGGGGTACAGGCGCGCGCTTGCGTGTGTGTACGTTTATGTATGTATGAGTGTGTGTGTGTCCCAAAAGTATTAATCAGATAGTACTGGTCACCTAACATCAAAATAAATGGACATAATTAATTATGACATGTATATAAAAGGACGCAGACATCAAGTCTGGTTTGATTAGAGATTATTCTATACAGCACGAAGACATACTTGATAAATACTGATGGATTTCATTGCAGCTATTATGCAATAATGCGACTCGGCTTTGACCTGAATAGACATTGAAAAGAGCTGCTTAAACACTACCAAAATGGCTTTGATTTTTGCATCCCTCAGAGCAGGTGATTGGTTGAGGGTATTCCCTCAGGGCAGTTGGTTGTGCAGGATGTTTTCCATAGCGCCAACTCTGGTTAATTTAGCAAGACGTTTCTTTAAAGAGTTAAGGAACAATCTTTGTAAGAACAGTGCAAGTTTCATTCATCCGACGTTCTGGAAGATGACTAGAACACGAAAAGATACTGTACATTTGTTCTCTTAGTAAATTGTCTCGATTTTATCTTGAAACGATATGCTCAGTTACGACCTTATTTGAATGACACTTACTTCGAATTACATCGCGAAAAATGATATAATTCCCCTATCATTAGAGTACAAGAGAAACAATTATTTCTTTTCTTCATAGCAAATTAGTCTGCATTGGTAAAAGATACTTAATACAGTGATGACTAAAAATAACAGAATATGAAAATGGAGATGTCACTATTCCACAAGAATCGGTTTTGACTAGTTAATCCTACTAGTTTTGGATTTCGTGCTGAAACGTGAATGTTGTCGTAGCACAAACTAAAACTTCACTGAACATTCCGAAATTAAATTGAGTTGTTTGTCAATTAGTAAAAAAAATAGAATTAATGTGGTATTATATGGATCACGTTTATTAAAATGTTACATCTTTTGTTATGGGGTCGCTCAACAGACATTATATACCTTTGACAGCGACATGTGTCAAGAGAAGCTGTTTACACTTCACATGCACAATGGAGAAAACGTTGGCCTACTTTTTTACTTCTTTCCTTTTTTCCTGCATAAAGACTGAAACCACTTTAGATGCTTTTGCATATGTTGAAATAGGAAAAACGACTTATTCTAGCGTAGGTAATAGCAGCTTCTGAAAGTGCATCTCTCTCTCTCTCTCTCTCTCTCTCTCTCTCTCTCTCTCTCTCTCTCTCTCTCTCTATATATATATATATATATATATATATATATATATAACTTATTTATTATGATACATTTGACGCTGATTGACATTTACTTTAAATTGTGTTTGGCTATTACTTTTTAACTTTGTTTGTAGTTAGAACAAAATGGAAACACCGTTTTAAGTACCTGAGTCATTCTTTTGAGTATGATTTTCTTTTATGAGGTTAAGTAGAGACATCACGATTCAGAGATAGAACGGTGTTATAGGCTAGGTGTATCATGTTTAGCGAATCAAACATCAGTATTAGCATTACTTGAATGTCCCTGTTTTCCACTATTTTTATGGATCTCAAGATAACGGTATAACGGTCGTGGTCAAATGAAAGGTTCTAAAACGTGCTAACACTACAAATAAAAACCTCTAATCATTTAATCAACATACACCACGAAATCTTAATTTCACAATTGCGTGTTTGTTTAGTTGTTTTTTCTTCTTCTTCGTCTCGTTTCACATTTGAATTATTCAAGAGTAAGTCTTTTTTAATCAAATGTTAATACTATGCCCCTTGCAATTAGAAATTTAGGAAGAGTCCATTTCATATAATAAATTTTATATAATAAAAACACTACTCCATGCTGTCGTCACGTCTCTTGAACGTTCTACATTTTGGCGAACACTCCTAGAAATAGGGTAATTACAAGAGCATGGTATGTTCTTACCAACCCCGACACTCAACAAATAATCAACAAATAATTACTCAAATCTACCAGTAAATAAACGTGGACGTAAATTCAAACAGAACATATCCTAGGATTTTTACATTAGGTTCTCAAGACGATGTGAATTTACAGCATCCGAGTTGAGCATTAAGGAACAGATGAAAAGTCCATTGAATATATCGTTACGTCATATGACATCAATGGCTTTTAAACGGCACTAAGACAAAAGCATGAGACCGCCGGACTGGTAACGAAAGTGCCTCTGTATTGATCGCCTGCACTCAAGTTTAATGCAGTGTGTATTGTATGTATCTGACGAGTTCCAATTCGGCTCTGGATACGAGCGCAGGCCAACGCATCCCAGAATGGAACAAAAATGACGATTGCTTCATATCATGTTCTCCCTTGGGTGTCATGGAAATGAACAATGTGTTTGCCCATACTCATTCGCTTTATAATGTGCACTTATTATTAGGTTATCCTGCTTTCGTTCAATTTGGACTATTTCTATCTCTGTCCACCTTTTATCACGCAAAAAAGTCGCTCTTTTCATTCGAATATCACTCTTTCCATTCGGATTCCCGTGGGAGTCATACCATCTCCCTCTAGCGAGATCGCAAATACACGGTCTGCGCAGTGTAACTGAGGACTGCTAATAAATAGTCGTTCCCACAACGGTAACTTAACAGAGTTTACAAGCGGCCCTGCACAGGTAGCGATTCTTTCGAGGGAGGTGTGATATTATCTTTCAAGAGATTTGTATAGCAAACCATTATTTCAGACAGAGCTATATTGTAAGGAATACGTTTTATAGGGTTGCCACAATACTCAGTTTAGTTTTGAATCAGATTTTCGAGGAAGTGTATTTTCTATTTTCAATATTAAGTTTTCTGTGGAAGGTATTACAGAGAGATGAAAATTTTGGAAATATGCCACAACCATCGTCTGGAAATGGAAGACGTTGGAAATTCAGCATCTTGCATATAGGACCGAGGGACATAATAACATGTAAGTAAAATAAGACATTTTTTATCTGTTTTTTTTTAAACCAAATTTTGGTATGTTAGCTTAGTAACCAAATTCTATGTTATAATCTAGGCGAGAGCGTTCATTTTTCACACAGAAAAACATATGAAAAACAAGGAATCTGTTGCACTAATTCAGATTTTAAATATTAAAAATGTTAGCCTGTAAACTGGATATGCAAAACGTTGTTTACCCCATTGCTGTACGGTTTTCTCTTCTTTCTGTCATTTCTTTCATAAAAGAACATTTTATCTGTACCGTCAAAAGTAAAAGAGAGGAACTCTCGATACGTGTTTTCTTTCTTTCAGTAAGAAAGGCGCAAAATACCAGAAAACAATGCACAAACTCGCAAAATACCAGAAAACAATGCACGAACTCGCAAAATACCAGAAAACAATGCACGAACTCGCAGCGCAATAAACATTAGGCGTGTTCGACTTAGTGTTGGATGTGTGATAATATTTTTTGTAGAAACTCACATCTTTTAGTATCAGATCAAGAAAAACTTCTATACGGGGTCCTAATATTCGTGAAATGGCTATGTTGTGCATATTTCGGGGAAATATAACATTATGTGAATCTTGTATTTGCATAGTTTATTCAAGTTGCACATTTACAAATTCGCATGTGTCGGTTTGATTATGTTAGATATGTGGTTTTGTAAGTTTATCAAAAAGGTTAAATACAGTTCCAAATTGTAAACTCATTGCTTCGTCTTCCATACTTTATGATGGAATGTGTTTGAAATTGTAAATTACTCATTAAATAATAGCTCATAAGACAAACATGCTGGAGTCGGTTGTAGGAGCCGGCATAATACAATATTTCTTCATTCATGTATTTGATGAATATATGAGATTGTCGGTGTAAATAGAGCAAAGTTATTGTTTTTCCTTGTGTTATTGTTGGGGTCTAAACGTGAATGTCACACAAAATGATACTAAAACAGATGCACGCTTGACATCAAGCAACATTATTACAAAATAAATCTTACAGCTTAGCAAACAATCTACATGCATATTGGTATTTGTACTTTCTGGCATATATGGCTCAAATAAAAGTAGACGATCGTTTTGCAACTAAACTGTTGTACATACTTTGATAAAATCGCCAAAAAATGAACATATGCATGCATGCTTTTTTTACTTATAATAAGCTGGTACGGCTTTTTCACTAACCACCAAGTAAAACAAATATGTCATTTTCCCCATTAATATGAAATGAATTATTCATAGGCAGTTATTTCTTATTCATATTTTCTTTAATACTTTTGATATAAGATTTAACGTAAGTGGAAGACGCTTCAACTCCAGTCACGCAAAGCAACCATGTCCCTGTCGGAAGTCAACACATACATCAACATTACCAGACAGAAATACTAAAGCAATTTTTTCTTCTTCATGCCTATACGGTCAGATAAAGATTAGATAGGAACCATACTGAACTACAGATGCATTTTACTGTTTTCAGTCTGGTTAATATTTGAAAGACAATGAGGAGCTATAGTGTGCAACATGACGATGTTTTAAACTCTGAAATAAGTTAGAGCTTGGAATATTGATCTACATGTACAGCATCTTGCATTGATGCGGTTTCCATAGTTGTACCCTTAATATTTTCTCCAAATAATACCTTCTTTTTTTGTTCATATCATTTATATTTATTATTCATCCGTATATTGTTGTCGATCTCTTTCAGTTCATTCTATATATAAACAATTTGTCTATTATTTATTTTCTTCTTTCATCGCGGTAGTTAACGATGACAAACAGGTCTTTATATTAATCGTGGTTGGCAAGAGTGTGAAGGTAACTCTTTTTGAAATACAATATATGAAAAACATACCACATGTAAATAAAACATTCACCCGATATAAAATGTACGTATCAAATACGATAGTTTAATCGAAATTAACAATAAAATGTCATTGAATGAGGTACTTTCTACAAGCCATTGTTTGAAGCCTTTGATGTATTGTTATTAATCCATGGGAGTTTTATTAAACAGTGGAACTCCCTGTGTTATACCGTAGTCAACTGTTTCCTAAACTGTCCTTAAGGATACCTATACAAAATGTGAAAAACATTAAAATTAAACATTCATTCATGCCCAACTGCATTTAAATAGATAGAATAAATGAATTACGAGAACGAATAATTTATACATAAAACAAAACCCAAAATATTTTTCTCCTTCAATTGAACGTAATCTAAAGATCTGGAGCTATTTCAAAAGTGCACTGCAAAGGGTGTCAGAATCAGTACAGAGACTTTGAATAAAACATAATGTACCTTCATTGTTTAAATTAAGAAAATCATATAATACCAGAGTTAACATGTTCTACTCAGATTGCAGGAGGTCAATATATAACATGTGAAATAAAGGAGAGTTCCGACACACACACACACACACACACACACACGCACACACATAATCTGTTATCTTAAAAAGAAGTTGCTGGGGGTGGGTGTAATGATAAATGTAAAAATATAACATTTGCTGCAGTGAATTCAAAATCGCTTGGATTTTTTTACATTTGGGGTACTTTCTATAGTAAACGCCAGCCATCATTACTGCATAAGCTCTTAACATACTTTTCAAGTATTTTAACAACAAACAAACTTAATTACATAATTTAAATCATGACTTGGTTATTGTATTCAGATTAGTTAGCAGTCTCTTTGTTTTAAAAATACGATTTGCTATCAGATTAGTTTGCAGTCTCTTTGTTTTAAAAATACCATTTGCTATCAGATTAGTTTGCAGTCTCTTTGTTTTAAAAATACCATTTGCTATCAGATTAGTTAGCAGTCTCTAGTTTTAAAAATACCATTTGCTATCAGATTAGTTAGCAGTCTCTAGTTTTAAAAATACCATTTGCTATCAGATTAGTTAGCAGTCTCTAGTTTTAAAAATACCATTTGCTATCAGATTGTTTAACAATCTCTAGTTTTAAAAATACAATACAGTCAATACTTTAGTAACACAATCGGAACACTCGGGCCTCTCTACTAAATTCCGTGAGGTACACCGATATTTTAGATATACATTGTATCCCACAAATATGACTGTTCATGTGATATAAACAATAATTGGAAAACGATATTGGAGTGAAGACGGAAAGTTAGTAATATGATAGATATGGGTAATTACTAAAAAATAAATCGTTTACTTTAGTCATAATATGGTTTTTCAGGAAAAGACATTAATCACTGATCGTGAAATGAGAATTATTGCATCCTAATATAAGTGGTTTTGATCGAGAATTCGTGTGCAAGATTTCATTATAAAATATCATCTACGTACTTAATATTTATCATACTATCATAAACACATAAGCAATAACATTGCTCGTGCTGGTCGTTTTCCGTTTTTATTTGTTTATTTATCTCGTATGTAAGGGTATTCATTCAGATATGCAGTCAACTTGATTGAATGAGATACGGTGAAAGAGAGAGAATATAAATAAATAAACTTGGATCCTCAAAGTAGCCTTTGTAGAGTGTAATTACACGTAAAAAATATCTTTCTCTTTGAACTTAAACCATATTAATTTTAATTTTTTCAAATTCCTTTCCGTAGTAACTAGAAATATTTTTTTGGAACAATTATTAAGGATATATATATATATATATATATATATATATATATATATATATATATATATATATATATATATATATATATATATATATACTGATTAAAGGGTTTATGGACTGATACATGCAAAAATAACAAAACTGACACAAGCTTGTCCTCCTATTACCCCGTTTAATGTCTAGAATGTCACAATACATTACAGACCTACTTCTACATTTCAGTCGCAACGATAAAATTTGTCTTTTAACATTAAAACATAATGGACGATACAAGATATCATGATTCTATAGATAAAAATGTTTGAAACCTACAAGTTGAAACGAAGTAATATTTACACATTATTTCTTGCTGTCTGCTCTATCTTTGTCATTTTACAAGAAAGAAAACAATAAAGATACCAAATATGTTGTCCGTCTCCTTTTCCCTGAGTTTTATCTCAATGCCACGTCCAACACTAGGTGGATCACAAGTTCCTTGGAGTTATCAATTATGGAGGAGGGGCGATTTCAATGCTGTGTTGTGTGCCACAATAAAGATACTAAAGAAATCGGATAAATGTGTTCATAAGTTCAGGGTACAATAATTTCGATCAGTAACCCATAAAATGTTACACTCGGAAATATTTTTAATCGAAAATTTAAATAAAATGATCTGTATCCAACATGTAAGATCAGTTGATTAACATAAGAAACTGAAATATTCATCAAAGTCGGTATACAGAGAGAATCAAGACCCAAGCGGTACTCATTTATATCAGATTCCATTTCTTAACCGCTCCGGTGGCTTAGTGGCGTCCGCTCGATCCCCGGCCGGGTCATACCAAAGACTTAAAAAAATGGTACTTACAGCTGCTTCGCTTGACGCTCAGCATTAAGAGGTTAGTGTTAGGACTGATCGGCCTGGTGTCAGGATAATTTGACCGGGTGGGACATCATACTACATATATGCGGCATGATGCACCAGTGCTAGACATCACGATAAGCTGCCTCACTGCAGACATCGTAGTGATATGACTGAAAAATTGTTAAAGCTATGTTAAAAATCGTATTCAAACACACATTTCTTGATAAATTCTACGGTATATTCAAATTTGCACTTGTGCACTTTAATAATATGACGAAATCTGTAATATATAGATATAGAGAGAGATAGATAGATAGATAGATAGATAGATAGATAGATAGATAGATAGATAGATAGATAGATAGATAGATAGATAGATAGATAGATAGATAGATAGATATATGTGTGTGTGTGTGTGTGTGTGTGTGTGTGTGTGTGTGTGTGTGTGTGTGTGATAGATAGATAGATAGATAGATAGATAGATAGATAGATAGATAGATAGATAGATAGATAGATAGATAGATAGATAGATAGATATACAAAATGTAATAAATCTGTATGTATATATGAATACTTTTTCTCCATGAAAAACATCCCTTGAGACTGATATTAAGTGACAGAGTTGAAATCGTAAATAATGGGTTAACGAACAAGCTATTGTCCTCGACAGGAAAAGAATTCAGATGGGTCCCATAATGAAAACTTGGCTATAATTCAGAACCCCGATAACGTTAAGGCACCACCAGTCAATTGATTTTTGGGCTGAACTTCTATAATAGGAGTCTTCTGTGTAATGAATCACGTGGCGGGGAACCTAATTTGTTCAAGTGAACATTTTTTGATTAAAGAAATCCAATCTTTCCTGTTTGCTGCGTAACCTGCCAAGTTACCAAGTCAAATTGTCTATGCTAGATCAAAATCTCGATGCAAAATAGTATTAATTCTGCAGTTCTCGTCTTTTAAAAGAGAGTAAATCTTTCTACAAACTACAGTATACGAAACCTGTGTAGAACGATCTAAGTGCCGTTCTCTGGTAAATATATCACCACGGAGTGTGAAATATACCGGTACCGGAATGTACCGTACATGTTCACGCAAAACATAGAAAATTCGGTTCACAGTTTAACATATTTGAAGATAAACGTTTTTGTTTTTAGTAAAATGTTGATATAACACAGATAACTTGGTCTAATATTGTGGAACGACATGTAACCTAATCATTGACTGTTTAAATTCCGTGTCCGGTTTTCAAAAAGGTAAGTGTTGTGGGCGTTTATGGAAGCAAAATACAGATTCATGCGGAAGAGATCATGTACCTGGCTGTGGCATCTCACATGTTTTGTCTTATCATTTATCAATCTAAACTGCTGCCTCATGTTTTGATATCTCGATATTTTAGGCACGCAAGCACGACCATACATATAAGCGCGTTGGCGCACTGAAAACAAAACATGGCCAGATCTTTACAGATATATTTAAACTTTAATTTAAAAGAATTGATATGTGAAATCTAAATTTATTACAACATCATCTTTAATGGTTTAATTATGGAGAGAGGTGAGATAGCTGTGGTTATACATCCGTTCTTGATTTCAAGAGTTTATGGTAGCGTCAATGCATTCTTTTGTTCATATTTGTTTATTATAAAGTACTAGATATTTATTTAAAATGTTCAAAAACGTTTAATGAAGTAAATTGCTAATTTTTTTTTTTTAAACGCACTAGATTGTCATCAAGAACGTTAACTCTGCAAACTTGTATAAGTAACTTGTCGGTTTTTTTTTATATAACGACATTATGCTTGAATGTAAATATTTTAAGAATCATCATGTTCTCTAAGTTTCTTTTAATATTTATCTATTTTGTGACTAATCTTCATATTATTATTAGCATTTTTAAATAGCATATCCAACTACGAACAACACGCATTAAGCATGCCAAGGTCGCATATATCGTAATTTCGGACGTATGACTTGATAAAATACCGCCACGTATTGCCGCAGAGTGTCTAAGCTATGTTCTTTCTTGTTCTCATTGTTTCTCGAGAGAACGCAAATAGGCTTTCAGATCCAATATATCAGCAGCAACATAAACCGCAAGTAAGTCTAGACTACTTGGGGGATTCAACAGATCCTGGCTTTGTCAACCTGTCAAAAGGTACCTTGGGGTGTTCCTCAGAAATGTTGATTACTAGGATTAACAAATATTGACTTTGAAACTGAATCGGGATGATTTTTTTTAATTTTAAATTTTGATATAAACATATAGAATTTATGGATAGATAAATGGCACTATTTCTCACTGAATCCCTTACAAAATGTGCATCTGTGTTGTACAAAGATGCAAAACTATGCAGACTACATCAGCAATAACAATGATTAATTTCATAGTATATAAATGTAAATCAAGATAAAGTAACGTTACTAACGTTACTTAGACCATTATTCCTACTTCTTTGCTTAACATTAATACAATATAGTAATGGTAGAAAACGAATGCAACAATTACACAAACAGCATGTGTTATTACCCGATAGACGCATTTACAAAAGCTGACATGATACAATATGAAATGTAAAGATATTTTCATAGTACACTGAATTTCAAGAACCTGTTTTAAATCCTATAATACAAATTATAGACCTTTACTTTGTTGAATATTAAGTCTATTGAATCAGTAAACCTTTTCAAAATTGACCTTCTTGTCAGTCAGGATGTGTACTGATTAAAAAATTTGATATCCACTTCATCAAAACTCAGTAATTATGTAATAATATATACATGCATGAATATGTGTTGATGGGGTGCGTTATTCAAAAGGCATACAGTCAACCATAGCGAGTGCAGCTGAAAACATTATATTTCCAACGTCATGGTCCTATTTCCCACCAAGTATATTAGTGGGGTGGGGTGGGTATGTGCTGAACAGGAGCAATAATCAAATTTATGACGCAGAACTTATGATGCAAATGTTATAATCCATATTCAATTCTCTCTTATGCTTAGAAAATAATGTTTGTTTGTCAAGGTCCATTACTATAATTCCTCTCTTACTTCGTCTTATTTGATTGTACTAAAGTCTCCTCTCCAAAATATTTATATTTCTTTACAATATTTATTGATTTAGGTGTTCTTATTATCCTCTCTGCACTATCGCCGCTAAGTTAGCGCCTCCGCTATATGGTGATTTAGTATCCAAAGTTTGGATATTATGGTAATTTAGTATCCAAAGTTTGGATATTATGGTAATTTAGTATCCAAAGTTGTAATATTAAAAACCTACCCCAACCCTCGTTGTTAAACTTAATGTCAGCCATTCGTCCATTGGTATAACTACACTCATATAGAAGTTGCAAACATTCAGAGTGATTGACAACAACAGATAAACAAATGCTGGATTCTTTGATGTTTCTCTTGCACTGTGAAAGGTTTGTTTTCTTTCACCGAATTAGCATCATGTGCACAAATAATTACGATACTTTAGGCAAATGCAAAATAATGCTTGTAGAATAAGAGAGTAAGCTGACTGCGTTAAAATCCTCTTCTGCGAAAGCGCTCCAATAATAAAGCGATAGTAATGCTAGTTTGCTCTGCACTCCATTAATATATCGATATCGATAATAGTTTGCTCTGCGCTCCACTAATAGAGCGATATCCATAATAGTATGCTCTGCCCTCCACTAATATATCGATATCGATATCGATGATAGTTTGCTGTTAAACAAACATTGGTTGACTTTAGCGGGTTTAAAGATTTGCAATTGGAATTAAGTGACATTGCTGCTAATTCCGACTGAAGGTTGTAGCATGTAGCAAAATTAAATTTAAAAAAACAGTGTCAGCTACACAATGTAAAGATTGAACAGATTTGATATTGATATAAAGGAATGTAGAAATGATCATAATATTGCAAATAATTAGTTAACTTTGCTAAAATTGAATTTTGAAATTCTAAAAATTACTGACGTTGTTTGTTAGTATGGTTAATACATTCTTAAACGATACACCAATCAACCGCTTTGGAATACCTTTTGCTATCAGATTAGTTAACTGTTCTGGTGTCGTGAAGACCGCATCGATAAATACAATCATATCTGTTACAAACAATGTAGTATTTTTGTTCTTAATGTTTAGTTAAAACGAATGTCAATGTATGTTTCTTTACGGAGAATTTCTTTATTGACAACTTGTGTGACATTGCGAAGAAGTTGCTTTTAACATCACAGCTACACTGTCTTCTGCATTTCTACCTGGGAAAATGGCTACATCAACGTGATTTTATAATTTTCATTGTAAAGTTATAAGATGCATTTTTACTAAACCATTCTTCTTCCACAGTTGATATACTTATGAAATTGGTTTTCAAGTTTTGAGCTTTCTCGGGCAAAACTATTACTATGGATATATTTGTATCTTATGTTGTTTCACCGGTTGAACTTATGGAATATATGCTAATTAATAAGTATTTGTTATAGTAGAAGTATCATTAGTAGTTTCTTTCTTGCTTGTATTACAATCCTAATCGATCGCTCCGGTGACCTAGTGGTTAGAGCGTCCATTTCGTGTGCGGAAGGTCGCGGGTTCGAACCCCGGTCAGTCAACCAAAGACTTTGTAAAATGGTGCTAACAGCTGCCTCGCTAAACGCTCATCTTTAAGACAGCGTTTGTACTGGACGGTTTAGTGTCAGGATAATAGGACTGTGTGAGCCGTCTGCGTCATGATGCCGAAATGCTAGATATCACTTTAAACTGCCATATTGCAGATATCGAAGCTTTATGACTGAACATTTTTAAAGTAACGTTAAAAATCCGAATCACATACATACACTGCTCTAAATCCGTTTCTTCCATGAATCATTTAACTGACGAGTTTCTCTTCAAGCTTACATCTTTGATGGCTTTCTCAAAAAGAAGATACACATTCCATTGTATAAATATATCCCGTTTCTTACTGTACATGCAGTTGACGATGCAGTATTGTTTCACCGTTATTACATGCTCTCCATTACTATTTTAAGCAAAAATTAAACATTAGGATCCATCAGAGACAAAATGACACACACACACACACACACACACACACACACACACACACACACACACACATCTATCTATCTATCTATCTATCTATCTATCTATCTATCTATCTATCTATCTATCTATCTATCTATCTGTCCATATATATACATATATATATATATATATATATATATATATATATATATATATATATATATATATATATATATCTGTCTGTTTGTCAGTCCGTCGGTCCGTCCATCCGTCCGTCGATTTATCCATCTATCGATCTATCCATCCATATATATATATATATATATATATATATATATATATAGATATATATATAGATATATAATATATATATGTGTGTGTGTGTGTATGCGTGAGTGTGTGTGTATGTATTTATATAGGTATCTCAGGTGTTGAATTTCCGCTCCAATGTGGTCCATGCCTCGCTGATGAAAACAAGTGAGCGGAGGATGCGCAGTTTGGTCTTCTCAGTGAAGTTGTCATTGTTCCAGGCCCTCTGCGTCAGTCTGGTCATAACTGTTTCTGAGTTGGCAATCCTGCTGTTTGCCTCATCATCAATGGTGAGAGAGCTGGAGATGGTGGACCGAAGGTATGTATAGTTCCTAACATCATCCAACTTCAATGGCGATGGTGCCAAAGGAAACTTCATCCTGTGCCATGAGTTTTGTCTTCTTCTGACTCATGTTCAGCCCAAACTCCTTGCGCGCGTGGAAGACACCACATATCAGCTGATGGAGTCCATCTTCCGTGTGTTTTGTCACGGCTGCATCGTCGGCGAATAACAATTCACGGACGACAACCTCTGTAACTTTAGTCTTTGTGTGGAGTCATTGGATGTTGAACAGCTTGCCGTCATAATGTTGTGGATGTAAATTCCCTCGCTGCTGTCCTAGAGGAACATGGAGAAGAATATGGAAAAAGACGCAGCCTTGCTTCACTACGCTTATAACTGCGAAGGCCTCCTATGTTACGCCATTGAAACACATTGTGCTGTGAATGTTCTCGTGGAACGTCACAACGGATGAGCAGTCGTATTGGGCAGCCTCTCTTCTGCAGGAGCCTGAAGAGTTCGCTCAGGCTGACCAGGGCAAACGCCTTTGTCAGTTTTATGAAAGTGATGTAGAGAGGAATTTGCTTCTCTAGATACTTCTTCGAATGCCATAGTGAGAAGAACATGTCTACAGTTAACCAGCCGGCTCAAAAGCCACACTGGATTCTGGGTGTATACGGTAGACTAGGGTCTGCAGGAGCGCCAGGGCGACATGTGCGAAAGCCTTTCCAACGAAGCAAGAGGAAGGATATACATCGATAGTTGTTGCTGTGCTACGGTCTTCTTTGTTCCTGTACAAAGCGACGTTGTTGTCGCGTCTCCCATGTCGTGAGGGATGTCTCCCTGTTCAGAGCAGAGGTAGAAGAGTTCGTGACGGGGTTGGAGTATTGCTTGTTTCCCGATCATGAGGACTTCAGGCGGGATACTGTCTCTATAAGGGGCCTTCACACAAGCGAGGAGTGGATGGTAGTTTCTGAGCTCTTCTACCGTGGGCGGTGTGTCTAGTTCCTCCATGACTGGCAGGACTTTAATGGAGTCCAGGGCGGTGACGAAGTTTTGGGTTGCAAACAGCTTGAGATAGTACTCAACCCAGAGCTTCAGCTGTTTTCCCTGGTCTGTAATGACTTCGTCAGACTTAGACGTATTGAGGCGGTTATGGATGGGGGGAGGACAGTTGCCTTCTTGTTACCTTCATACATGCTTCTTGAATCGCCGGTGTCGGTGCAGAGGTTCATCCAGTTGGTGTTGGAGCATTTACGAGCGGTCTGCTCGGCGTTATTCCTGGCAGTCTTGAATGCTTTTAGTGTAGCGGTACATCTTCAGCAGTCGCTGACCGTTCTCGTTGAACTTGCTCTTACCGCAGGAACCGAGACAGATGGGACAAGCCTCGTACTCAACTCAGACTCTAACATTGAAATCTTCTAGTCAGTATAGGCCCTCAATGCTGAGAATACTTGATTCACAGCTTCGAAGAACTGGCATTTCTTCTCCTCGTTGGTAGAACAGTGAAGCAGGCACCGTGCTGCCTATTTTTGTCCGAGGGGTTCCCATGCAAAACGAAGGTGTAGCTGGCTTCCCTGATGGTGCCGCGAGGTCAGTCCAGGATACATGGTCCTGACGTTCCAGCTTGCAAAACGAAGATCTGGTGTCTTATTCTTTGAGACTTGTCTTGCACTTGCGGAGTAAGTGGCTATTTTATCAAGATGACTTCTCAGCTCTACGCATCCTGTGAAGCAGGCATGCCCTCCTCTTCACTCAGCTGATGAACTCATATCAATGTCAGACCACCTTATGGACTCCATCGCAGGATTTTCTGTCGTGGTTTGCTCTTTTAACCTTTCCCGTTAGTGGATGCAACCGTAAGGCAGCGGAGGTTTGGAGTCGGGGTTTTCCTTCTACTTGGAAGTTCTGTGTGTGTGTGTGACTGTGTGTGTGTGTGTGTGTGTGTGTGTGTGTGAATTGTATTTGGACCATTGGCCTGGTCGATGCGGAAGCAGTAGGCCTAGAATATGAATATGCCTACAGGGCACAGTTGACATCAGGAAATGTATAATCCATGACTTTAAAATGTATAAGTTCTGTCCTGGAAATATGGCAATTATTCATTCACTAGTGAAATGATACATTACATGGAAATCTATTTGTGGAATAGCATGTGGACAGGTGAATGGGCCACTCTAATTGGTCAATACGGGTATTTACATTTGAAATCGCATTATTATATTTGGTTCAATTATGGCGGATAGTGGGTGTTTACTAAAGTTTGAAGAAACCAGTTTGACATAACACAGTTCTGGTTTCCTGGCATTGCACGTGAGATTGACATGCATTTTTTGTGGCCAGTGATGTGTATTACATGTGTGTCCGGTGTATCAAGTAGCTCAGCTTGTATGGTATGTATGTGGGAGGAGCGTTGGGTGGGGATGGGGGAGTCAAATTATTTTGTATGGTGTTAAGAGTGTTGGCGAGACGTTAAGTTGCTTCATGAGTGTATTTCTTTTTCTTATAAATTTGTTGTTTTTTTTAGACTTCATAACATCTTCGTCCGTCACAGCATAAGACGATTGAATTTCATTTTAAATGTAGTTCCTAGCGCGTGGACACCATGACAGAGACGACATGTCTAAGATAACCAAACTGAGATTGAAAAAGGAAGGTTATCAAAATAGATTTTTCTGTCGCATTGGTGATAACATAAAATGTCGTCTAAGTAAACAGGTCTCCAGCATACTACTATAAACCTGGATAATAATTAAGAGGTCTCCAACAGAACTACAGATAGCTTTCCATGTAATGAAAATTAGTGAGCAGTCAGTTGTCGCTGCACCTTTTTTGTTGTCCATAGAAAAAATACTCATATTGTTTCAATTTCTTACTATAAATATTCTGACCAGTAAATAGGTACTTATTATTCAGAATAATGTGCCTAAACTTCAGCTTCTTGGCTGCTTATGTAGACGTCAAAGGAAACAGGTGTGATCTTGGCCTATTCCAGAATTGTTATTGGAACCAAATATTCCGATCATTGTATTCAAATGCAGATATTTTCATAAAATGTAACATAATCTATACCTATAACTATATTATTTTTTATGGGTCATGTGTTCAGTTTAGTGTATTTGAAATGCACTGGAATAAATCAAAGTTTTTAAATTATTGAAGGAAATATTCGAGGAACATAGTGAAGTGATTATATACAAATGTTATTTTGTTGTAATTAACTCATTAAGAAGCCAAATAGACAGGTATATAGATCGTTATGGAAGGTAGACTTATGGCCATTTTTAACTCAGTATTTACTGTATCATGTAAAGGAATGGGAGAAAGTGTGATTCTCAAGGACACTCCAAGGCAATCAACCCAGAATAACCAGGACTATTATTGAACAAACAACCCTTGGATTAAGTGCCTGACGTCCTATCAGCTATGATACGGCGCCTCCCCTATTAAATCGCGGATGCACTTGGTACGTATATTTGACAGAACTGATGAACAGATAAAAATGGCCCGCTTTTACAATCTCTTGACAAAAGAACATGAAATAAACTTGCTTAAAAGAAATAACCATGTATCAATGCCACTTAGGGTATACCCTTAAAACTATTAGTACCGATACGTACGTGAAGTTAATGTACACAAACTAATATTATATAATTTAAAGTATTCTAATGTTTTAGATACTCATGAATGAATATGCTATGAACATTTAAAACAATATTTATCAAATAATGATTGTATATATCACAATTGAGTTTCATTATTCAAATATGAAATATCTTGATATGCCATAAAAGGGATTATCTGAATAGATCATTTGTTTATCACATACAAGAGAACACTAAGCGATATTTTATCTCTGTTGCAGCCATGATAAACTTTAATTAAATTAGCTATAACTATATGAACGATTATCGAAATATTTGCGAACATACAATAATCAAACAGTTGCCATTTTGTGCATCCTTAAGTTTAAACATACTTTATTGCGTTACATGAAGCAAAATGGGTTTACAAGTACAGCTCTCTCCACCCCTTTACAAAACGCACACTTTAAACAATAAGAGAGAGAGAGAGAGAGAGAGAGAGAGAGAGAGAGAGAGAGAGATAGAGAGAGAGAGAGAGAGAGAGAGAAAGAGAGAGAGAGAGAGAGAGAGAGAGAGAGAGAGAGAGAGAGAGAGAGAGAGACTGTAATATATAAATTGTGCATCTATAATGGCCTCCATGCAATGTATCGTACAGCTATGTCAAAAATCAATAAAGAGGCATCGGTACTTGTCCGTTCCTACAGTATTTACTCTGTATTCCTTTCTCCCACAAAGGCAGTTATTTTCAGTTAACTGGTGATTTTCTCCACACTGCAATTTTATGAACAGGGCGAGAGAGATATTATTATTCCCTGTGTTGCGACAGCCAGTTGCCCAATTAACATATATATTCATCCAATAGTCTCTGGTATCGCACTAGTTTACCTTTTTTCTCTGCCAGCGTGACAATGTTTGATGTCAATACTTGGAGACTACTCAAGAAAGACCATCACCTCGAACAATTTACGTAATCATGCATCAGGGATCATCTACATCTTAGAAGAAATCAATGAATTATTATTCAGTTGATATGCTTTATATGTTTTGAACACTAAAACACTCCACGAGTAATCCTAAGTATAAAAAATGAATGAGAAACGCAAACACAACTACTACTTTATTAGCTACTATTTTAATAGAAATGTTACCGACCGAAATTCTGTTTCTGTTTCGGTTTCGGCCTCGAACGTTTGCAAATGGCCTCTTTCGGCATAGTTTCTGTCTCGGGAAGCCAAAAAGTTAGCATTCGGTTTGCTTTCGTTTTCGGCCGAAACGGATATTGACATTCGGTCTAGCCGATGATCTATTTAACTTTCAGAATCCAACGCTATTGCTGTGTCTATTACTCTGCTTGTCGGCCGGCCAGTCGGCGCCAGACAATTTGACATTTATCGAAGTCCTCTTACTGCAGGCTCTGAATGATTACTTCTAGATTTGTTTTTATTTAGTGTAGATTGCATCATAACCCATGCCTGATTCATAAATCTTGTGTTCGGCAACTTCGGTTTATCTTTCGGTTTCGGTTTCGGTCGAAGGTGTAGTTAAACTTTCGGTTTCGGCTTCGCTTTAGGCCGAAAGTCAATTTATAACTTTCGGTCTGGTTTCGTTATCGACCGAAACTAGAAATTTAGTTTCGGTCGACCTCTAGTTTACAGTATGTATTTGTAGACATAACTTGTTTGTAGCCGATAAATATACGTGTAGATGAACGTGGAATACATTGCCATGTGTACGCGGTATCTATTCACAAGAGTATTGCTCTGTTTGGTGTTTCACAGCACATAAGCACGCTAAGGTCATATCGTGTGGAGGCAATAGGAGTTCATTGTCCTGCTTAGAGATAGGCCACGGCAGATGCTGTTATGCATCCTTCCGGTCTGGAAACGTTAGTCAATGAGTCACAGTTATTCATTGTATTTCCACGGAATTGATAGTGTTTAAGTCTGTCAGTCAACCTGTTTCTGAAAACTCTGTAAAGAAAACATTAATGAGTTAAAGATTCAAGAATAACTATGCAAGGAAACAAACTAAGGGAGCTAAAATATGTGTTGTTCAAACACGAAAAGTTAAGAAAAGGGAAACGTGATAACAAATGTAAATGAGAATAGTTCATTTTGTAAAGTGCAGATTTGCCATTTAAGTTTATTTCATCAATGTACATTATCTACTAGTGCTGGAAATATATGCTCTGTACAACTGACTCGAAAAAGTGTATAAGAATCTTTGATGTTTATTTAAATAAAATGTTTCCAAATGAGGAATGATCCATTAAGCGAGTCAAACGTGTGAACCATGTTTATGCAATGGAAAAAAACAGTGGAAACAATTTATAAACACGAAATGATTATCATAGATATCAGAATTCAATACGTTTTAGCATTAATGCAAATAATTAAATCATAGCTTGGGTTAAAGACTATATTGAATGAAACGTAGGTCTAATCGCAATTAAATAGTTATCGTATTTAGGTTTCTCTCAGTCAGATGTAACCAGAGTCAAGGTGACTCCCTCGATACATATGTTATTACAAGCTATGCTAACAGTCAAATATCAGTTGCCAACTGTCAGATGTGTTAGTACTGTTTTACATCATATTTTTTCAGACGAGTCTTCAGAAACATAAATGCCGATAGACTTCGTCATATGATGTTGAAGTAAGTGGCCATGCACTCTTGACTGGTTTACTTACGCTTGTAATCGCTGAATACAAATTATATCGTGATATCGCTATATATTTATGATGAAAACAATATCAATAATTGAGCCTTAGTTATTTTATCTCACGAAAACACAAGCAGAATATTTAGTACCGAATCAATTAGAGTAAGTTGCAACAAAATCTTATAACGGTGTTGGAACTTAACAGAATATAGTCTCGGTATTACAAAGGTGGGATTTGTATTGAATATAGTCTTACGTGGAATAAAGTCTGGGTAGCATATAAGTGGAATTTACTTTGAATGAAACCTGGGTATTTTAAAACAGGAACTTATGTGATATAAATTCTATGTAGCTTAAAAATGGAAAAAGTATTATTGCAAAATGTGAATTGGTTTTAGTAGCTTTTTAAACATTTTATCTTATGTACTTACTTATAAGACGACTCCAACTGCAATTTGCACAGATCCAGATCTGCTGTCTCACATTAATTAGGAGTATTCAGTAGTTCAGTAGTTCAGAACAAGCAATATAGACCCTGATATACAGGCGCAGTATATGACTGAATATCAGGTGCTTTGTGCCTTATACTTTTAACGAGTATGTACGGTAAATACTTTTCAAACAAAGGTGAACTAGGCAAACACATCAAAATCATTTCCGACTCATTAATTTAACTGTTTTAATTATACATGTTATGATAAACATTGATTTTATCTCAGTATGCCAATAACATTAATCTTCATACCGTAATATATCAAATATTGCGTCAATGTTTGATTCTATATATTTTTGCTGTTAAATGGTCATTGATTGTCAGGGTTTTTTTTTTTTGCAGCTTGCTAGTTAATAATGGTACCTTTACGACCCACGGCGCAAAGTCTTCATGGTAATGCTATGCAAAAGAAATGATATTACAAATTCCTCATGATCAAACCTATATTTATCAGCATAGATCAAATTTAGATGTTAGCTTTTGTGTAGATGAAATGATATGAGCCGTGGCATTTTCTGGACCTGAATGTGTTCGAAACATGTGCTTTCAATTCCGCACCAAAGAGTCAGGTGCTATTTTTAGTAATGAGTGTTCCAAACTCAAAACTATTAAAGGACTCAAATTCCATCAAGAAAACAATGTCTCTAATTTTTTTCTCTTACAATTAGGATAAGCTTTCAAAAAAGTCTTTAAATATAAAACATAACTTACATTATTAACCAATCCTGGTCAGCATAACCCATATATACTCTATTTTGTATTCATCCATTTCAGGCTGGTTCACATTTTTCCATACAATTAGTACCATGTGTCCTTTAGCGCCGATCCCACCCACCTTCACTCAATTCAAGTATAATGCAATGTATTTATGCGTGCACGCTGTGACATAACGTAGGAAAATTATCATTTCAAAACATGAATCTATTCGAACTATCTCGGTTATTTATTCCTCAGGAAATTTTAATTCAATGCATTGGCAATTGATAGGTCCTTGTTTTGTAATTGGCAGAGGTGGTCCGAATGACACATTTAAGGATTAATGTGGTTTATTGCACATCAGCACAAGTAAGTTATTTAGTTTAGAGAGTGTTGGAGTTAGCTGCCCTGTCGAAGATCCCGCACCAAGTGAGTCACCGTTTTATCTGAAAATTGTGACTGATTATCATTTCTGATAATGGTAGCGAATTCCTTTAATCCTAATCCTAATCTACATCAAAGAAAACATGCATTCACCTACATATCCATACCTACTGGATATATCAAAGAGTGGCGATCGTACGATAAAAAATATAGTGAGTACCCCCATATGTGTTACCGATCAGCTCTTTTTGACATGCTTGCGCCGCTCCTTTATAAGGTCCATACACCTTAAATCACAAGACTTTTGTTGAACCAGAAAGTTGGTTTGATCCTGCGAACTATCTGCTCAACCACAAACAGGTGATGTCAATGACCCTTGGAATACAATCGTGACCTCGATAGTTATTTTTCTAATTAAACATAATATGGAGATCTTAATAGGCTCTTTCTGTTGATAAAGGATATAAATTAGAAGGGATTTCAGAACTATAATTTCTGAAATTTATTCTTGTTCGTAGGTACAGTCGGTAGTCGTTTGTATAAACCATCTGTTCAGCTTTTGTGTTTAACATAATGGGTAAGCGCAACATTAAAATAAAATTTTATCTCCCGACGATTGTGTACTCGTCTACTGTATTTGTTGTGAGAATTAATAAAGTCCTTTAATGTAATACATACCAATTTAATCTGACATCCTTACGCCATATGCAACTGTTTCTTTCCGCCGACTTGTAACAAAACTCGTATGACGTTTTGTGTATTTATTACATGTAAGCTCTGAAATCGACCACGTAAATTCATAAGAGATCTTTCGGTTTCTAAAAGGTGACTGAGAGACATGCTAAAATATTATATTTCGTTAAATAACTGATAAAATTTACTTGATTTTAACTACAATAGGAACAAAACAAACAAAACCATGCTCATAAAAGCCGATATCTTGTACAATAAATGACGAAGCCGTTTTAAAGTCATCCTTTCAAAATGTTGTCGATTCGTTCGGTTTAATCAAATCCATAAGAACTGAATGCCGAATGCAGTGTCAGTTGCATGACAGATTAGTGCTCCAATCCGTACACCAGACATGTATTAAATGAATATGAGCTGTTGGATGATGTATGATGTGACATCTTGCCGATTGAAGCAGTTTCTTTTACACGTTTAGTCATCAATGCCTGGTGTAAGTATTTTCACACAATATTAATAGCAGTACTAACTTATCTCATACTGACCAAAACTTGCAGCCATTATTTCTCCTGTTCTCACATTTATAACCGAAAAAGACAACAAAATAAAAATATTTTTATGTTTTCTAATGTTTGAAAGTAGGAAAGTTCAAAAACAAGATCAATATTCCAGTAAGCCGTGTTTTTGTTTTATATGCTCTTGTTTTCTTTAAAACATTTAAACGCAAAGTATGTCCATTTATTCGTTTGTAATTGCCTCCACAAACACCATTTATTTTATTTTGTTTAATAATAGCGTTATTTGTATTTTAAAACCATTTTTCAGTACGTGCATAATCTTTCCCAATATTATATGAAATTTAGTGAACATCCTGCTATTTCAGTGGCTATGTGGCGTATAGCAAAATTCACACATGTGTCCGAGACCGAATTTCTCCGATGAAATATCAGTGTTATGGAGATTTGCGTTACGATAAACACTTATCCACTTTTACACTTTCATGACTTAGCAAATCTTACGATATGCCTTTATAGATATTTGGCTACTAGGTGGACAGAGTCAACAATCCATTTTTTTTTCTTCTAAGAAGTTGCTGCATGAATGAACTGTATGATAAATGTAAGTGTTTATCATTAATGACAATCGCCAACAACATTCGGCCATTCGACACCTCTGACTCCTGCCATTGTCAAACATATTTAATTTTGAAAATAGTTGAAAACATAAATTGTCTCATACGCATATACTGAACATGTCAATGCACTCGAATTCTAGCATGTGTTAGAGATGTTCGAATTTTTCCTTTGTGATCAACACACAATTCAATGAATTAAGGTTTCAATACGCTTTCATGTAAATAGCCTGATCAGCACGGTATAAGTGAATGAATCATAAATGATAGAAATACTATTTTGCCAAAAAACTCAACCTACCGTCGCTTCAAGACATTAGAAGCAACAAGATTCACCTACTTCGTTTCAGCAATAAACAGAAATAAAGACAATAATTATTGCACACTGATAATACTTTGCATTATAACCTTAGGCCTTGAACATGATTTTCTTTTGTTTGCCAACTTTGCTTCTGATAGGTGATGCCTTATAAACTTCGGCGCAATGCGTTTTATAAAGCTCAATGATGGATAAGGGTGGTGGAAATGCAAGTATCCCGTCAAAAGGAAATATCTTCTGTAGATGTAATTACTTTATCAGAAGCGTGAAGACAAGTCTAATAATTTACCAGAGTAAATATGGTACAACGAAACTGTGCTGCAAGATGTTCCACCTGGCTCTGCGAATGATGCAATGATGCGCATATTTCATAATATAAAATGACTGTAACACCCTCTACTCAAACTTCTGGAGTGGTTAGATTAGCAGTGAATTAATGGAGATGAAATTGAATCCCTGATTTGAACAATGCATTTCTGTGGAATCTGTTTATAGCAACACTAAGTCACTCCACTCCCAAGACTGGTTGTAATTAAGCATTTTTTCATGCGCTTTAGTTTTGATGAGCGACACAACTGTTCGCAAGGTAGTTGAAAGTAGTTTCTGCAAGCATCTGAAATCAAATAGCACATCGGCATATGTCTGCTCAAGCTTATATGAAGATATTAAGGATGTAACCACGTTTGCTCAGTAGTGCCAGGCTCGCAATCATGAGACTACAGATTCGAATTCTACCCAGACCAGGCTTGGTAACCCTACTTGATGTGTCTTTAGGCAGGAATGTACGGCAGGTTTCTTTTAACCAGTCATCCAGATTTAGGAACCCGCATTCAGGCCCATTAAAAATAAATTAACTTCATTACATTTAATACAAATAAATTTTTGACATGAATAATACGCTATTGTTAAATACAGTTTGTATGAAAAGAAGCAGCCTGATTGAGTGCAAAATAACGGAAACCTAAATTGGAAACTTGCCCCGAACATTAGGCAATCTAGATTTTCCCCAAAGCCGCCCCCCTCCCCCACCTCCAGCATGTCGCATGAGGTGTTTTTAATGGAAGCAGGAAAGGCTGAGGTTTATATGTTATGGTTCTGGAATCGCGACCCAAATAGGTGCAGGTTAAAATCCCAACATCACATTGATATTGGTTGGCTGCTGTGGTTTATTCTTCGCGAAAGTCCTTTCTTATAATCTGCCTAGGCTTAAAGAAAAACTGCTTGTGCTGCTGTTGCGTAAAATTAAGTACAAACCAAACCAAACCAATCTACTAACGTTTTTATACATATCGTAATGAACAAAAGCATTATAAGTGTGTCAGGTATACATATTTGTCAAACGATAATCGTTTAATATCATTTCATGCATTACTAACGATGATACTGCTTTTGATGTCAGTACGAAAATATTGATTGGTACAATTTCGGGTTTCGATCTTTTAGTGAAGCGTATAGAGACTAATACAATGCCTCAACAGTGATTGTTTATGTGCCAGTCACAAAGTATTCACACACACAGTTTGGTAACCAGTATTGAGAACTGTGTGAACTAAATATAAATTACTTTTAAGCCCAAACGTTTGGATTTATTGCACTTAATGTGGTAAATATTAAACAACAACCGTGTCCCAACATCATTCATAGTGGTACGTATATAACTGGACCTCCACGTGAGTAAATTAAAGGTAAATATGAATTGTGCTTCAACTTAGCTACAGTAAAATTTATAATAAATGCAATGAATCTAATAAAGTACAACGGAAATATTTTTCCTTCATTATCTATACGCACGTGTTATTCTCTAAAATACTAGTAGTAATGTTGTGATATGAATTGAAATTAAATGGACCACGAGTGTATCTGATAAAGGTTCAGATAAAACTGGTTATATCTGAAAATGGGTTGGTTAAGGAACATCTGAAAATGGGTTGGTTAAGGAACTATTTCTTTGAATTAACACTTTAGACATATGAAGGCATCGAAAAATGTCATTTTTGCACCATCGATTGAAAATTGCAAAGCTACAGGTTTTTAGGAAAAAAGCCAGATAAACAACGTCTTAAATGTAAGCAGCAAACATCTCGCCTCCTGAAAAGAGTAAGCCTCGGAAATCGATTGCTGGGTTTAAATGCTTTGTTGTATCCTCATTCTATGATCCATATCGTCTTTGGTAGGTCCCTGACGAAAAATAGTTAATGATTTATGATTGTGTTCGGCGGATTGTCACTTTAATTTGAGAGGATTGTCACTTACAACACTATTGCCGCTACAGTGGTATATTGATCACAACACACATTATTACAGTATGTGTTTCTCGAATTTTCACCCCACCCCCACCCCCGAAGTACTCTCTATGCCCCCATTATGTAATCTTGGAACGTTTACGAAATTGTTACCATAAGATTTTACTAGATATATATTTATGTTTCAAAGCTATTAAAATGGTAAAGAAGTTTGCCTGCTGGGCATTGTAGAGTAGTATAATATGTTCATGCTATCATTTTCATATGTGATATGAGAACATTAAAATTCAAAATTCAAATAACATATGCAACACGCTGTCAGTTTTTTCAAGGGTACGAAAAAAAAATTTAATCTTCACGAGAAATTATAGAAAGATACCAAAAGACTAAAAATCAAACTTAAGAATTTCTAGCGCAGTAGATTTTTACATAAAGACCTAAATAAAATTACAAATTGAGCAAAATATCTAGCGCGGTCAAATATAGTCAGACGAACACCCTAGTCTTAATTTATATTTGTCAAACGCACTAGAGCAACGCACTAACACATCAGTGTACGGATGAGAAAACATCACCTTTAATATATTTAAGTCACATCACCAGTCAGACTCCACAAAGTTATTTCGTAAATTAAAAGATCACTGAGTCATTCGTAGCAGAAAGGCGATATGGCTAAGCTAAATATACCAACAGTTCATTTGTGTATGCTAACGCGACTTTACTAGAGACGTTGCACAAAGCAAGATATTACATAAATTTGGACAGAACTGAAATCGTTGATGTTGGCGTCAAAGCAATATCAATACAAAGCATTGGAAGAAATAAATTCTAACATCTGTAGACCTCTGACGGAATGACAACACATAGCATACTACTTGCAAGACATAATACATTATACATATTGCATGAACTATTAGACAAACGAAAAACACAATGATATACTTCACAAAGAGCACCATTTTGTCTTACAACAATATATGCAAATTAAGAACTCCGTCTTAATATCCTGCGCATAAATAGCGACTAGTAATCTAAATACCCGCTCGAGAGTGAATTTAAAGGGAGGCTGTACTTTATAATCTGCCGAAATATGTAAGAACAAGCTAAACGTTACCGATAAAGCTGTATCTGATGACACGTGGTAAATATTGTTGACTATAGTTTTTGTCACAGGCATTCAAAGACCGCGAATCTTCAACGTGTTAGTAAATTAACAGTTGTTGATAGCTTGTGTATTCGGTGTTTTGTACTTGCATGGGGCGTAGTGTGCCTTTCCAATTCTGTGTTTTGTTTAGAGTTTGTATAGATGACTTTCGTTAAGGCTATGCGCTCATCTTGTGAAAAGAATATATCAATGGTTTATTCGGTTTTTTTTATATTGTACAACAATTACACTGCATAACAAAGTTCTGCCTAAGGTAATACATATCTAGCCTTGTTGGTTTTGTTATATTGTACAACAATTACACTGCATAACAAAGTTCTGCCTAAGGTAACACATATCTAGCCTTGTTGGTTTTGTTATATTGTACAACAATTACACTGCATAACAAAGTGCTGCCTAAGGTAATACATATCTAGCCTTGTTGGTTTTGTTATATTGTACAACAATTACACTGCATAACAAAGTTCTGCCTAAGGTAACACATATCTAGCCTTGTTGGTTTTGTTATATTGTACAACAATTACACTGCATAACAAAGTTCTGCCTAAGGTAATACATATCTAGCCTTGTTGGTTTTGTTATATTGTACAACAATTACACTGCATAACAAAGTTCTGCCTAAGGTAACACATATCTAGCCTTGTTGGTTTTGTTATATTGTACAACAATTACACTGCATAACAAAGTGCTGCCTAAGGTAATACATATCTAGCCTTGTTGGTTTTGTTATATTGTACAACAATTACACTGCATAACAAAGTTTTGCCTAAGGTAACACATATCTAGCCTTGTTGGTTTTGTTATATTGTACAACAATTACACTGCATAACAAAGTTCTGCCTAAGGTAATACATATCTAGCCTTGTTGGTTTTGTAATATTGTACAACGATTACACTGCATAATAAAGTTCTGCCTAAGGTAATACATATCTAGCCTTGTTGGTTTTGTTATATTGTACAACAATTACACTGCATAACAAAGTTCTGCCTAAGGTAATACATATCTAGCCTTGTTGGTTTTGTTATATTGTACAACAATTACACTGCATAACAAAGTGCTGCCTAAGGTAATACATATCTAGCCTTGTTGGTTTTGTTATATTGTACAACAATTACACTGCATAACAAAGTGCTGCCTAAGGTAATACATATCTAGCCTTGTTGGTTTTGTTATATTGTACAACAATTACACTGCATAACAAAGTTCTGCCTAAGGTAACACATATCTAGCCTTGTTGGTTTTGTTATATTGTACAACAATTACACTGCATAACAAAGTTCTGCCTAAGGTAATACATATCTAGCCTTGTTGGTTTTGTTATATTGTACAACAATTACACTGCATAATAAAGTTCTGCCTAAGGTAACACATATCTAGCCTTGTTGGTTTTGTTATATTGTACAACAATTACACTGCATAACAAAGTTCTGCCTAAGGTAATACATATCTAGCCTTGTTGGTTTTGTTATATTGTACAACAATTACACTGCATAACAAAGTCTTGCCTAAGGTAATACATATCTAGCCTTGTTGGTTTTGTTATATTGTACAACAATTACACTGCATAACAAAGTTCTGCCTAAGGTAACACATATCTAGCCTTGTTGGTTTTGTTCAGTTTTTGTGTTCTTTCAAGTAGTTTTCGCTATGTATGTTTCATCATATTTGTAAAATAGTATTATGTGCATCAAAATTTGTCATTGTGATTTTTAATGTGCTTTATTATATATAAGTGTGCCCAATTATATCACTTGCAATCTAACGCAAGCAAATATGTATGCGATGTATGTTCTCAAATGATAAACAGTAATAAATTCGATATTGTTTGAAATTCCAGATTCATGGATAAAAGAGATAACGTCTTTTGTCCACTTGCATGCACAACAACATTAGTCCTATACACAAATGTCGAAACGCCTAAATGATGATAATAATAATAATAATAATAATAATAATAATAATAATAATAATAATAATAATACTAATAATAATAATTAATATAAATATTATTACTACTACTACTACTACTACTACTACTACTACTACTACTACTACTACTAATAATAATAATAATAATAATGGCAATACCGATAATAATAATAATAATAATAATAATAATAATAATAATAATAATAATAATAATAATAATACAGTATCAGGGGAATGCAAATTAGTTATGTTATTCTCTCTTTATATTAAGACAATCAAGGTTGAAAACAAGATAGCAAAAGATATGAAGAATTATTGGAAGTAATGCTTGTTCGATTTAAATTGCCGCAGTTTTATAAAATGATCTTTTTTCAACCTGCTCGTGTGATAGTTTCGAGTCAGATGAGCATGGTTTGCTATGTTTTAGAAGATTAGAATGAGGATGAGTGTGATAATAAGACTTTCTAACACTGTGAAAGTGTATGTCCTTTTATACATCAGGTAACATACCGTGAAGATTATACAAACCAACATCACAATTTCAGCACTGGTTGGTGTCGTTTCTAATATAGGATTAGGTCCAAAATTGTCTGTACCTTTTGAAGTTCATTCTGGTTGAATCTAGTACCTGTAATCTAATTTCATTCAAGACAATGTGACAGTCACAAATCTATATATCAGAAATATTTGATGGTAGATCAATTGTTATATCTTCCATGAGAAGATACTTCCTCGCACCTGATTCTGAATGTGCAAATCGTGCGTCTTCATTGACATTTGTTGTTCTTCTTCAAATCATCCTAACATACTAACAGAAATGAAGTAATCTTTCAACAACACTATGTGGAGCAAATGGTACACCAAAAGAAAACCCCTTGATTGCATGCATTTACAATCTGCCCGACACTCTATCAGAAAGTCAAGTCCATATATCAATGACACGACCACACTTGTTATTGCATTTGATAGTCTTCGATATAGCCATTTAGATGGTTGTCCACTGATAAATGAGAGTTATTGACGCCCTACTAATTAATACCAGCAGGGTGGAGAGAAGTTATGATTGCGTAAATAAATGATAGTATTGCCCATGATGGTTTCAAAGTAACAGTTTTAGCACTAAGCGTATTGCATTTGTCATGTAGTCAGAATCACAACTTTGTAGATCTTCGTGGAAACGATGTTTCGAGCAAGAGAGGTAATCTACCTACTTATCACTCAAACTATATAAACCAATCTCTAGGTGGATGACTCACAGTACAAAATTCTTTAACTGATGTTATGGATATCAGTACTTGCCAAATTAACAGGGGAAGTGACAATACGTATGCAGCAATGATTAGCTGAGAAATCAAGTATTATGTACACAATTCCTAAAGATCGTTTTGTGTTATAGACTACTTGTATATGTATGTAAACATTTTACATTCAATTAAGCTTGAAGTGTGTGTGTGTGTGTGTGTGTGTGTGTGTGTGTGTGTGTGTGCAAGCTGAGGTTAAAACCATCTAGTTTGTCATTTTATCATCGGAATTCATATCAATAAACACAATATTTACATAATATTTCTACTTATACATAATCATGTAAACTTGTATATTATACACTATTTTTGTTTAATATTTGTCTTGCTTGTCTTTGTTTTTTGGTTGCCTTTAACAAAGACTCCGTGACAGTCGAAGCGAGAAGTTGTTTCATTCGCCTTGCTCGAGGGCAGGGCCTGATCCATTGCATTTGAAAGGATTTTTCTTTCGCCATATGACTTGGGTTTTTTGTACATATCCGATACATCATGAATGTTATAGCAAGATCACATTTTACACAAACATTTCGCGCTAATTCTAATCTTTCAAACTATTTTTAGCAATGTAACTCAAATAGCAAACTTCCGTGTACGTCAGAAAACGATTACGACTACGTTTATCCTAGGCATGCGCTACTCGATCCAGCGCATGGGAGGGATAAGAGATTTCTAAAGCCAAACTCTGTGGTGTCAATAAGCAGATAAAACCTCGTTGCGGACTGGATCCGGCCTGCGGGTTCCATGCTGCATATGCCTAGCTTATATATTTGATGCTGTATCTGTGAGAGCTAAGCACGAAAATAGCAAATAATAAATTATGTTATCTTATCCGATATTAGTGACGGGATATAGAGCGAGCTGGTGATTTGTGCTATGTTTAATGCTCAGGGTGAAGTCAGCATCTGACGAATAGCAGATAAAGCATGCCGTAAAATACGGCAGTAATGTTTAAATACAATTGCATTTCCTAACCTACAAAGAAACCATCACGAAACCGTATTTCGATATCCAACACGGCATGCACCTCACAAATTAGAACCTTTCTTTCTTTGAAATATTGAACGCTCTAAAAGAAACAATTTGGCAGACTTTAGGGCAAATTTTAGCTATGTTTTTATTTAAATGATTCCTAATTACCCTTTAATTTATTTTGCATGTGTAATTGGTCAGTGGCCATTCATTAAAAAGCTAGTTTAACGGTACTCTGTTTTATGATGAAAGCATATTCAAAATATCTATCCAAGCGCTCCGGTGACCTAGTGGTTAAAGCGTCTGCCTAGGTCAGCATAATGTGACTGGGTGAGACATGATGTTACATGTATGCGGCATGACGACATAACTAAATGTCACACTGTAGACAATGTAGTAATTTGACTTACAAATTGCTAAAGCTCCTTAAAACCCAGAGTTACACACACACACACACAGACACACACACACACATGTATATACTATACCGATGAAATGTCTTTATCCAGCTATTAGCTCCAGTTTACAACTTGCTATCGTAATGTCTAAAACAAATATATGTCTGAATACATTTGGATTTTAATTTCTTAAATATCTGTTGAAGTTTGGACATAAGTAAAATATACAAATATTGGCATCAAAGTGTTCATCAGTTTCATCTCCTTGGATATTGAACCTGACAAGAAACCAGAAAATGTAGTTGATTGAAAAGTTGGTGTAAATGAACGTCATAAATAATGAATTTACATGGCATATACGGCACGCAAAAAATGTGGGATGAAACGGTCATTGAACAGGGCTGGATCCAGATACGATCCAAATACAACCCGTGACCCAGTTTTATCTGTCAATTTATATCATAAGGTGCGTCTTTAAAAAGTCACTTATCTAGCCCACGCCCTGGAGAACGTTGCCAATGCGTGTGATAGTCAATGTTTAATCTCCTAATATATTAGCTTGGGTTTTTCAACTTTTCTAGACCATCATTGCATTATAACATGCAAACCTCCTAATAAAGAAACCTCACTTGTCAAGTGCACCTGTCATTTTTCAAATTAACAATACACAGTAATATGCAGATTGCATGCAATACAGTGTGACTTTCTTAGATTGTGACTTTTTATTTTGGTAATTACCCGCTTTATCTATCAATTAACCGCATGTTGGTGTATTCGCAAACAGTAGAGATCAAATAATTGATACATGTTGGCCTACATCAAACTATAAAAAAACAACCTATATCAAATAAATAATGCCCCACCCCATACATAAGTGATAAGAGATAACCCGACTTCCTCTGTAGTTTTGTGTTATTGCTTCATGCGCAAACATAGTATTTTACCCTTCCTTGAAGATAGACTTGCATTTGTAACGGTATCGAACATTATATATATTGAACCAACAATACGAATTAATCTTTAGGAAACAGATTTGCAGGAATGGGTCCATTCCAGTCAAATGTAAGTAACTGAATTTTGTATATGTCTAAGAGCAACATTCTTACACATTATACTGTCTTCTCTTTACATTTATTGGAACATTCTCAATGTACATGAAACGTAACACTATGATTATCTTAGGTAGATTCGCAGACGCATTAGAAGAAAAATAAACAAATATTGCATGAGAACGTCTGACAATTTAACAACAATAATGCATAATATTTAGATAATTAAATGATGCAATACATGCTCTACATTTTTTTCTATAAGAGGTTCTTTTCTCATTAACTTTCTTACACGATCTGTCTGTCTGTCTGTCTCTGTCTGTCTGTCTGTCTGTCTCTGTCTGTCTCTCTCTCTGTCTCTCTCTCTCTCTCTCTCTCTCTCTCTCTCTCTCTCTCTCTCTCTCTCTCTCTACACACATACATGCATACAGATACACACAAATATACACATACATACAAGAATGACGATCGCGTCAAGTTAACGTCTCTGGCATTGTATTAGCCATTTACGGCGCCACAGCACAATAGCGACTAAATGGTGTTTAACAAAGGTAGATGTTGCAAAAATGTCAGTGGACCACAGCAATAATACAGCATTTATCAGACGTCTCATATACACACCACCAATACGACGCCCTTTAGGAGAACATGGTAAATACTGATTGTCGAAAACATTTAGCTACTATAGGCTAAATAAACTGATAGCTAGACTTCCACTTAGATTTTACAGTTATAATTCATGAATACAATGAAGTCTATCGATTGAGTACATACACATTTCCCCAAATTTAGTTTGCATTTATCGTTACAGCAAATTTGCATATAAGTTTAATGACTGCAGTGTTAATATGAAAATACATGATTTGATTCTATGTAAGTGAAATACATGTCTCTCTTCAAGAATGAAAATTTCATTTAACGTTTCGACAAGTTCCTATACAATCATCATATAATTGTCATGTGCTTGTGGTTGTTTATTTTTTAATTGTTCCAAAGCCAGACTAAATTGGATAAGTACGGCAAGATCATCGGTGGAACAACATAATTCGGTCACTCATAGTAAAAATAAATACAGCATGTCATTGGCTATTTCAAATCACTTTGTTCATTATTATTTTTGAATTGTTTTGTTTTTGTTTGTTCTAGTTGCCTTTCTTTTTCTCCTTTAGTTTCAAAATGGTTGGAGACGGATACTAAGTAGATCTTAGACTGTTCTGCTTGTGTTATGATCTTTTACATCCTTTGTTTACAATAGCTACCTTTGTCTATGACTGAATTACCAGCGTTATCTACACCATTGACGAAATTGCCAACAGCCTGAAATGGAGATAAAGAAAATTACTGCAACATGTGCATTATTCCAAATAAAGAATAGGTACTTATCTACGTATCTTGAAAACATTTTAGAACTAATCATCAAGGTTTTGATCCGAAATAGCGAAGGTTAAAGACTCAATGCTTTATGCATTATACCTCAGAAACTATCCAACTATTTCCGACGTAAACCAAGTTATGTTACATCTTGACTCTATGGGCATATATGATTTTCAGTCTATTAAGTGAATTTGTACACAATACAGCTGTATTTTTTATGAAATTAATTCAAAATTTACCAATATATTTATCCTTTTTAGCAATTTTATGTGTTGCACAAACTCCGACCAAGTCGCAGTCAGTGACAACATAGAAAACAAGAATGAAATATGCGCTCTGCAGTCTCATGCGTTTAATGTCTATTTTTAATTGTGCTCGGGTAACAGATTCATAAATAGGATAACTGAAGCAGAAAAGTTATAGCCTATGATGTTCCCCATATAACAACGAGCTAGCGTGCAACTTGCCAGATATGAATTTTAATTTGCCCAGGACTCTCTTGATCTAGCACTCTTCTGCACTTCAAACGATTAATTATAATGAGAACTGTAAAACGTTATGCTCTCAGCACACGCCAAAACGAATGCTGTTTTACAGATCTGGAAGTTATTCTTGCACACAGCGCTCACCTAGGGAGTAAGACATGCTATAATATAATGCGAACTGATAGTCACTCACAAACTACGGTCTTTACTCACTTATAAGACGAGTAAACTGGAAAACAACCGAGATGCTGATCTGCCATAGCAGAACGTGAATGCAGATTAGGGTAAATGTTGTTTTTCTACTGATTTCTTCTAAAATAAACGCACATCTCAATGGGCACGATGAGAGGGCAAACTGCAAGGAACAAAGATCATGATCTATCAAAGCATAATTCACTAGCAGATTAAGGATAAATGTTGTTTGTTTTATTGACTACTCATAACAAACTACAAATATCCAGTTCGTCTGGCGCATTATGCGACGGCATATCTGTTTTGTGCAGTTTGTAGCTGGACTTCACTTATAAGCGAGACGATTCGGTATTGATCCTAAATTTCCGTTCCACTTACATTTCACCCTCTTGTCTGTAAACAAGGTAAAGAATCTACTTTGGTACAACTGGTTGCGTTTCCTGAACTTTATCTAATATATGCTTTCTTCACTCAATCAAAGTTTCAAAATATATTTTACCCATTCCAACACTTTTACACTTCATTCTCTATCGATGTGTCAGAAATATATTCAGTTTTATAATACAAGATTCATTAATATAATTTTCTTTTCTTCTCTTAAAACTAAAAAAGTACTATATATATTTATTTGTATACGTGAAACTTGTATTTTGACTTTTTTGTGGAGATTAACTGAAAGCATAAAGAGTAAGTAATCAACATTATTTTTTTTAACTGTAGAGACTTCGAAGAGAAACAGAAAAAACAAATTGTCTTGCAATGCAATTATGTAGTTTAAGAAATGACAAACTTAGAATACATAAACGTGAGCATTGTGTAGTTAGTTTGTTACCTGTCTGATCGACATTTTGTTGGTCTAGATAATATTATCGTGTATTTAGATCAAGCAGTAATATCTGAAGATATCAACAGACCTAGGGTCTGCGGGGCCCAAAGGAACAAGCGATGAGTAGAGCCCCAAGTAAACAAAATTGCATTCCGGAGTTTCTTTCTGTTAGCAGCGTGGGGCCACCCAAGACGATTGCATCGTTCACCTTGCCCTATGGCTGGGCCTGTCTGTAGACAGCATAAAGCAAAATAGTTTTTTCTGCGTTTGATGGCAACACATAACAATTACTTAGTTTGCGTGGTCATGTATAATGAAGCAAGATTGTATTCCAAAATACACAAACTCCATAGAGGAGTAACGGTCTGAAGAGGCGGTGGAGGAGATCAACATTTTATATTATTTTAAAATTGTAAAAATTGAGTTCAGGAACCTTTAAAGCTTTTACAAGCTTATCATTCCATGTAATCATTGGTCTCCTAACATAGTTACATTAATATCGATTCACTTGCTCCATCGCGTGGTAACACAAAATATACTTTATTGTTCTTGTTATACTATTGGTGTTCGATTTAAGATCCGGTGCTGAAGGCATTGATTTGCCAACAGTTTTAAATGTATTAATGTACCAATAGCCTGAAGTGTCATTATATACTTCCAATAAATCAGAATAACATAATCCAATAAGCCTTTTTTTGAATTCACAATAATTTCAAGTTAATGTTTGCGTCCATGAATATCATTTATGAGCACTTTGTACTTCCAGTGAAAAAATCATTTAAATAAAACAAATTCCACCTAAATGAAATACTGTCACGCAGCAAGATTCAAATCTGTTGCAGATATTATCGCAGGAATAAATAATATTTCCAGTAAACAAGAATACAAAACCCACTACTTCATGTAGGTCGAAATTCGCATTTTCTGAAAATTATATGATTTAATGGAATCTTCCAATCTTGAAGATTCTGTTGCTAAAATTGTAATAAAGAATATGATACACACAATATCCTTAACTTAGACGAAGATAATGATTCTAATATTTAACCCACAATCTTTAAAACTTTTTCGTATTGTATTGTGTTTTTTTTTTTTGCCACGATTAAACAATACCAGCGTATGTAGTCAGGAAAAACATAAACTTAATTTTGGAAAGGTGAAGTCCAGACAACAATTTTCCATAGCACATAATGAATTGAAACAAATTCTAACATATCATGCAAATTAAACATCCATGAAATAATAATGAGTTAAAATAATTCTTCGGATCAACAATATGGTCTGGTACGGGACCATACCTATAACAATAACCTGTAATAGTATAAGAGAGAGATATAAGATTCATTACCACGAAGTACTTCCTTCCACACCAAAATGTTAACATTTTTATGACATTATCATTACAGTATATAAAGGTCAACAACAACAAAACAACTAATACTGAACAAACGGATAACACTGGATCTAACATCGAATGGTACAGGGTTTGAACATGTTTATGTTAAAAGTTTTTTTATTTAAGAAACATATTCTATACTTGAAAATATAAATTCGTTGCTCTTAAATGTTTGTCACCATATTGGCTAATAATTGAGTTTTAAAGCATGCTCGTTCACAAAAATATGCCATATATATTACCTGTTCCCGATATGTATCAATAGGAACGTCCCCTGCTTTCTGCAAGACAAACTGTATCAGTTGCTGCAGTATTTTACAGAACACCACAAGACAGTTTGATCGCTTGAAATTTGAAAGCAGAAAAGAAACCGCAACCTATTCTGGCCAACGTGGCTATTTCTAAAATTGGACTTACCGCAGTAACGACCAAATAGTTACAAATGAAAAATAGTTGGATGGATTCGCACCTTCTGTGCCAATCCATGTTTAGCAAATAACCGTAGTGATCCGAATGGCAGTCAGTATCAGCTATCGCCACTTCACCCGTTTCTGTTTTTCCTCAAGCCTTCTAAAGACTGATTTCGAGAAATGCTGGATATTAAGACCTTAATGCCTAATATGCAGTAAACACAAGAACAACTTTCTCAATTCCAAACCTAACATTGAGAAACAATATAATTTTAAAATCACAATTTCAGGAATCAAATTTGATATGTTTAGTTAATCCGGTGCCAGATATTTGTTTGCACTAGCAATGTCTGTAACATATGGAAAGGGACGCCCCACTTTTCAAAATTATTCTCATGCCATCACTGCCAGCACGACAACCACCACCACCACCACAACAACAACAACTACAAGAGAACAATATGATGAGCGTTAAAGAATCAGAAAGTTTCCATAAGTTGATTTTTATTACAGAACGATATTTCTGAATCCGACAGGCTAACTATATAAACTTATATAATCTTAGAGGATTTTACTGGGATATTTTTACGGATTCTTAAAAAGCACACGAGGTTCTAAAAATAGCATTATTTTCCCATTAGTGACGTTTAATCATTAGCTAAGAAAAAATGCGCATAGCCAAAATATGTAGGTTACAGTGCGTTCATCTGGTAATACACTAGGGTATTGAATGTGCAAAAGGGTTTTCTTTTGTTCTTTAGATAGTTTATGATTGCTTCAAACGCCAAAGCAGTTGTCTGTATCATACTCCTATGCAAATAATAATCCCTCTCTTTTCTCAACGCAAAATACGTCCCTTTAGCTTATGACGCATGTCTTATTAAGTATATAAATCTTCAGAGATTTTGTTGATTATTGTTCGATTCGGAAGCAAATAGCTTCCCGTGGAAGGAAATTAAATCATCTTTTGGAAAATGCGAAGTGTTGGATTTCATATAACTGCATTTTCCAAGACACTGTCGACACTGTCGTAATCTGAGCAATGGATGCTAAAGATTTCTTTTCGGTGTTCTGTTGGACTCAGTAAATACTGTGCTTTTTGTGTCAGGCTGAAGAGTACAGAATATTATAATTCAATTTCTAAAGTAATTTCACCGACTAATGACTGGTTTTAAAAGTGTAATACTTAGTAAAGGCACAAGGATTTCACATAATTGGACCAGCTGCTTCAAACAAAACTGGTCGCGAAACTAGTCTTTATGGAATAACCGATTACTTCAGATTTCGGATTTTGTAAACATGTCTATATTGTAGACAACTTAATTAACCGAAACCGGTGTGTGTGTGTGTGTGTGGGTGTGTGTCTGTGTATTTTCATTGCATTTGTCATCACTCCTTTAATTTGATTTCTTCAAACCTGTTTAAGATTGTTGTTGTAATACTCATTTATGATCATGTAACACGAATCGTTATGATGATGTAAAAGCGAATCATCGAGAAACCTAGTTTGAACATTTTTCGGGCAATAAGTCCTCAAGAATAATTAAAGAATAAAACTATAAGTAATAAAAACGACAAACGGATCTTTGTATTTAATATTCTTCAATAGACAATAGTCAATGTTACAGGTATTATTTAGCTCAAAGCTTCTATCTAAGGTATTATTTGTACTGCATAATATGTTTGCCCCTCTGTCACGTTCTGTTCAACTTGATTTATACTAAACTTTGGCTACGCACATACATTTTAGTTATTAACATATAATTTCTTTTTCTATATATAGTAATACAGAAAGCTACCGTACTACGTATACTAAATGAAATATTGTACATTGGGTACGAGACATTTTCCTATAATTCTTCCAACTGTGCTCTAATCCTCTTATTACACCGGAAGCATATTACTTAATGTTTTATTAATTATGCGTAAAACAGTCAATATTTTACGCAGTCCTTTGCTACATAGATATTTTCAATACCAAATTGGCTTATACAATCCTGTGACCTTAACATCGTTACATAAAAGAAACGTTTTTTTTTTAGTTTTCCCCCTGTAATTTAATGAATTTCCTGCTTTGCAAAATACATTCAAAATTATCCAGAACTGATGCACAATGTTTCTTTGGAATGAACTTTATCCAATAAGTTATTTGATTAAGAGAGACGAACGTGTAAGGTTGTTTTGTATTTATTTCCGGCACAAGCTGAGATGGGTAGGGGGGTCGCGCTGAAAATAACATTAAATTTAATTATAAAAGAAAGGAAGTCAACCAAAACCTAGTGGTGTTATTCTCTTGGGCATTGCGATGTTCCAGTAGCTAAAATTTTAAATCAAAGTGTTAAAACTTTGAGCCCGTTATATTGTGATTGGTAAACGAAAACAAAAACTTGTTTTGATATAAACTATTTTTCACGTTTGCTTCTGATGTTAACTAACACGTTTTCGGAGGTTTTCTTTGCTTGGGAAAGATTACACTCGACCACTATCTGTTTGCAAATAATTTCGATTTGTTTTGGAATGGTTTGGGCTTTCATTGCACAGTACCAAAGTGCCCTGCCCAAAGGACAAACAGAGTAACAGATTTGGGCAAACAGAGTAATAGATTTGGACAAACAGATTAACAGATTTGGACAAACAGAGTAACAGATTTGGACTAGTTTCGCAAGCTTCTTGTCACGATCTATCGGTGTATTGGCGCAAAACTTGTACACAAGTTTTCCTGTGTGATTGTATTTATGTGGGATGGAAGGGTATTCAGAAACGATGAGATTGCATTTTTGATTTTACGTCTTAATAGAGATAACATTATTTATTACATTTTCGTTTATCCTACTATACTCCACTTATTTATCTCTGCGAATGTAAAACTACTAATTTATGGATATGTATCATGAGAAATTCCACTTTTCTCTTCAAAGTGTTCATAGGGTATAAATCTTCTTTATGAGAAAAAACAAGTTTAAGTTCGAAGTTGAATGCGAGTTAGTATACTTAAGTACATGTTTGCTTGGATCCCAGACGAGATTTCAGCCCGAAGCAGACCCATAATGTATGGGCTAATCTTGCTCGAGGTTTAATATCTTTGCTGACATCACACATTTTGGCAATGGCTGTTCAGTCAATTCTTATAACAGGTTTTTACGTCAACATTCTAAAGCCTTCTTATCCATGACATTCGTGAAATATCAGGGACATGTTGCCATATTCGAATGCCTGCTTACCCATGACATACGTTACATATCAGGAATGCACTGCCACATTTGAATGCATGCTTCCCCATGATATTCGTCACTTATCAGGAATGCATAGCTACATTTGAATGCTTGCTTCCCCATGATATTTGTAACATATCAGGAATGCATTGCCACATTTGAATACTTGCTTCCCCATGATATTTGTCACTTATCAGGAATGCATTGCCACATTTGAATGCTTGCTTCCCATGATATTCGTCACTTATCAGGAATACATACCTACATTTGAATGCTTGCTTCCCCATGATATGCGTAACACATCAGGAATGCATTGCCACATTTGAATGCTTGCTTCCCCATGATATGCGTAACACATCAGGAATGCATTGCCACATTTGAATGCTTTCTTCCCCATGATATGCGTAAAATATCAGGAATGCATTGCTACATTTGAATGCTTGCTTCCCCATGATATTCGTAACATATCAGGAATGCATAGCTACATTTGAATCATTGCTTCCATGATATTCGTCATTTATCAGGAATGCATAGCTACATTTGAATGCCTGCTTCCCCATGATATTCAGCACAATATATGGGACACGTTGCAACGTTCAAATTACTGTTTCCTTCCCTATTATATTCGTCAAATATCATAAACACTCTGCAATATTCAGTGCTTCATTATCCGTGATATTCGTCAAAACTCAAGAACAAGCACCAATATTCTAATTCCTGCTTATCGGTGATATTCGTTAAATATCTTGGGAAATCAGAACGAAATGTTCTGTAAGATAAATCAAAATGAAGAGAAAGTGTGGCACCAACTTTATTCCATAAAATGCTTCTGTTAAGCGTGCACACAAGTTGAATGAAGCTTAACATGTACATTGCAGTAACTACATAAATCCACTTTTGAGTCGATGCGAATCCATTTTTCTTTTATTCCATATTGTGTTCTTGTTATCCATATGAGATGGAAAAAGACAACTCGTCGTTAATATGTATGGCAAAGTTACATCAAGAGCATGTTGCTTAAAATCTTTCAATGTTTTATTGTTGCAAAATTGTATTAATTGTCGTGTGGTCACCATTTCTCTTAATTTGCTCACAACAATTTATATAACCTCGCTTGAAAGACCTCATATGACTAATTGGGTAATAGTAAGCCTAGCCAACACCATCAACTCCATACCCACGTACCACCAGGTACGTATATATATATATATATATATATATATATATATATATATATATATATATATATATATATATATATATATATATATATATATATATATATATATATATATATATATATATATATATAAGAAGAAACTATCTATCTATCCATCCATCCCTCAATCCCTTCCTCCATCCATCCATCAATCCACAATCTATCTATCTGTCTATCTATCTAGCTATCTGTCTGTCTGTCTGTCTATCTATCTATCTATCTATCTATCTGTCTGTTTGTCTGTCTGTCTGTCTGTCTATCTATCTATCTATCTATCTATCTAGCTAGCTATATGTCTGTCTGTCTGTTTGTCTATCTATCTATTTATCTATCTGTCTATCTGTCTATCTATCTATCCATCTATCTATTGTAATCATATTATCGCCATCTCTAGACTGCTAGATAACGCCGAGTTGTCTGCATCAGACAATCCGAACCATTAAGAGACGAATATCCTCGAGTCATGATCCGGATTTATGATGCTGAGAGCGATATCATTACTTGGACGATGATATTCTTTGTCTTATAACAATACATTTTGAGATTGGTATCATTTAAAATTCATTATGCGAGAAACTCACCAACGTCAACATTTATAAACTGTAAATTGGTAGTAATGTACAGTAATAAATTTTGTTTTAAAAAGTTGCATTGTGAGTCCTTTCCGAATTGTGAAGAGTTATTTTTTTACTATATTTTCAAAGATCAGTTCTTGCTGATCTCATTTCCATACTCATTAGTTATGAATTTACTTTGCCCATGTAGAAATGAAATCTAACTTCATTCTAGGTGTGTAGTAATGAGTACAAGTCTATCTTCATGTGACCCTTTGATGATTTATAAGCATGTTAAGAAGCATTTTAATGACGGCATAATGTTAATAACGATTTCAAGTGCTTGAAATTAACGCTAATCATCGACTCAATAGGACACAAAAAATGAAGTTATGTTTTCGTTTTTCTTCTAAGGACACATGATGGAGGAAAAAACAATTTAGTAGTTGATTTCACGACATGCAATTCCAAATCTAAGCGAGATTCTCGATTAATCTTACAGTCATTAGAATTTTGTGAAACTATTTAAATGAAATAAACTCATAAAAATAAGAATGTTTTGTACACCTCCCACCCTTTTTATGAATCACTCGAAGTTTCAGATCGATTCTCTACAGTACCTGTTTGATATTCATTCGGAGATTTATTGATGCAAGTATACACTTTCACCTAGACCGATCTTTGAAACGAAATTTAGGTGAAAATTGACTTCACAGCATATTATTAATATATCTGCATTTCAAATTATTAGTCCTTACAGTTTGTATTGGGCATGATTTCATAATTACATTCCTAAAAATATACCAGCATAAACAGTAGAATTGTCAAATTCGTAGTGTAACACTCCATGCATTATCGTCTATAAGAATTTCCATTAGGACAAGAGTAACACTCCATGCATTATCGTATATAAGAATTTCCATTAGGACAAGAGTAACACTCCATGCATTATCGTATATAAGAATTTCCATTAGGACAAGAGTAACACTCCATGCATTATCGTATATAAGAATTTCCATTAGGACAAGAGTAACACTCCATGCATTATCGTATATAAGAATTTCCATTAGGACAAGAGTAACACTCCATGCATTATCGTATATAAGAATTTCCATTAGGACAAGAGTAACACTCCATGCATTATCATATATAAGAATTTCCATTAGGACAAGAGTAACACTCCATACATTATCATATATAAGAATTTCCATTAGGACAAGAGCGAAAGTCTAAGTGCACCTTAGTCCCGAAGTATTTCAACTCACATAAATATAGCAATCTATAGTCCTAAAGTATTTCAACTGAGACAAAAGGTAAAAAAACCTTGAACTATATCGATCTCAACCATAGAGATATAACTCCCAACCATAGAGATATAACTCCAAAACATAGAGATATAACTCAAAAACATAGAGATATAATTCCCAACAATAGAAATATAACTCCCAACCATAAAGATATAACTCCCAACCATAGAGATATAACTCCATACCTTCGAGTTATAAGTCCAAACCATAGATATAGCTCCCAACTAGAATGATGTAAGACCCAACCAGAGAGATATAACTCCTAACCACAGAGATATAACTCCAAAACATAGAGATATAACTCCCAGCAATATATATATATATATATATATATATATATATATATATATATATATATATATATATATATATATATATATATATATATATATATATATATATATATATATAAATCATAACCATAGAGATATAACTCCCAACCATATATCTCACCTCTCATCCATCCATATATTAGTAAATGTCCATCAGTTTTGATTGATACTCAGCTTTGGATTTGTGGTTGTGTAATTATATCTGTAGAGCCAAAAAGTAACAGTTACAGTCTTTGAAAACAATATATGTGTCAGAGCTTAAAACTGTTTGCTCCAATGACGCGAATAGGGATACACTTAGACAAATGTGAAAACAACGTGGACATCGCATATTTACAATTTCCTTATAGTTTGTATATATATATATATATATATATATATATATATATATATATATATATATATATATATATATATATATATATATATATATATATGTGTGTGTGTGTGTGTGTGTGTGTATGTATAAATATATATATTGTGTGTGTATGTATAAATATATATATGTGTGTGTATGTATAAATATATATATTGTGTGTGTATGTATAAATATATATATGTGTGTGTATGTATAATATATATATATATATATATATATATATATATATATATATATATATATATATATATATATATATATATATATATATATATATATATATATATATATTATCTTTATTTGACGTCCTTTTAAGTTTCCATCTTGACATTTGTTTGCGTACGCCTTTTCTGCAATCTTCAGCTTATCTCATTAAGTATTTGTTTTGCATGTATCTTGAACAGGGACTATCTTTCATCGGGAATAATCTCTAATTTAGACTCACGAATTGGATTGATGTCAAAGATTGAGTAAGGAAAACGGTGTTATGAAACAAACACTTTAAAGTTAATGCATTAAACATAAGTACCGTACATCTAGATTTGTACGTTTTTTTTATGTATAACGCACTGCCAGCGGAGAACTGCAAGGCACAAGCGTCGCAAACAGAGCAGATTGAGACTTACTCTGATAGATTTTCTGTCGGTATCCAAGCGAAAAACAGTGGAAGTCATTCCGGCCATTCCGGCAACGATCGGAAAAAAACACCTCAGAAATACTCAAGAGGAAACCGTTTGTATATATGGGCATAGTATGATGTCAAATACGATCAAAACGTTCATCTTTGCCAAAACATTTACTACTGTTTTCAAGTTTATTGTAAAATGTTTGGTGCTTATTATGTGCAAACGTTGCCATAAATGCTCCCCTCTTTTGGTAGAATCTTAATCTTGTGAAATTTTCTGTCGTTTTTAGGAGATTTCTTAAATTTACTCTGTTATATTTACTCTGAAGTATCTTCAATTCGAAAAATCATCGAGGTATTCCTATTTAAAATAATATATAACTGAACATGATCTGTTGGCACATTATGTGACGTCATATCGTATGCGGTGATGTTCGCATTTAGTTAAATGTCATTCAACAGTACACTCTACCCTGCACTGATTCCTAACTAAGCAAATAAAATGGTGGTTAGGTTTTTCTTCGCAGCTTATCATTTATGTCCTTGTCTTACATGCTGACGAAAGATCAGAAAGAGGTAGAAATTACATTCACAGATAATAAAAAAAAATTGTTTATATCGAAAAACATTGCACTGTTATAACTAAGCGAAAATAGATACGAAAACAGGTATTGGAGTAAATCCAAACAAAACGGAACTCCCCATCGACATGAAGGAGATAATGTAGTTGCAAAAAAGGACAAAACATTGATTTTACATGGTATTTTCTGATTTAAATTCTGCAAATTTTAAACTAAATTTAATTGATTCTTCACTTGTGTATCATAAATAAGGACGATAAGACAACACAAACGGTTATCATGGCGTGCTTATATCCGCTAGTTATCCATATATATCGTGTCGAGAACAGGATTTCACTGTGAGCTAATGAACTATTTAACACATACTATATTTTACTTCGAAAGTGAATTTTTGTAAAATAATTATTCCAGTTTCAAAAATAAGAATGTGTACTCGTACGCTTAAACGTGTTCATTGCACACGGAAATCAAAAAATGGCTTCGTAAGACTAGGTTATCAAAAATAAAAAAGTTTCCGGTATAATCATGATCCAGTCAGATTCAGCTGCTGACAGTATTGTTATATTCAGTGCATTACACTCGACTGCACTCAATCGGCAGTGTGAAAAACTCCTATATTGTACATATGATGAGAGGAAATATTCCATCTTCCATGTAATAATTAAAAATAATTGTAGTACCGCGTATCATATACTATTTATTAACCATATTATCACAGGCGTCATGTAATTCAAAGTTAATAATTTTGCATGGGAAAATATGAACGAGTTTTCCTCGGATTAATACTACCTGACCTTTTGGGAGTGAAGTATTATGATGAGAAAACATGTTCATATTTTCACACACAAATGCAGTAACGTTTGTATTATATACTCGTTTTCTTGTTCTACCTAAGGCTTAATTATTAAATATACACTACAAGAAACAAAGTAGTTGAATTTATACTGTTTTCAAAACTAAATAAACAACCGTAGATTCATAAATTCACAAAGACCATATGATGCGCACAAAGCACCGCCTGGAGACCTATGAACTTAGTCACGCGCTCGACAGTAGTTTTTTTTTTAAAAGGACTGCTGTTGCTTTGGTCTAATTAAACTTTGAAATTCGGAATCATATTGTGTATGAAAGCACATTGCAACAACTTTTCCATTTGGTCTGTAATAGATGGATTTTGATTTTATGCTGATCCAACTCAATTCTGCTTTCTTTACTATAATGGACTGGATTTGTTCGTCATTTTAATGAAATCAGGAGAATGGGATTTCAGTTGGACATGTACTCTAAATTCCAGCTCGGATTTGATGTGTACTACCATCTTTTGCAGGACATGTCATTCGCATTCGTAGAACAAAGAAGGTACATTATGATGAAATTTAAAATGTATGTTCATTACCATTCTTATTACCAGCTAAAGGAAACATAAGTTAATGCCCTGTCACTTTCTTCTTGCTGTTGGAGGTACCCTAGATATAACCTGTATCATACAGCGTGTGTCTTCTATCGATAGACTAACATTGTATCAACATAGTTACTAAATTGCAAAGCAGCTGTTGTGTGACAGTCCATTTAGCCAGCGGAAATAATACTTTTTCGACTTCTTGGCTTATTTTCTCTGAGGCTGTTAGTTTCCTATCAAAACCATCCGTTTGCGTTTTTGTCTTCTTGCACCTATTATTTTCACAGACTTGTAAACTGTTACGTCTCTGACAGATATGCGATAGCCCTTGGTTTTAATATATACGTTTCTATGCTATTTTTTTCTAGGCTTAGAGAGCACTGGTCATAGTCTGAATCATTATATTTGTAAAATCATAATAATATTTCTCCTAAATAATTACTTCATTGATCAGAACGATATTTTCAAATACTGAATATCTCCTATTTGATGATGACATTGCGAAAACCACGTGCATTCGTGTGCTGATTCGACAGTTTCGTTTCCTACTTTATCATCTATACTTTCAAATGAGCGAAACAACTTCTTTAGTTCATTCACAAACAAAACTAATCGATCAAACCCTAAAGCTGATACTACGTGAGTATACATGGTTTGTTTACAACGTAGTTCTTAATACACTATACTAATTTGAGTCACAATTATTGTGCACGTGCCTGCAATATCAAGGTGTTCAGTATCGTAAAATGCTGCACAATTATTATAATGTAAAGAGAACAGAGACAAAAATTAACAGAAAATAATAGTATAGAGGCACTTGAAACAGCATATCTTTAGTGTTTGTTTTTAGTATAACAATAATAAAGACGAATACAAGATCTTTGTTCAAGATCGGGATCATTTTTCTCACCTAAATTTGACTGCGGCGATAGACCTAAATCATTATCACCTACTTTTGCCTACAACGATTGACCTGCTATTCCAAGATTAATCTTCACTGTAGTATGCATTAAATTGTAAAGTGTTTAATGCCGAATTAAGACTGTCAAGGAGCAAACAATTGTCCTGATTATCTTCACACGTTTCTACATGATTGCTTACAATGCCTATGAATGTGTAATTATCTGTCAGACAGAGCCATGTATTTTGGTCGTAATCATGTCGTTTATGTATCCATTGTATGTATTGGGAAAGGACCCTAACTTATATGGAGAAACTCACGCACAACCCCAGTTGTTTCTTGATTATGGAAAAAAAAATGTTTGAATCAATTCAAAGTGACTTCTTTTTGTCTTTCAGCACTGTTGGTGACTACACAGCATAATCAGGTCTTTTTTTATAATGTGGCCATAACCAGTCACAACTAGACAGCATAAAAAGGCCTTGTGTATGCCATGCGACCGTAACAATTACCTCGCACACAGCATAAACAGACCTTGTGTATGTGTGGCCGTAACCAGTACGAAGTAGGAAGCCTAAGTAGGTTTGGTGCATTATATACGGCCGTTACCGGTATTAAATACACAAAATAAATAGCTCCTGTGTACACGGTGTGGCCGTAAACAGTAACTACTAATTGTTGTAGTTAGTCTAACCATGAGCTAATTTATTTTGTTTAGCAAATTATGTTTAAATTTTTCGAGAAAACGTAAGAAACAGATTATGTATCGATATTTTAGCGTAGCTAGTGTTTAATCAAATTATAAATTACACATAATCTCTCTAAGTTATATTTAGCATTCTTTAACTGGTATTGCTGTCGTAGTCCTTGGCCAATCTATGTATTTATGCTTTTGAAAAGGTTCATTCATTCTGCCCTTGCGTGATATCACACAATGTGATTGCATGCTATTAAATTTTGATGTGCAAGGGAGACTGCATCATACAAATCATCCAGCGGTATGAGGAGGCATATTTCTATTAGTCTAGCATACACTTTCATTTAGTGTTGGGGTGCTCTATTCAACCAGAGCGCAGCCCGTATTACTTTTAGCAAATACTAAGCTTGTGAGTATTGTCTTCTCAAGTTTTCACTATGTACAGTTATATGTGTATTCATTAAATCATCCTAAACACCTAATCTTGTATATAAAAAATTGTCAATGTAATTTGAAAGCATTATGTTCAAACATTATAAGTTGTAGGTAATTGAAAAGGTTATGTTTGGTAATCCCAAACATGACCAACTTGCACCAGCACTGCTGCTGCTGTTACTATTACTACTACTGCCACTACACTGGCTAGAGCGTCCGCCTCTAAAGCGGAAAGTCGCGGGTTTGAACCCCAGCCAAGTCATACAAAAAACTTATAAAACTGGTACTAACAACTGCCTCGCTAGGCGCTCAGCATTAAGAGGTTAGGTTTGGGACTGGTCGGTCTATTGTCAGAATAATGTGACTGGGTGGGACATGATGCAACATGTCTGCGGCATGGTACTCTAGTGATAGATATCCCATTAGCCTGCTCACTGCAGACATCGTAGCGACATGACTGATCATTTGTTAAAACCACGTTATAAATTCAAAACACACACACAACTACTACTTCTTCTTCCACTACTGTTGCTACTACAACTATCACTACCACTACTGTTAAAACTGAAACCCCGCTTCTAGTCTTTCCCATCAATACTCTTTAGTTTCTACACTATAGAAAGTGTATGGCAACAATGTTCATGCAACATACACACTGTAGGACTGCTTGTGTCAACCGATGTTAGCACCTTTGTCAGAAACCTGATAAACAGTTGTCCCTACACTCTCCCAGAGGAATTTAAATACAGTAAAGAATTTGTAAAATCCGGAATACTTCGGATCAATAAGGTCTGTGAACAGTTCCCATAGGACATTATTTCATTTCTTTCTCTCACACATTGTTACTGCGTCACTTTTCTCGGCTCATGAGACTTAAACTATCACGTAGTCAGAAAAAAGAGGATGGATCATTCCTGTGTATTATTAACAATTGCTACATCGAAAATGAGTGTTACAGACGATTTCAATCTGTAATATCTGCATATTACACAGACAAATGGCAACATTTTATGTTATTAACATTTTTCTTATTAAAAACTGTTTAAGTTATGTTAGATACATATACAAAATATTAGGATATGTTTTATGCTATGAAATAAAGATGGATTTGCGTTGTAGGCTATACGGAAGATTTATACCTTTCTACGCACATAATTCATCTTTATCAAAACTATAAATTTTTCCTTGAAATCTCAAGAATTGAATTGTCACAAATGCAATACAAGGACAGACTAGAAAATTAAGAAGCACAAACAACTATTAGAGAGGGTGTCAACACTAATAGATGTTTGTATTGGTATTGTCTGTTGTACTAGTATAGTCTGTTGTATTAGTATTGTCTGTTGTACTAGTATTGTCTGTTGTATTAGTATTGTCTGTTGTACTAGTATTGTCTATTGTCCGTTGTACTAGTATTGTCTGTTGTATTAGTATTGTCTATTGTCCGTTGTATTAGTATTGTCTGTTGTACTAGTATTGTCTATTGTCCGTTGTACTAGTATTGTCTGTTGTATTAGTATTGTCCGTTGTACTAGTATTGTCTGTTGTATTAGTATTGTCTGTTGTACTAGTATTGTCTTTTGTACTAGTATTGTCTTTTGTACTAGTATTGTCTGTTGTACAAGTATTGTCTGTTGTACTAGTATTGTCTTTTGTACAAGTATTGTCTGTTGTACAAGTATTGTCTGTTGTACTAGTATTGTCTTTTGTACAAGTATTGTCTGTTGTACTAGTATTGTCTTTTGTACTAGTATTGTCTGTTGTACTAGTATTGTCTTTTGTACTAGTATTGTCTTTTGTACTAGTATTGTCTGTTGTACAAGTATTGTCTTTTGTACTAGTATTGTCTTTTGTACTAGAATTGTCTGTTGTACTAGTATTGTCTGTTGTACTAGTATTGTCTGTTGTACTAGTATTGTCTTTTGTACAAGTATTGTCTTTTGTACTAGTATTGTCTATTGTACTAGAATTGTCTTTTGTACTAGAATTGTCTTTTGTACTAGTATTGTCTTTTGTACTAGTATTGTCTTTTGTACTAGTATTGTCTTTTGTACTAGAATTGTCTATTGTACTAGAATTGTCTTTTGTACAAGTATTTTCTTTTGTACTAGTATTGTCTTTTGTACTAGTATTGTCTTTTGTACTAGTATTGTCTTTTGTACTAGTATTGTCTATTGTCCGTTGTATTAGTATTGTCTGTTGTACTAGTATTGTCTATTGTCCGTTGTATTAGTATTATCTGTTGTACTAGTATTGTCTATTGTCCGTTGTACTAGTATTGTCTTTTGTACTAGTATTGTCTTTTGTACTAGTATTGTCTGTTGTACTAGTATTTCTGTTATGCTAGTATTGTCTGTTGTACTAGAATTGTATGTTGTATTAGTATTGGCTTTCTTTCTAATACTTCTTGGAGTCTTTTGGCGGATTTATAGTGAAAATATCTTGCGAATTCTCAAAATCAACCCCAAAATCAAAAGTAGCCGGGAGTTTATGAAAGACAACAATTGTTTTCATTTTCAATATTTATATGAAGTATGCAAGTAATTTGGGAAAGTATAGCGGTAATGAGATAAAATTAAAATTTACGCATTTCTAGCATTGTCGTTATTTATTTTTTTTCAAACAGTTTTTATGCAGTTTCCTCTGTCAGACGTAAAAACAATACATAATGGAACTATTTTTAAGTATGCTGTGCACCCAACTAGAATAGGGCTGTATTAATACGGCTACAGTAGGTTCAGTAGTTTGGTTGCCGTCTCTTTCCCTAAAATCACTGATTTTGGAATTTAAAAAAGCACAATTTCATTATATCCCAACATATCTGATTTGTTTGTTTCTTGCTAAGACTTTACTGTTTATGTTTACCCGTTTAAGATTTTACTGTTGATGTGTACCCGTTTTAAGATTTTACTGTTGGTGTGTACCCGTTTTAAGATTCAGTAAATGTGTATTGGCATTTTATTTAGTATTCAGAACATCTATTAAATCCAGTGTTTTGTTCAGTTGCACTAAATATTGATTCCTGTATAGCGAAGTAGCCTCAACGTTGAATGCTTATGACAGTCACCATTTCACAACTATATTGAGAGCTTTGGCAATTAGTGTACTTTGTAATAATAATAAATTCCAGTAGCCTCCGGGCCATAGCAAATGTTTAGTAATTTAGTCAAAATTACGAAACTATTGGCCTATTTCCTTATCTGTAAAAGGGAGTAATAATCTATTAGATTTTGTTATATCAAGATAGTAACCTATGTTGCATCAGACACAATTCTCCATTCCAGACGACATTTTGAAACATTGTTATTTTTACCAGGTGAAATTAAATACTAGAGTCTAAGACAATTCCGAAACCAAGTGAACTTAAATATAAAAACAAATTGAATTTCTCTCATATATTTTAAGCAATTCGTTTCCCAGATAAACTCCCAATTTCTGTTACGATTCGCAGGTATTAAATGTTTTGTAAATCTTAAAAATATAGTTAATTCTCTTAGTTATAAAATGAAAATTTAAGAGGAACATACATTATTATGAATTAAATCAAAACTAATCTTGTTCTTTAAATATCCAACATAATATAATGTTCTGAATTAATTACAGGTCCTTAATGTTCTGATATACCAACAATCGTGAATGTGCTAACGTGCCAATAGATTTGACATATCACCATGGAAGTGTCCAAAACCCTTTTGAATGAATAAATAATAATCTAGAAAAACTATTTTAGTCTAAAGTCAATGAGCACTTTGTAAATCCAGTGAATGGTAGAACAAAATGTTTTCTCAAATTATATTAAATTACGACTTTAAAAAATATGCAGACTAAATTTAAAATGTTAACGTAGGAAACAGGAATGAATTTATTGTTCGGCTCTTCGTAGTTATATCCATCTTACAGCTCTAAAACGCCATATTGTCCTACTCAATGTATAACGCAATACCTCCCATGTGACATATTTCTTGTGGCAACATAGCGCACTTCTCTTAATCATCTAGTAGAAAATTAATTCAAACTTATAAACAGGTTCATTATTATGACAGATTTTAAAACTTTTCAACACCTACTTGCAGCAGCACATTACGTTATACAGCCATGCACCAACGCATAAACACAAAATATAGATTTACATACCACATGGGAACTCTCAATGAGTGACTAATTTATACGTGTCACGTGTCACCATGCGGTATGGTATATCCGTAACACTTAATACAAACGGTACATATTGTTCAGTAAATAAATAAATCTCATGATTAACTACAGAATAAGAACTTGCTTAAATATATAGTTATTTTAACTCACAGTACAGTCGTACTTGATAACGATGGATGATTATCACTGACTGCACACTGCGATTAAGCAAAAGCAGCAACTGGATATAGCGTCTGCTACCCTGATAGATTACGTGCTTACTAATACCACATATAAAAGTACCGTATGTTTGAATGTAGAAAAAAAATAAGCGATAATCCTTGAAAGTAAACTCACAATCATGTTATGCACTAGGGACCGTCGTACACAATTGGTCTTTCTAGTTACCACTTGTAAACAGTATCAATCCGAGCAGGAAATGTAATAAGAAAATAAACGATTTTTCATTTCCTAGGGTTTTTTTCTTTACTAAACATAATTTGAAGCAAAATATATACAGCTAAATTTCCAAAACTTTCGTTGTCCCCAATACTATTGAAAAACTTCTGTAATATTAAGGAGCATCTTAATATCGATTTTAGAGACTCTAAGGTTATAAAAACGGTAACGGAAAATATTGAGAGCAACTGATTTTGGTAAATTCCGCACAAACTTCATTTTTATTAAATACAATGTAAAAATATTAAAATAATTTACGGTTTTTCAATTAAAATCATAAATAATCATAGAATTTTAAATGCAAGTCCTCATGCTTAAAGTTCTGAATAAACTGTATTTATATTCCAAATTAATTACTCCAATGCTAGAAGAATTAATTTGTTTGTGGTGGCTTGTGTCGTAGTGATGTGCCAACAGTCTTTTGTTGAATCACAATAAAAAAGTGCAAGAATATCTTTTTATTTCACTATAAATTACAAGTCTATTACCACGAATGTTATTTTGAGTAATTTGTATTTCCAGAACATAATTACTTGAATTAAATAATTTGAACAGATACATTCCAGACCAAATGAAAAACTAAACCCAATAAATAATAAAACTGATTCTGCTCTGATATCATAGCACGAATAAATCATTTCTAGAAAAGCAAAATTACATGGACCTCTGCTTGACTAAAGCTCACAATTAACATTTTTAAAAACAACTTTTACCTAATGGAAAATTTAATTGTGGAAGAATAGAAAATGTGGCAAACAACAGGTAGACCAGGGAGTTCAAGGTAAATATCCAATGTTCTAGATTGACATACATATGTTGTTTACGAAAAAAATCAATGCTTCAAATTAGGTAGAAAATGAACTTAAGTACAAAATACAATTATCTAAGACGTATAATGAATTTTAAAACAAATAAGAATGCAAATTAAATATGCATAACACGATATTTTAATGCAGTTGATCATTGCATTGGCACAGACTGGATAAACCCGATACAAATCAACCCTTTAAAAATATATAATAAAAGAAAATTTACGTTTATGAGTAGATATAATAAAATATTTCACTCCTGGTGTGGAAACCTATTTTGTTGTCACATGTGGCTTCACCACTCTTGACAATATAATGTCTCCACTTCGCTCGTTAAATATTTCCGTATATCCACTAATAAAACCGTGCATATCCTTCACATAAATAACGTTGTTTTGATATATTTCGATTCATGGATTCCATTCTTACCACCACGCAACATTGATCATTTGCCTCAGAACTTTGTGCATATTTCGATAACAAATCTATTTTATACTCTTCTAAATGGACGGCCTGAAAAAAATCAATTTAGGTTTTTGAAATACTTGTAAAGTTTCCTTCAAACGAAACGAAGCGTTGCACATTTAAAACGCATCATGTCCTATTTTTGACAGTTTATCTGTCAACGGGATCTGATTTCAAGTATACTTTCTTTCAAAACATCGCTTTACTTATAATTTCATTTACAACGCATGGTTAAACACACAATAGAATAGACGTTACTGCACCGCTTGGTCTATTGTGCAGCATTAAGGCATAATGACAACTAGGTCTATGACACGAACATGAATTGTTGCGGTTGTAAATTCAACAGACTGTGTGATACCATCAGGACTGATGTCTAATATTATCCATATATTATTTATCATATACTAAGTAATAAAAGCCATAATTTACTCCTAGTAACAAAAGTTAAATGAAAATCTTAAGTTGTAAAATAAAATTATTGCTATATAGCCTTAAATTAAAAATAGAGAAAAACAGGTTTAGGTAAATAATAAATCCCAAATAATACTTAATGTCATATCACAAGTCAAAACGTTTGTAATGTCCCGAATGAATCCAAATATTGAATGTGCTGATGTACAAATAATCTTGAATCTGCTGATGTACCAATAGTATTTTCGTCTCACAATCATATAGTTCAAAATATCTTTGAATCAGCTCATAATAATACAAAATTGAATAGCAGACAAACTGAAGAGTGCAACGTTATATCACCCGTTCGTGTAGGAGATTAACGAAGTCAAATAGAATGCTATCTTTGCTTTAACTGCATTAACAACAGTGGTGTGCACAATATCAGACAACCTTAATTGAACATTATCCCGTCAGAAAAATTACAGAATTAATTATTAGGTTTCAAATGATGTGCACTTGTTCTGGTTTATATTTTCTCTCAGTTACCCAAAAAAATTACTTACTTTCATAAAGTTTTAATGCATCATTTGGTGTATATTTTCTAGTGAGTGCACAAAAGTTAATACAATATACAGTCTGCATATCACCCTTGCCATAATACTGAACAACTCTTCTCAACGTAGTTAATGACATTCTCTCGGCTTTCGATAGCGGAAAGTTTACATTCCTCACCCTCCTTGATTTGTCTAGAGCATTAGACACATTAGACTATGATATATTACTGCACTATCTCAAGCATTTATTTTACATTCACAATACAACCTTACTGTGGTTCAAGTCCTACTTAGTGCACAGGATACAAAATGTGTCCGCAATTGAAATACACTCCAGCCCAGTTGATCAATGTTGTGGTGCTCCACAGAGGTCTGTTCTTGGGCCTGTTTACTTTATTATATGCATTATAAGCTTTCTCATGTGAAGTCATGGATAACAAGTAACAAGCTGCAAATGAATGATGATACAGCTGAAACCATTCTGATCAAAACACAAAGACTTTCGCATTCACATCCTTTACCTCAGACAATAAATATTAGCAACACTAACATTAAATTCACACAGTCAGTACGAAACCTAGGTGTTGCTCTGGACAACATATGCAAGGCTGCATATCCTGTGCTGATACGCATCAGCTATATTCGCAAATAGCGTTCAGTTAATGCCACTAAAACACTTATGTGTTCATTAGAACTTTCAAGACTGGACTAATATAACTCAAAAAGTTTAAAACACAGCTGCTCGAATCATCTTGACCTTACTATGATCAGAACACACCTCCCCGCTGTTCTGTACCCTACACTGGCTATCCATTCGATCCAGAATCGAACACAATTGTTTTCTCTGTGCTACGTTTCAATGACAGACTCCTGTTTAACATACCTATCCGACCACACCAATTGTGTACACACCAGCAAGATACTTGGTCTCCTCTTCGGACAATCGTATACTCATTACTCCCATTATTAACACGAAGTCATACGGACAACGTTCTTTTGCATAGTAGGGCCCCGCTACGTAGAACGAATTGTCCATTGAAATTAGACACGAAGACACAGTGATCCCTTCAAGAGTGCCCTCAAAACTCACCTATTTCGACTGCAAGAACAAACTTAAAGAACTAATACTATGTCCTACCTTAAATATTTTCAGAAAGTTTTGTTTTCTCATTTCATGATGTCTGTTTGTTTGTTTTGTTTTCGAACTGTATTATATATGTTGTAGAGGGCCTAGAGCTTATACAGATTATGTGCTTTACAGTCTTCATTACTATCAGGACTATCTTTCTGGTTGAGAGACAAGCACGCCAACGTTTTTATTTAACGGAGTAAAAGATACACACATACTTGCCGACCAACCTGCCTTTCGATTTACTTACATACTCACTTATGTCCCGCAAAATCAGTTTAGACTAATAGTGTTAGTTGCTTATTTAATCAGAATTGTAAGATATAAGTCTTCTAGTTTTCTTTTATAATTATTGGCAGATGTTTCTAATTGTAAACTATATTCCAAAACAAACAGTTTTGGTAGCATTTCTAAAACCTTAAATCGTATCTTAGTTATATCCAAAAAGTTGTTTAGTCTTTGCCTGAGTGTGTGTATGCAGAGATACAAAGCAACAACATACATTGCACATAAGTCTGCTTTAAACAGTAAGAGATATTTATAATCATCGACGAAACTAACCATAAATATATCAGACCAACAGAACGCTTGTCAGTCACGTCAAATGTTCCATATCCTAGTTCATGTACAAAAGGGCAAATTGCAGTCCCAACGGCTCCCAACCCCAATATATATATATATATATATATATATATATATATATATATATATATATATATATATATATATATATATATATATATATATATATATATACATATATATATATATATATACACTAGTATATGGAGTGATTATACATAGAGACAAGCAACATTATGTACATTCATTCCCTTGTAAAAGACATTTGTCGGCATTTGCTAAAACAAATTTGAGCACAAACCATTAGGTGTTTCACAACTCTTACATTGAAAAGAAAACAAAATCATCAATGTCTGTTCTCTTTTGTGTCACAGAATAACGAGTAATCTTCCAGTTTCTCATATTAAAAATGGATAAATGTTTTTCACTGGCTGTATGGATTATCGCTCGTAGAATGATTTTCCGTAATTTCTTTTCTGCTTTCAGAGGCAACACAGACTAGATGCTGCTGCAGAAAAGGAGATGGAAGTAACTATCCATATATTGGGGCGCGTCTTCTTTTTGATTACATGTCTGCAAATCGTTCGGGGTAAGTTTATGAATGAATTATTTTTGATTACGTGTTTGTTTTCATTTGAAATGGCTGTTTTGGGAGCTTTTAGCTGAAGGAATAGGATGTTATCAAAGCAACTGATCGGTTAATTACAATTGATTTGTGTTTACGTTACTGTTCAACGATGTTATGTTATGTGCGATTAGTTCAAATATAGAGTACAGTCTTTACAAGCCTAGTCAAACTGCAAAAGCCAAACATACTGATCTACCATAGCATCATGCGCATGCAGATTATTGTCTGTTTTGATTGTTCAGCTGGTTACTGCTTACAAATTGTACAGACCAGATCTGTTGGCCATTTCTACGACGAAAGATCTGAATCTGTGCAGTTTGTAGTTGGACTACTCTTACAAGCAAGTACAGAATTTATTAGATTCTGATAGCTCGTTACACGTTTCACCAATAACTTAATGTATACTAGCCTTGCTATAAAACCCTTAAACCACAAACACTCGCGATCGAACCATCGGTTCTTTACGTATGCTCTGTGTATAGATGCTTTGATTGCATAAATAAAGTCTTCTTAAGAAACTGGAACTGTTGTAGTTACTCGAGTAACATTGCAGAAGCAGTACCATTTAAAAAGATATAGTACGAAAGTTGCATTTGATGAATAAAGTGATGAGCAGACAGACATAAAGGAAATTACTGGCGGATGGACGCAAATCAGGACTGGTAACGATATTCTCTGACACGTTTTGTCGACAAAATGAAAGATAACAATTATTTCAACAGAGTTAAAAGGGGACCGGGGCTTATTTACTTGTAGAGGTATCTATTTTCTGAAACTGCTCACACGATGGCGATGACGGTGTTGTAAAGGTTTTGGTAGTCAAATAGGGCATTATCTAATAACATGCTTACATAGTTGTTATAAACGGTGTATATCCTCATATCGCTTTTGTTCAAGCAGCTGTAATAAATTATTTACATATTGCAACATCTTCGGCATCCCAAGCAACTTTACATCTAATATTCATTTTCAAATATGTTGCTGGCAATGTTTCGAACCACCTCTATAAGAAACTGTTGACAAGCTTTTTAAGTGGTCTTGACTTCGACATCGACAGTTGTTTTATCATTCGTTCCATACGTAGTTAGTTTAGAAAAAAAACTTTCATAATTTAAAGTGCTGAATAGAAATCATAAGGGTTAACTGCTATTCTTCTTCAGAGTAACACAAACAAAATGCCATTGATTGTAAAGAGTAAATAAGCAGCCACTGAAACAACATATCATGTTCGACATTTGGTTAAAAATGCTATTCCTGACAAAAGCAGAGTACACGACCGTATGTGCACATTCCAGCAAAGTAATGATATTTTGATTTTGTTTACGGTAAAAAAAAAAGACATGGGAGGTCTGGTTTTGGGGAAAACCAAAGGAGGAATTTAAATTTAGACGCAATTTCGTTTACAACTATCTATCTATCTACCTATCTATTAATCTATCTATCTATCTATCTATCTATCTATCTATCTATCTATCTATCTATCTATCTATCTATCTATCTATTTATCTATCTATCTATCTGTCTGTCTGTCTGGCTGGCTGGCTGGCTGTCTGTCTGTCTGTCTGTCTGCCCATCCATCCATCCTTCCATCCATCCATCCATCCATCCATCCATCCATCTATCTATCTATCTATCTATCTATCTATCTATCTATCTATCTATCTATCTATTATATATCTATCTATGTAACTATCTTTTATGTATTTATCTATATAACTATATATCTATGTATATATCTATTTATCTAGCCATGTATCTATCCAAGAATATATCAATGTTAGATGTTTACATCTATGTATTCTATATATATATATATATATATATATATATATATATATATATATATATAACTATATATAACTATATATATATATAACTATATATATATATATATAACTATATATATATATATATATATATATATATATATATATATATATATATATATATATATATAATACTATGTGTGTGTGTGTGTATGTGTGTGGTGTATGTGGTGTGTGTGTCAAACAGTTAAAGAACAAGAAAGTCATAAGTACACAATTGTGAATGTTCTTCATTTATACGCATTTGACAATGTGAAATGGGTGCAGCTGAACTACTCCTTATATATCTGTATTAAAATTCGATAGAAACCTTTTATTCTAGCCAGTTGTTAATAGTACGTGTGTCAACAAAAGACTTACAGATACATGTGTAGTGAACATTGTTCAATCTATTCCTGTTTTTGCGCACAAACTTTAATAACGAGAAGTTGTCTACACAAACCAAGGTCGAATCAGACTGTATATTTAATGACAATCTATCCGCCCATTCGCACATGCCAAATGATATGAATCGATACCGGAGTACAAGTCTAGTTTGGGGACATTAAATTCTCTTTCATTCGATAAAAATGTTAAGTATATTTGCCAAAAATCACTGTCATAATGTTCACATGCAAAGATCGGGTGATTTCTGATGTTAGTTGGACAGTACCTACAGTACAAAATCATAATATTGATTTCATCGCACAGTTTGCTTGCCATAATAAGAATTGACTTGCACATTGTCCATTTGGTACCCCTAGATAAATGTACATGTAACAGACTTGCATGATTCATTTTACTTTTAACATAACCTGTTACAAGATGTGATGACCCCATCGCAGATGGTCAGTCATGAACAAATGTGGTATATATATATATATATATATATATATATATATATATATATATATATATATATATATATATATATATATATATATATAATATTTTAACAATACGGATTTACATACAAAAATTGAATGTTGTATCAGAAGCATTGAACTGTACTATGCTGTGTTTCAGATAAAAAGGCGTCTTTCAAGTCCTTGCTCATATTGCTATCACAAACACCTTATTGATTTTATCATCAGATGTGACAGACTGACATTTTATGTAATTCAGTTATATAGCAGCCCACATTACAGAACATATGAAGGGTTCTTTTTCGTACGAAATATCTTAAATCATAATTTGCAGTGTTTGAAAAACTTCTTGCCAACAAATTTTACTATCAATAATCGACTATAGGATGATGTGGGTTCCTTCTGACATCGAGGAGGAAACTGATTATAATAACAAGAGGTCATGTTTACTATTTGTTAAACCGGTATAGCTTAAGAATTAGACTCATGATTTACTTTTGCAGGGATGATCACGATGTTTACCATTTATTGAATTGTTAGCTTGTAGTTAATGAGTTTTAGTTTCTTATGGTTGCCCATATTGAAATCCATCTTGTAGTTTTTGTTGTTTCATTACTCTCATGCCTTCCTAATGGATTAAGTTGTGCGCATGTTTAAATTTATAAGATGGAGACTGAGAAAATAAGTAGAGAAATTTAATTTCATTGTTATCAATAACCAACAATCGCGATAATAATCCGGAGTCCTTCTGTTGTGTTATTTTAGACCAAGATATCGCCACTTTGGCAGCAATTCAATAACCACTTGTTTCTAGTTATATATAATTATCACTTGATGTGTTTATTGATGTAGGCGCGTTTTATTTTAGGCACTTGTGTTATTTCATCTTGTTCCTGTGACATTTGTTTTTTAAATCTCCAGAAGAACTAAACATTAAGTTTTACTGGGTTCTTTTGAGTACTGATAACCACTAGTCTCATTCTTTTAAACAGGTTTGGCTGAACGATTATACGATATCCAGAAAGAAACCTGTCTAATGATATGCTAGATATGTTGGGTTTATTTAGCTGGTCATCTTCATCTGTTAAGATATTAAAGACCTGAGAAAAATCATGATATGTATTGATTAAGTTTACATGTTTGTATCCTTCTCGCCCACTTTATTAACCATTGACCTTAAGCATAATCTTCATCCAACCTGACCTTCATTCACTGTTTTGAAAACCACACATATTGCATTAACGTAAACGTTATTAAATGGGGCCATATTTAAATCGGTAATTTTCATTACACTTATACTTTCCATAAATCTTTTGCTGTCGACTCTGTAATCAGTTGCAGAATATAAGCTTCGGAAGATCAGGCTAATTGTGTGCCTGTATTGGTTTAGCTGACTTGTTGGACACTTTATTTGCTGTTGAACATGTTTCAAATAGTGTTCTTTAGGAATTGACCTTAGATTTGGATCTCCTTAGTTTCGATTATTCACTATTCATTCTGAAGTTTAAAGAAGTTCTAACGATATACCTGGATCTACCATCGTTGTCCTTGTGTATTCACGAATGTAACTCATGGCCAGTCTGATAATGATTCACCTGTGTTTTGAAACAGAATGAATGATCAAACCAATGATCCCTGTATCAACAAATTGTAATAAAATTTCTGTTTGTGTCCTTTTCCTTTTATTTTATGTTTCAAGCCAAAAAGCTAATGAAGTAATACATGACCATTCTTTTCAAGAATTCCGTACAATTGAACTTACTTTATCTTCTATTATTGTTTAGGCACATCAATAATATTATACAAACGAATTGGGACAGGTGTGCTATTTTCGTATTTCAAATGAATTAAAGAAATTAATCTGACACGAACAGTTGCATTTGATTTATAAAAATAACTTAAAGCAACGGCAGTTTTCGAAAACATTTTTTTAGAATGTGAACGGGCTTCTTTTTTGAACTTCTGAACCTGCCTTTCATTCCATACAGTTGCAATTAAATTTACGTTATTCATAAGATATTGTGGCTTATATCAAACGAACAGAAAATATTTCAGACTTGATTGCTTATGGCATAAATTGGTTGTCTCTGAACAAATTATATATTTATTAGAAATGCTTAAAGTATAAATCCTTTATTACACTAATCTCAGATAAAGTCAGATAAACAAATTAACGAAGTGGTATCATATTTCGAGTTGTAATGTAATAGAATACAAATTTTGAATTGTAACGGAATCGATTACAAAATTTGAGTTGTAACTGAATTGAGTACAGAACATGATGTTATGCTATAGTTCTTTTACATTCGATTGTCTTTTCACCTTTTCTCATGCTAATTCTTCATTTAATTAGTTTCGTTGACAGAAAAACGTATATAATACTTATCAGTTCCATCATGTAAACACATTTAGTCTTCAAGGTACCATCATGTAAACACATTTAGTCTTCAAGGTACCATCATGTAAACACATTTAGTCTTCAAGGTACCATCATGTAAACACATTTAGTCTTCAAGGTACCATCATGTAAACACATTTAGTCTTCAAGGTACCATCATGTAAACACATTTAGTCTTCAAGATACCGTCATGTAAACACATTTAGTCTTTAAGGTACCATCATGTAAACACATTTAGTCTTCAAGGTACCATCATGTTATAACATTTAGTCTTCAAGGTACTATCATGTAATAACATTTATTCGGCAAGGAACTGTCATGAAATAACACTTAATATGTATGGTACTATTATGTCATAACAATTAATCTGAAAGATGATATTATGTAGTAACAGTCTGAAGTGTACTATCACGTGATGACGCCAGCAAACAACTATCCTTTAAATCAGCTTTTAGGACGCTTTATCAATGATACGGTTTGATATGATATATTTTCACGCAGAGTTGATATAGGATTCTATTACTATGTCTATCAATGAAAATAAAATCAATCATAAAATTTACTTTTTCAACGCAAATTATGTACTTGTATACGCTGCCTGAAATGAATGCCTTCTTTTGATGTGATACAATAACAGTTACAGTACAATATCGACAGTGAATCTACGTTGTGACTCATCAATTTTCTTTATGGGAATGCCGCAATTTTAAAAGAAATTTTCCGAAGTCAACAACATCTTTGCTAAAATACTGTTATTTCCATGTGTTTCAACTAAGTTTAGAAACGTTTAGATACATCATTATTTAGCATAAAGCAGTTTATGTCTGTATAATATAAATTATGTAATTTCCATTTCTCGGTCTTTTTTTTCTATATTGTCTATGATACTGTGTTCATTGCGCTTTTATTTGCATTGATTGCCAGCATATTATTATGCCAAAATCACAGTGACATTTAGACCCAAACAGTCAGTATGTAATATTTCTATCCGCTACATCAAGAGCTTGATTGTTTCAGCCAATCTGGCAGACATTGTTCAAATTATAGTATACCACTTTCACTTCTCGGAAGCATTTGGGTATGTAAAGAATGAGAGAGAGAGAGAGAGAGAGAGAGAGAGAGAGAGAGAGAGAGTCAGTTACATATGACAAAGTGGAGAGCACTTGATCAGCATTTTATTCTCAGCTAATGGTATGAGCATGCGCTTATTTGTTCCTTGATACATGCAATAATTCACAAATAGTTGTAACTTCCCCTCCAAGAAATGGATATATAGTTGGCACAAGAAATAAGTCTTATCCATGGGATGAAAATAGCTTTCATATAATCAGGGAAGGGAAATACAATTAATGAGTCACTAGAGTTTAAGTAATTTCTAGTAATGACTACATTGCTGGCTAAAGATTATACTTCGTCTTCCAAAAGGTAATACATTTAGAAAATGATGCGACTGGAGAAGACAAACGCATTGTGGTACGCTTACATCTGTCAGTTATGTGCAACTATTATCTGCCAAAATGTAGGTAACGTTCCTGAAGAGGATGGTTTGGAATTTTCGAGCAAGGATTTTGGAAACGAGAGCAAAGTGATTGGATGTGGATCCGAAATTTAGTCTTCTAGGATATAAACGGGACTGATGCTATAATCAGTCGATTGAAAGTTCGGTAGGAAGTGCCTCTCAATAATCTCGCTTATAATGGCATTTTCATCCTAATATTGAATTTAGATACTTTCACTCTCAGTTTCACTGTTCTTGAACTTATGGTCAGATAAATGCAATAAAGAATCAACGGGAAGGTAGAATTCAAACATTTCATTGCACCAATAATTACATTTGTTCTGAATATTTTAAATTTGTATCAAAGTAATACAGTTTTTCCATTTATTTCTGGGACAGATTTAGATTTCGCGCAGTAATAGTTCCCTTGTAATTATTGCCTGCAGAATTCAACGCTGATATAGCTAGTTCTGGCTGTTCAGATTATATTCTGGACGAGTCTTTTGTAAAAGTAAACCTAATTGGTCAACTACAGAAACTGTAGCTTCCAGAAAGTAGACAACGCTTAGATGAGCAAGAACATGATTAATTCTTGCAATGGTTGTGATTATCATATAGATTATGTGGCATAGACGTCTACTTGGCGCAAATACACTTGGCACAGTCAATGTCTGTGACATTTCTGCCTTTCTTTGTTTTTATTACAGTTGGATGTGTATTTGATTCACGCAACAACAACAATAACATTAATCGTATTTATTCAGAGCCAAAGATAATTAATTCTTATCTGTCAATACTCAAATTAATATCTAATTTTAATTAAATTTATAATCAACGGTTTTTGAAAGTTGACTATTTTATAGAGGCATGGATACAACTCGAATCTATTTAATTAGAGCTTTGTACATGTATGAAAATTGCTTCACATAATATGCTGTCTAAGGTTCAACTTTCGGTTAAAGAAACAAAAGTTTTCGTTAATCAATACAAATTTCAAACCATTGTCTTGTCTCGTCATTTCCTCAGGCAAGTGCCCACTATTGATCATTGCATGACTATGATAAAGGAAATCTTTCAAAAAGTACAGAAACAGTAATCTCATTAATTGCCAGAAAATTGCAATTCAGAATCCTTATAGTTTGGAACAAAGTTGATATAATTGGCGGGCTAAGTTTAATATTGCTTTTGCGTTTGATCTATAAATGACAATATTAATGACTAACATTACCTTTTAATATGAAAACATGACGATACAAACGAAATATATGCAATACTGACATGCCAACCATATATGGTACCACCATTCGTGTAGTTTTTATTTGTAGTTGACAAATTGTCTGCTTGTGATTACTGTTTTCCTCAAAGTCAATATTTGTATTCACAGAAACCCTGATTCAAATGTATCTTTCCATCAATGATAGTTTTTGCTTTAACTCATTTCGTAAATGTAAAATGGTAATTACAAACTGGAACGTCTTTTTCTCGTTAAAACTTGATGTGCAAGATCCTATTATCCTGATTTTAATATTGTTTTGTACAAAAGATGTATGAAGAGGTGCAATCCAGCCCTACTAATTCCAATTGGCTATTTTTTGATAATTAACATAATATGTGGATACTATGAAAAAGGTTAAATTTATGAAATGGTATTAAGAACACATGACTTCAAAATGCGTCCGATGAATCAATGATATTAATTAGTAAATATAATATTTCATATATATGTTATTTAGCAGATCCTCTACATTTAGATTTTTTAAAAAATATCAATTCTAATCAAATTATCTTTAACCAACCAACTCCGTTAATTTTTATGTAAAGCGATTTATGTGCAAATTACGTATTTTAAAATAGTAGTTAAAGCAAGGGGGTGTTTATTACGGAAGCAGGACATTACCCCCCCCCCCTGTTAATTATCAGCCTGCATCTACCCCTTGCCATTACCCTCTCTATCAATTAACCTTTCAGTAAATTACCCCCCCCCCCCGGTTTATTACCCCCCCCCCCTCCTCCGCCATTGAAATTTTAATATTTGGGACTGATAAAACGTTATCATTATTAAAACAATCTCCTAATTGGTTCATGGATAGAACTTTTGCTATTGTTCCTGAGCTTTTGTTTAATTTTATACGGTGCATGCACTCATCAGTGGTGATGTCATTTCTTGCCTCTACTGCTTGCTCCCAAATAAAACTGTGGAAACCTATCGACATCTTTACATGGAGATAAAGGCACTAATTCCCAATGCTCAGCCTGCAACACTTATGATGGATTATGAAAAATCAGCCATGAATTCTGTTGCAGAATACTACGCAGGAATATATGTACAATGATGTTTGTATCATTCTTCTCAGAGTATATACCGAAAAGTACAAGCTCTTGGATTTCAGGAAAGATATCAAGATGATTCAGAATTTACAATGTCAGTTAGAATGGATGAATAACCTCAAAATAAATTACTTTGTAATACCAACAGTGTTGAAGGATGTCATCGCAAAATGCAAGCTGCCACTGCTGCTGACCATCCAAACGTTTGGCGCTTTTTTGACAATCCTTCATAGAGAGCAAACATTCCTGAACGTGATAATTTCTCAGCAGCTTGGAGGACGTCCAGCGTAACGAACTCGAAAGAAATACAGTGACTGTAATTCTCGGATTATGAACATTTAACGACTTTGCTAATAGATAGCACTTTGAATACTTGCGAGGGATGGCACATAACATTCAGCTGTAATGATATAAATATATTTTATGGTACTATAACATTATGATATGATGATTTTAATATTGAACATTCCAGGACAAGTATATGTTTTCAAGGCTGAGATTCGTTTACTAACATAAAACTTTGCAATTTTAAATTTATTTTAATTTATCATTTATTCTTAGGGTTAAACAATTATATGTTATATATTAATACATGGGGGGAGGGTAATAAACCGGGTGGGTGGGTAATATACAAAGGGGTAATTGATAGGGGGTAATGGCATGGTTGGGGGGGGGGGTAGTTGAAGGGGTATAAATTCCTAGACCCGATTATTACCACTGAAATGTTTTTGAAAGATAACAATTTGAATGTCTTCAACTTGAATGTACATAACAATAGAAAATCTTCAACTATACACGCATAACAACGGAATACTTTCAACCATTCACACAAAGCAATTGAATAGCTTCAGAAATCCATGCTAGACAATATCTTCATCTTAGCGAAAAGTTCAGGATTCGTAAACTTATTCGCCGTTTGAACCATTTAATTTTCGGATATCATTTATATATTGTCTTCTTGTTTATCCGTTTTGTTTCATCAGTTCCGGGTAGATCATTAGATGACAGGAAAATACATTATAATAAATGCTGCCAGGACGATGATAAATGGTTTATTTTTGTTTCATTAGTTTCCTACTAATCAAAGAGTTTCTTAAAGAAACGTTCATGTAAATTCCGTGCCTCTTGTTTTGCAGGTGTTTATGGAACAGTCTGCTTTTTATCATAATACGTTGTTCCACAACATTTAGAAAGGGTTTCGTTTTTACGAACAGTGATTTTCCATTCCAGGTTTGCACAGAGGGAAGGGAGGATAATTATACACACGAAACCGAACTATATACATTTGTCAAACGTGTTTCTACCTACTTCATGTCAGTTCTGTATTTGAGATTTTTCTGTTTTGTATACTAGCTTTCTTAGCAGACCTTGTTTTTGATACATGTCCAAATAATGTGTTCTTCCGCTTAATACAAGAAACGTCCTCTCTGTTATCACATTTTTAAACAGTGTGGAATGCATGGATACATTTTTGATGATTCATGGCTTTCTTCTTGACGATGATGACTTATGCTATATTCAGTGAAGATATACGGTTATATTCATGAAGGTTCAAAGTTATATTGTTAATGGTTGTCGTCAAGAATGTTTTGGTCACATTTTTGAACAATCACGGTTTTCTTATTAAAGATTCACTCCTCTAGGTTTAAATATTAACGGTTACATTCTTGAAATTAAATGGTAAACTAAATGAAGTCATACAATTAAGACCTTAACTAAGAAAATATCAGACAATGAAAACATTGTTTTACGACATAGATCAGAGTGAACGATCTAGCTACACCAATGAAAGTTTCAATGCATGAAACTCTCATGCTTAAAGTTATAAAAATATATTAATGATCAAAACAGTTTAAACTGAGCTTGAAATCCATTTAAATTATAAACAATATAATAGTGAGTACCTGAGTTTAAATTATGCTTAGAATCCAACTCAGTTTTACAAATATATTAGTGAGGAAACTGACCTTATAATCAGATTCAATTATAAAAAATATATTGGTGAATAAGTTAGTTTAAACTTAGCTTAGTATCTAGTTTAATTATAAAAATAAACTAGTGAGTAACAGATGTTTAAACTAAGCATAAAATCCAATTCAACTAAAAAACTTGATCAAGGAGTAACTGAATTTTAAAAAAAATACTAGAGATTAACAATTTAAACTGCGTTCGTAGCCGATTCATTTATAAAATTATACTAGTGTGTAACTGTATTAAATAAGTTTAGAATCCAACTCACTTATAAAATATATAAATATATGAAATTCATTTATAACAATATGTTAGTGAGTTTCTGATTTTAAATTGAGCTTAATATCAAATTCATTTATAATAAAACATTAGTGAGCAACTGATTTCGAACTTGGTTTAAAATAAAATTCAGTTATAGCAATGTTAGTGAGCATCTGAGTTTGAATTGTGCTTAATATCAAATTCTAGCAACAATCCATGACTGCAGCTAGAAATAATCCTTGTTTTTTGTACATCAATCCATAATAGTTTTCTCTTCCGTTTACCACGAGCTACATAAAGCCAAAAATCAAATACATGTTTAGAAAAGCAATGTTTTAGATCTCATTGAAATTTAACCAACATCACTGCAAATATCAATAACAATCACCAGTTAATCATACGATTTATGCGAATTATACTCTGTCTAAATACCTTTGTAATCTGAAGTGAAAGTTGCCTGACAAAGCCATTTGGAGCAGCTTCGATCCACTCCTCAACGGGCCCAGGTCGATAGAATTTAAATTACGTCTTTGATCAGATAAACGAACAATTCGCAGTAGCACAGGAAGCAAAATATCAAAACACAAACGCCAAATAACAACATTAAAAAATATTTTGTTTCATTCTACGACTTATTATTCTTGCGCACTTATATTAACGATACTTCATCCATCACATATAAAGACATAATCTCATTTATTTTGCCTGCTTAATTTTCATGACACATGCGTTTTGGTCTTGTGTTTAAAACAGCAGTCGTTTTTTTTTTTATAGATTTGCATCAGTTCATTTTCATCATAGTCAGTTAAAACAGAAATAAAAACAAATGCTCTTGGATTAGGGTTATATCGCTCAGAGACGACCTGATCATTCAACGTCAACGAACAAGTCGTTAAAACGAATTAGAAAATTCAGACCTTGTGTTTTCACTACCGAGCTAGTGCGCCATCCAATCATATGTGTACCGATTTAGTAGTAATCGAGTCATGTTATTATTTTTCTAAATGATATGGGCATAACACATTTTAAGGATTTTTTTGTTGTCTGCGAAATCACAGTTTTGTCATTTATAAATATTACTAGATAGGTTATATTAAGTTATGTTTTAAAAAAATTGACAGAAGTATTTCTGAACAATTTATTGCTGAAATGTTTCTGTCAAATTATACGCAGTAGGGGTGCACTCGCTCAAACACCTGCCCGAGGCAGATTCTGGACATAGACTACGAAAGACGCCTATGGAAACATAGACTACGAAAGACGCCTATGGAAACATCCATTTTCATTCATATATGAAGCTGATTATAGAATGTAACAGTGCTGATCAACCTATGATTAATTTGTGGTGTGCGAAGGAGAAATTGGTTGGACTTTCGATAAATATCCTCATTCTTTATACCACAATTAAAGCCTGCAATATTAAACTTTTGTGTCAAACAGCAAATAAAGCTGGCGGATTTATCATCCAGAGGTCTACACACATACATATTTGAACGAGGTTGTCACCTTGCTACATTAAATCACCAGTAAAATTGGTTTTATCGCAACAACGTGCACAGTATATATTCATGCAGTTTCAAGTTTATAGTTTATTTCTGTTAATTATATTATGTTACGTGCATAACACGTCCTGTAAACATTTACTAACATGCTTCCAATAGATCACGTTTCAAATATTGACATAGCAGTGCCTTTTTTCAGGTTAAATACGAAGAAGCCAGACAAAACTACTTATTCTGGATGAACTATCAGTACACCTTGTAATTTTCTAATCACGCTGAGGTGTAAATAATAGGCTTTTCACGGACTTAAAATTTAAACGTAGAATGGTTGCAACATACGTCTGACTTAAAATCAACCAATTGAATATATCATGTCAACAGTTAACCTCTAAGACATAAGTTGATGAAATCGAGGCCTGGTCCAGAATGTCTCAAGCTTACTTGTGCCTGAACTTAAATTTAAATTGAAATGCGATTTGATTAGCTGAAATATTTATCTGACCTACACTTAACTGATATCATGTTTTTAGTCTAGAATTAAATTTTAAGAAATGCTGGTCGAGTTAGAAATTCTTCAAGTATGCTTCGGTGCAGCTTATGATGAAGATATTTAAATAGTTGAGCAATTTGGCTATTGCACATTGGACTTATACTCACCGTAGAAAGAAATAACAAAAGAATAACACCATCTTGCTGACGCTTCTACTGTCCTTGATTTCATCTACATGCATGACACTAAAGACGTACAAACACTTTCATTCAATTTTCATTGTTTGCTGTATAGTTCAAGTATATGAAAAAGAAAGGGAAAAATGCAATTAGTGTCGACAATAATTACACGTCCCATGAACATTTATCAACATATTGCATGCGTATCTTTCATCAAAACAGTCAATGTTGCGAGCCCTTCTCTTTATTTAATAATCATGTTTTCGGCCGAAGGTTTTGCAGGTGTGTAAGAAAAGTATATAATTAGCCCATCCTATCTACTGGTATTATTTCCGCCACAAAATGAACATTAAAACTTTACATCCGAAAAAATAAAGTCCAGTTTCTTACAATTTTATTGTATCATTCAATCACTGGGACCTTTACAGACGACAAGCACCTGAAATTAAAGAAAGAAATCAATAGTGTTGATCTACAGCTCGATAAAGAAATAAAGTCGGGTAAAACTTCGTTCTCAGTTTATTAAAACAAGTGGTGATTTGTGTGAAAAGAGAGACAAAAACAGATAAATAGACACTTACACAAGCATAGATAGATAAATGAATGGTACATAAATGGTTTTGTAACTAGACATCTCTGGTATCATTAGAGATATATCGTTCGTGTCCAATATTTGGATGTCACCATCAAAAATGTTTGTATTTACAAGTTAGTTACAAATCTAATAACGAGAACGCTTCCAGACATTTTAACGAGATTTTATAATATTTGTCAGTGTGTGTGTGTGTGTGCTTTTTTTTGTTGTTGAGAAAGTGTGTATGTCTGTGTGATTTGGTTTTTTAACGTAGCTTTAACAATTTTTGTGTCATATTGCTACTGTGTCTGCACAGTGGATGTTTATCTTGCTCTCTAGCACTGGGCATCATGCTGTAGACTCATAGCATGATTTCTCACCCAGTCAAATTATCCTGACACCAGACCGACCAGTCCTAACACTAACCTAGTTCCACTTTTCTAAGTTTTTGGTATGACTCGGCCGGGGTTCGAACCCACGATCTTCAGTATCTGATGTGGATTATCTAGCTACTAGCCACCGGATACATACATACATACATACATACATACATACATACATACATACATACATACATACATACATACATACATACATACCGCTCCGGTTGCCTTGTGGTTAGAGCTTCCGCTTAGTATGAGGGAGGTCGCGGTTTCGAACGTTGGCCGAGTCATACCAGTGACTTCCAAACTTGGTACTACCAGCTGCCTCGCTTGGCGCTCAGCGTTAAGAAAATAGTGTTAGGATTGGTCGTCCTGGTGACAGGATAATGTGACTGGGTGGGACATCATGCTACGTGTCGTCGGCATGATGCCCCAGTGCTAAATATGACTGTACACTGTCCCACTGCATCCATCGTAAATATATGACTAAACATTTGTTAAAGCTACGTTAAAAATGTAAATCACATATATGAATACTTACATATATACATACAGCCACACATACATTGAGGAACAGTGAGAAAGAGTGAGACATTGTACGTCTAATTCTTGAATGCAGTCTCTAATGATTGGTCAGTTCCTCCAAAATAGTGGGACTGTCTATAACTATAAAATCAATTTCGATATTTTTTCATCAGTTTATTGTAATGTTCCTACAATTATCTGGAAGAGCTTCTGTGGTATGTATCGGTTTTGGGAACATTTCTAGACATTACGGTTAACTGTTCTAAATTCAGTGAGTCAGAAACCATCTTGATGTGTTTCATTGTATTTATGTTCGTTTTTGCCTGAGTATCAATAAAGTTGCCTGAGAACCAATTACCATAATTTAAACATTAGAAAGCAAACTGCATAAGTAAATTTAGCAAAGTCAGATGAAGGCATCTGATCTGATGTTCATAGAAAAATTTAGTAAACAAGTCTCCAAAACATGATATAGTATGTTTGGTACACAAGTATAACTGTCTAAAGCAAACAAGCTAGAATACGTTTTGAACACCAGTCATACGGTCTCACAAACAAGCTGTAGTACGTTTGGTACACACGTGGAACTTTCTCAAAACCAAGCTAGAATACGATTTTAACTCCAGTCTAACGGTCTCAAACACAAGCGGGAGTACGTTTGGTACACAAGCGGAACTGTACCAAAAACAAGTTAGAATACGTTTTGAACTCCAGTCTAACGGTCTCAAAAACAAGCGGGAGTACGATTGGTACACAAGCGGAACTGTATCAAAAACAAGCTAGAGCATGTTGTGTATGTTTTTCTCAGAAACAAAAGGTCTCACATACTAAACACCAGTCAAACTGTCTCAAGCTCCACTAACCACGCTACTATTACGTGTAACTATGTGCATTGTTTGAGCAAGGTGCGTTCGATACTAACTTTTGTAATAGATATACAATATATTTCTCGAAATGTTGCATATAAAAAATAATAATAATAATTTGTATAGCGCCCACTCTCTAAACGCTCTGTGCGCTTTACAACATTAGAAAACACCTTTAACATTAAAACCAATAATAATGATATGATTACAAATGGAACACTATGAAACTAGAAAACATAAAACATGCTGAAGTTTTAAAGGTAGGAAACATTATTAGGTCTTTAAGTTTGTTCTTGCAGTCGAAATAAGTGAGTTTCATGAGGACTTTTGACTGGAATCACAGTGTATTGTGTCTAAGGTAAGAGGGAAATTAGGTCCTCATTGCTTTGCTCTGGTGTGCCAAAATGAATGTTGTTCATATGACTTCATTTTCATAGTGGGAATAATTGTCAGAAGAGGAGCGTAAGTATCTTGCTTGTGTGTAGACATTGGCGAAGTCGGAGATGTATGTTGGAATGGAGTCTGTCCGTGAAACGTAGTACAGAGAACAAATTTTGTGTTTGATTCTATATCGAATGGATAGCCAGTGTAGGGTACTTATCAGTGAGGAGTTGTGCTCTGATCGTGGTACTCTAAAGCTGATCCGAGCAGCTGTGTTTTGAACGTTTTGAAGTTTATGGAGTAGATATTGAGACGAATCAGACATAACTGAGTAATAATAGTCCAGTCTTCAAAGTACTAACGAACATGCAAGTGATTTAGAGGCATCAACTGAAAGATATTTGCGAATGGAGCTTGTGCTTCTCAGCTCAAGATATGCAGCCTTGCATATGTTCAAGATATGTTGGTGCAATGTGAGAGTGCTCTCCAGAGTAACACCTAGATATTAATCTGACTGTGTGAATTTAATGTTGGTATTGTTTATATTTATTGTTTGAGCTAAAGGATGTGAATGAGAACGTTTTTGTATTGTGATCAGAATGGCCTCAGTTTTATCATCATTTATCCGCAGCTTTTTACGTGTCATCCATCGCTATACAACTTGGAAGATAGCATCAACTTAAGTTGCGTGGCTAGATCTGTACATTTGGATGTCATCAGCATACAATTTGTGAGATACTGGATGATGAACTATGACACTTGAGAGCGGCTGAGTGTATTAAAGGAAGGGAATAGGTCCAAGAACAGCCCCCTGTGGAACAACTCAACATAGATCAACTGGGCTCGAGTGCATTCAATTTGCGGACACAGTGTGTGTCCTGATGCCCAATGAAGACTTGGGCCACATCAATACACAATCATGAATACCAAATACATGATGGACACGGTAAAGTATTATATCATGGTATTGTGTTTAAATTCATAGGAAAATCAAGGAGGCTGATGACTGTAAATCGTTTCGCTATCCAAAGCAGTGAAAATGTCATTAACAACTTTCTAACAAGGGTGCTATGCCGACTGTACATAAAAATATTTGAATTAAGATCAGATACAAATTAAGTTCGAACAACCTTTTATAAGGTTTTGTATATGAATGTCAGATCAGAAAATCGGCGGTTGGTATTTAAATCGTTATGGTCGTGTGTTGGTTTCTTCAGCAGAGGCTTTACATCTGCAGTTTTGATAACCATTCGAACTCCCCGGATGAGAGCGAGAAGTATTTATAACATCAGCTGGTGAAGGTAATACTGTATCTAAGAACACAGGCAGCGGTGATGTTGGAATTGGATTAAGTTCATATGATTTTGGTGCACTCTTCATCACGAGTGTAGGTACTAAATCCATAGAGACAGGTCAAATGCTGATAACGGTTGCAACTGTATGATGATGATAAGTCCATTGAATTTGTGTTGTCTAGTTTACCTCTAATGTTTTCTACTTTGTTACGGAAGAAATTTGCAAAGAAAACCGGACGGTCGACTAAAGAGCAGCTAATTGGAAGTTGTTTACATTTTTCCGTAACATTAGCTTTGTTTGTAATCTCGAAGAGATCTTTGCAGCTGGAACTTTCCGTGATCTTCTTACTGTTGTGGGCAGTCTTTGTTGTATGGACTATGTGATGTTATTCTCAGCGGCTTTATAGCTTTGCTTATTTATAGTTTGCCTGGATCAAAACCAAAGCCTTTTAGATTAACAGTGGTCTCTTATAGCGGTGCGAAGTTGGTCCCTAACACTGCCATACCAAAGAGAACACTTTTGAATTGATAATCGGTGCTTGGTGGCTGAAACATGTTTTTCAAGCAATGAACGCAGGCAGTTATCGATTTGTTCTGCTGTAGGAGGTAAACCACGTTAATAGGTTTGATTTTGCTATGGAATTTAAAGAAAACAAAAACTATAAAAGTACGAGTATTCTAGTAATGAACTGAAAATGTTTTGTTATGGTCACATTGAAACTTTCGCAGGAAATGTTACAAATGTTAACTCTTAATGGAAATGGTATATCGTCATCTGTAACTTGCAAAATACGCGAAGAAATGTTTAATATATTTTGGAGAAGTTGTTATATAAATTTATGACCTTATCATATGATTACTTTGCTTTTAAACAGCGTTGATCCAAAGACATATGGTTTGACTTTCGAAGAGAACACGATATCTCGCGCAATCGCACTATACAGTTGGCTTTTGTGAACAGTTTCTTGAGCGTGAACACACTGACAAAACATTATGTTGTACCCCACAGAAAATATTGGATTATATTTTGGGATGGGAGTGTGTGGTTAGAATATCAGATATTGGCAATATATTTTGAGTTAATAAAAAATGTTTTTCTTGTACATGTTTTACCTTCATTTTCATATAATTGTTACAAAAATTGTAACATCCTTACCGTTATATATTTTCTTGTTTTACTTCATGCTTACTTTATTTGTAACATTTTAACTTAGTTTTTGTACCATTCAAAATCTTTCCATTTTTAGAACCTTACTTGCTGAGATGTAACTACATGCGTACATAGTACTGTACATTATTTGTAGTGTGAGTGGTAATTTAGGCCTGGTTTTCAATTAGGACGGTATTTCTTGTTATTAAATACCCCAACAAATATCATTAAGATCAGGAACAGAGTTTCAATTTACAAATGTTATTGCCCTGTTCTGTTTTAACGTGGAAAGATATTCATTAGTTTCTGCTCTAAAGATAATTTCCCTATCTAAAAATACCTTCTCTTCCTGCGACTTTGTACGTCGTAGAAGTATTGGCTATATCTTTAGCGTTGTATAAACGTTTTAAAATATGTTTCACAGGAACCCATTTAAAAGTGTTTATGAGAGATAAATATCTGCTCCAGTTTTCTTTGCTTTACTGCTGTATCATTGATCGATAGCCTGCCAAATGAAAAACTATTTCCGCTTGCATCCGTGAACAAAAAACGGACTGCATTCGGCTAAGTATAAATAATTACAGACAAAATGCGCTTTCTCGAATACTTAAATGTTTTCTTAAAATGAAACTAATATAAGTGCTGGAAACGGTATCTCTGATAGAATCATCAATGTTAAACAATTCCAGCCGAAATTTCTCTGAATGAGGACATAATTATCTTGGACAAGTAAGTCCAGGGATGTACATCTGCTGGGTATGCCAGGCATTTCTCTTAATCAGATATTTAAGTGGACCACCATCTTGTTCTGTCAGAACAATGACGTCAATACATTTTAAATGCTCAGTTGACCTTAGTTGTTATACAACACTGAACTTTTCATCAAGCATGTGACATGTAAATCAATAAAACAAATTGCATCAGAAAGATGCATTAGACATTTGGGGCGTCGAAACTCCAACCATCCTTTTCAAATGGTTCTCGAGATTCGCAGTTCGACTCAACACAGCTTCATAGATCGATATCATTAAACATTACACCGCTTGGTCCTTTATAAAGGTTCGAGCATTACAAAATATTCGACCCTTCTGTAGCTGATCAACCAGATGCATCATATGAAATTGATTGATGTTAATTATTTTCGCGGATGTCGTAACTTGCTTATACATTTTGAAATCTAATTGGATTTTGTTGATTCGTAAAGTTTAATATATCTGTTTCAGTCCTTTAATCCACGACGATATAAACATTTATTATAGTCGAAGAATTGGCGTTTGAAAACTTATCCAGCCTGACAGTAAGTCAATATCACCTCCGATGTATCATCATAGCTTTTCTTTATTCGCTCTTTATGATGGATTGGTATCTTCAATTCAGTTGTGAATCACAGAAAAGCCAATTTTTTAACCTCGATGTTATGAATTATCTTTCCCTATCCATTTAGTCTTGTAGCAATCATAAATCCTCACAAGTTTCCTCGAAATTGAAACTTCGGAGGGTCAATTTATTTATTACTGAAAAGTTGACTTGTACACTTTGCATATGAACACATTACAATAGCAGAAATTGGGTAGAACATTAGAACAATTTACATATTCCAAGTTAACGTTGTTTTCGCGTTTTTAATACTATAATTTTCTTCATTATTTCGTTCACTAAACAGACATCGGAGGCATAAAACTGTACATAAATGTGTACATGTCTCTCTATCGCTATTATTTATTTGTTACCTGACATCATCAATATTGCAATGAAAGAAAGAAACGGATTTCCTACCGCATACTCTAGTGTCTGCTACGTACCGAACAAACCATTGTGCAACAATACGACATATTTCATCCATAACTCGGAGTTATTCTAGGAACAATCCGCAGAATACACTTATATTGTCACACAGCAAGGTTTTCCTGTTAAAACAGTCGATTTAAAAAATTGTTTATAACTACAGTCAGGCTGATTAAGTTACAAATATTATATGCATAAAGCCACACACACACACACACACACACACACACACAGATATATATATATATATATATATATATATATATATATATATATTAATGTTTAAGCAGCGTATTTGTTTCAAGACAGACGCGATATTGTAGAGTGCTTAGTCTGATATATGTGTAATAATGAGAAAAATATTTATTGTCCCAACATATCCTTCTGAGAAGAGTGGATATTATTACTATTACTTGTCTGCGGTTTCCAATTTTTCCAGGGTAACACTCATAAAATTAATAAGTTAAATATATAAAAAAATCTGATTTACCTTTATTTATCTACAATGTTTTTTTCAGGCAATCGGCAAGGAGATAATTTAACTTTTAATATCTTGGGAATGATTAAACTGTCGTTGTTATAACGAGCCAGGTCTTATTCATGCTGATCAGAACTTGAAACATTACATCAAGAAGACGATGTCCTGGTTGCATTGTCTTGGCATAACTATGTAGAACCGACAACACACACACACACAACACACACAACACACACACACACAGACACACTTACGGACACAGTAACAGACACACACACAATAGCGTTTTTTATTTGCATTTCCCGTCATAGTCTTAATTCAGTTATTTCAATTTCTGAATTGATGCTTAGACTATTTTCTTCATAACTAATTCAATCAAAAATTAAATAACGGAAACATATGTATTATTTGTGACATGCCCAGAAACACTAAACTTCTGTTTGATATTTGTTTTATTTTGTGACGCATAGACATATTGTAATTCTCATTTGTTGCCGTGTCATGAAGAGAAGAAGGTTATGGGTTATGTGTTCCTTTGATTCGTCTTCGAGAAATCTAACCCAGACACCAAAATAGAAAATATACCTCGAAATGCTTGCATTATCTTTTGAAAGAAGAAAATTGTAAGAGCTTAGTTATACGTTCATATATATTTATAGTGCCAGACTCGCAACAGAAATGATTCGGATCGAATCCTACCGTCAGATCTGCTCCAATCGGTTTCGATGAATAATCATCCCTGGGCTACGCACTTCACTTTAAATGCCACGGCAACACAAAACGAAATCAAACCGCGTTTTTTAATTATTCTCAGTCTACTGCAAATCCATTTTGAAATATCTTTCTTCCATGCCGATATTTTATTTCTTAAACATTGCCAAATTGTAGGTTCTGGTAAATTCTTCTGTCAGATCCAATAAAACAATCTATCCTTTTCATTAAAATTTCCTCACATTATGTTAGTAGTACCGAACAATGTAATCAATTTATGTGAGAAATGCGTCATACGTATGAATAATTTATAATTAAAGATGACAGTTTAATTTTATGTCATGTGCACCGAATACATTTGTAATATATATATATATATATATATATATATATATATATATATATATATATATATATATATATATATATATATATATATATATATATATATGTATGTATGTATGTATGTATGTATGTATGTATGTATGTATGTATGTATGTATGTATGTATGTATGTATGTATGTACGTACGTACGTATGTATGTATGTATGTATGTATGTGTATGTATGTTTGTATATGTGTGTGTGTGTGTATGTTTGCCTTCGACTACGAGTTTCACTGCGAACGACAAAACGTTATTCCTAGTCTCTAAATTTAAGTAAATTATAGCACAACGCACACTAAATTACGTGTGTGATTCAAATTAGTTTTTCTCTCCCGCTGTTTGATAGCGTACATGGGCCAAAACATGCGTAGACATTGATCTAGGATTCATCTCTCTCATCAGTATTCAAGTTAATGTTTTGTAATTGACTATTTATATTCTATTTATATAAAAGGGTGTTTTCTCGGCAATTCATTTTCTGTGCAAAATCATGATTATGTTTTAAATAGATTGCTTAATAAATTTGTAAAGAGGAAAGTAATTGCTTTAGTTTATGAAAGACTAATTGAAATGAATAATTTGAAACATTTCTCTGATAATTGTATTGATTTAATAGTTGTATTCATTGTGGAGTTGTTTGAATCATACATGCGTTAATATCGTCAAATTTCATATTCTTCAAAAACTATATGAAACACGATTTTAACGACAGCTGAAAATTGCGGGTTTATAACTAAAGCAGATAACAAAAATAACGTCGAACCATTTGGAACAGATTGTGAAGATAAAGGGTCCCTACTACTTTTTGAATTACATTTGAATGGTTGTCACTAATGATTGGAACTATCCTTCTAAAAGACAATTTAAAACTAAGACCAAAAGTTGATTTCCTTCCTTTAAATGTTATGGTTTAGTAGTTAAACGATATTATTCTCTCATTGTCCTACACAAAATATGGAGCGTGAGTTAGAATTTATTATGAAAATTGTACATGCTGTCCATATGCAACATGCAGAAAAATGCTTTTCCAGATAAATGCTGCATATATGTTTTAATTCGTAACATTATCCTTGACTGCCATCTTACCTTTTGTTCGTAATTTTAGATCGTTGAATAGCAATTACACTTTCATTGTCCAAAATCTAATATTCCAAAATACCTTGTGTGGCCATTTCCATGTTACATTGAAATTTATTTCTTAGAGGATCCATTTAAGGAATTAGCTTGATAGGGACTTCAAACACACCTAACACTGTCAAGTGACTCGAACCTTTCCGATCTAAGCTTGCATGGATATCTTGCTCTTGATGAGTGTGGTCATTGTCTTGAAGAATGAATAAATGGGGAATGATTATGTGTAATAATTATCAAATTGTACTAATATACATATGTATGTGTAATATGTACCCACTCTTATATGCGTCAAAATACAAATGCTTGTGTAATAATTACCCAGTCTTACTGGCGTTATCCATATACAGATATCTGTGTAATAATTAGCCAATCTTACAGGCGTCAATATCAAAATACTTGTGGAATAATTACCGAGTCTTACTGGCGTCATCCATATACAGATATCTGTGCAATAATTAACCAATCTTACTGGAGTCATCAATATATAGCTATCCGTGTAATAATTAGGCAATCTTACAGGCGTCATCACTACACAGATATGTGTAATAATTATCAAATTTTACTGGAATCAATATACAGATATCTGTGTAATAATTACCCAGTTTTATAGGCGTCATCAAAATACAGATATATGTGTAATAATTAGCCAATCTTACAGGCGTCAATATATAAATACTTGTGTAATAATTACCCAATCTTACTGCAATATTTTTTCACGTAAGTGGCATAGACTACATCCACCACGATAATGGCGTTGATAAAAGAAAGAAGAATAGATTTATGCAAAGGCTTTTGTTGGTGGATTTTAATTGATGATTTCAGAGGACGTAGGTTAATAACTAGTGCTGTAGGATTGTCGATCCAAACAAACTAACCAACTTAAAACATTTAAAGAAGTTCGATGTTAAGTAACCTAATGACAGTCATTTGATTGATTGATTGATTGATTGGGATTGATTGAATACAGATACATTCCTATTCATTATTTCTTAATTTAATGTTTCAATTTATGCAAACAAGGAGAACGTTTAAAAGATCGTTTTCCAATAACTGGCATCTAATTACTGCAGGTAGATTTATTTTATGTTACTTTCTTATCTCTTTCGTCGCAACAGTCGTTTCTCATACTCTGTCTTGCCTTATAATTTAATAGAGTTTTGCTCATGCACATCCACCTTTGTCACGTCCCTCTCCCGACATTGGACAGATACGATCTGATAAACGGATAAATTCATGATTTACATTCTTTGATATATAATGAAACTAACAGAAGCATTTTCGGTATCATTCGCTGAATAGCCATGCAGTCCATTCGTGTGTGCATACGAATATAATAATTGCCGAAGATATATTGTTGATACATCTCTAAAATAATAACTCTTTGGAAAGAAGTACGCTCTGAGATAATGTCTGTTCTTCGTTTTCACAGCACTAAATAACATTCGATTGGCAGTTTTAATTTGCTTAACATTAACATAAACAAGATAATCAAAGTAATAGTAAACCTACATAAATAATTTACATATATTTATCGTAATAAAACTGCGAGTGAAACTTGTACATAACTTATTAAATAAAATATTAAATAAATATACGTTAACTGCATTTCAGTGGCAAGTGTGTGTCTCAGTCCTGTTTTTGATGTTACAATAACTACCTCATCTGTAACTTCAAATCATCTTTTTCATTATGTCAAAGAGAACCTGCAGAGAAGAACTAAAACTGATTTAAACTCAATTTTAGGAACGGGGAGAATCATGGGCGAGTATTTTAATGTATCTATTTTCCAGGCCGATAATTGTTATTTCAACATTCCCAGTCAAAGCTTCTTGAAAGACCCGTGTCAAACCAAATTAAAGCAGCAATCGATATATTCTTATTTTATAATTTGCACATATTTATGAACTGTCACCCACCATATTAATCAAGAAGTTGGAGAACGTACATGACAGGTATGAATAATCTATTATAAGGACACGAAACATTGTTCCAAAATCAATTGTTTCGTGGGGTGGGTTTGCGGGGTGGGGTAAATGTATGCACCGCACAGTTTCTCGTTGAATTCATAATATAACATTAATTATTGGCTCTGGATCCAAATTTTGCGGTACATTACAACGGGAAAGTACGAGACACCTTTTCTATCCGCCTTTAGATTTCTTCCTATCTTTAGGTAAGGCATGTGAGCTAATGCCTGATTTGTTTATATTCAGTTTCAAGAATATTTTCCAATGATGCTGAAATAATGCTCAAATACTCTGGAACCGATTTCATGATCAATAATTCTCATCTCCCGTTTGAATCTGTATGTTTAGTCCATTGCTGTGTCGTGACTTTAAGTGTTCATTATTTGCTTAGATTCAGATTTGAGTTCCGTTCTCCAGGCAGTTCTCATGCTTAATGTTTTGTAATCAAGTATTGGATTTCGCTTATATATAAGAGCGTGTACGCCTCATTATTTGAATAGGTCGTATTTAAAAGTCACTGATTGAAGAAGTTAATTTTAATCTTTTAAAATCGTTGAAACTTACTGCTACTACTCCCTTCTCGTAATCACATTTTAAACACGTAGACGCTTTTATATCTTGAACAATATTTATTTTCCGTGCAATTCTAGGATAAAACCTCGTATGTAAATATCTACCTATGTGAACTGCACAGTTCCATTTTTGTATTAATATCAAGACCATGTCAGCACTATTTCTTTCTCACGAATGAGATGCATACCGTGATTTATACACAATCGCGCAATAGTTGCGGGTTATTGAAACATAAGATTTCAATTTTCAATATATATTTTAAATTTTATTTGAAATATTAAAAAGAAATATTTTTCAATTTAATGTATTATTCTAAATTCAGCCTTAATGTTCATCTGCCAAACTCCTTGATAATGGAACTATCATAACGATTACCGCAGAGTCTGAGGTTATCTGTCTTTGATCAAAAGAAGCGAGAATGCTCTGAAATGAATCAATGATCTTGCCCCATACATCCTTTATGTGAAACAGAAGAAAATGTAATTTTCCTTCCAAGAAAAGATTATATATATTTATTTATATCCACAGAGAGAGATATTGTTCGAAAAAAATGGTAATATACTTGCCAACATAGTTTGCAACGGCTTAATGCAATTCCTTGTGGGTTTAAATACCTTTGGTCCGCTGGACATAAAATATTGATTTTTACATTTTTATATGCCCTTGGGGAATATAACTGTCCAGGAAATTGTTCTTTTGTGGGAAATTAATTTTACAAAATATTGAATTAACAGAAATATTTAATTTCCTTTGGATCAAATAAAGTTTCCCATGTGAATTCGTTCATAAATACCATGCTAGCAATGGTTAATCGCTGGATTTGCAGCCTTAATGGATCAGCTAGTCTTGAAAAGGACTGCATATGTGGAGGGGACACCTTAAAAGCGCTGTTAGTAATTGAGAAGGATAATCTCAGCAAGGAAACCGCTGTGATTATAATGGATTGTTCTTATTGGAAAAAGGATTAATACATAGTTTGCACTCTAGGGTGGAGTGGATTTTAATCCATTTATTGCCTTGGAAAATCGTGCAATGTGCGAACACAAAATTTAAATTATTTACATTGAAACATTTTGTGTCAACGTCATTGATAAATAAGAATGGCTAATAAAGATTGTTTTAAGTGAATGATTATTCAGTTGATGTTCGTTTAAAGGTACACTGTTTTGCCATTTTATCGTTTTAGATAGACGTGCATTGCACTGCAAACGAATTTTGGGCAACTTATTTGTAAACACAATATTTGAGGAGTACTTTACAGATATAATTTCGATTTCACTTATATTGTCTGTACTTTATTGCTTTTTCTTTGAGAACAAGTAGATGAAATTAGAATAGAAATGTTTTTTTACATTTTGCTGAATTTATGCTTTATAGAAATCTCTATGAACAGTGTAGGAAAATAGTTTTCTTGACCTTCCATACCGATTTTGATCTTTCCAGAATGTTCCGATTCAAGGGAAGGTTTTTGATTAGTAATTTCTCTGCAAAATTATTTTTTCTTTTGTGTCATACGCAAACCCACAGATATGGATTATGATAACATTTTAACTTGATGCGTACGTTAAGTTGTTATTGATGTTGTATGGCTTAAACAATTTTTCAGCACAATATAGGCTATATTTGGCGGCCAGTATAACTGGCGGAGAAAGAACCCTGGGAAATCCTGGGAAGTTACTGACAGGCTTTCTCACGTAGCCACGTTAGCCGGCCCTGAGACTCGAACCCATGCAGACAGAGATGCAATGGCAGTGATCTGGCACAGTAATCAAATGCCTTTTAAATCTTAACGTCAATCTCTACTCTATGTACCTCAATTTCTGTAATTGCTTCAGTAGCTCAACAGTTTGTCTTTTAAATAGTTATCTTTAGATATTGCTACTATCTTGCAATGTAAAGTTAATGACGTTCAGCTTGAGTTTATTTCAGATCAAAAATGAAATGCAGACTTGTTTATTGCAATGCACTGTCTCCATGTTCGCATCTCATGCCATAAGTACTACAAAAGAATTAAGGTTATACGAAGCCATATGTCTAACACATACAAACAAATCCTGTTTTTACTATACGCCGGATATCCAGTAGCATGTAGTCAATTAATGTGAAACATTCATTAAGCGAATGAATAATGTATTATTAGGATTCGATAAAGTGTTCCAGTCATATGCCTTATATATTTTTACCCTTGCACTAAGCCTCATTTCAAGCCTATCAACGCAACGCACATCACGATCTCATCTTATTTACTTGTGAAGTACTGCAACAATACACGATATACAAACCCATTCAATTTTGTGTCGAGTTTCCACACGCGCTGTTCGTAAAGTACGTTCGACAAAAACAGATTCTCGCATTTTGTTTAAGAACAGGACAAATCAGTTTCCAAACGCATATCCTGAATTTCAAACAACAGTTACGAATTACTTTGCGAAACTAAATAATAAGCACAATGTTTAAGAACATCTTTTTAATGTTTCTAATCCTGAATAATGAAGAGTATAAAACGGAACGTAGTATAATGGAATGTTTGCCTGATATCGTATGGAAGAACACTATGGAATGACCGTTTCCTTGTCTTTTGCATTATAAATGAATTTTTCAAAATCAATTTATGGTACTGAGTACAGATATAAATAAGTAAAGTATCCACTTTTTTGCATAAATAATACAAACGCAAAAATGTTTGCCATCTTGAGCCTTTAAAATGGTTTATTGTGAGTTTAACGAGAAGTTTAAGAACAACATTGTTTCATGCATTTTCAGGTTGCAATGTTTATACGCTGTCTAAGAGGGAACTGGAAATAATCTTTTAACTATTATCAAGACAACAACGATCCACTTTTGCAAGGCATACCAACTTATATATATATATATATATATATATATATATATATATATATATATATATATATATATATATATATATATATATATATTGTTAAGTATATTTGATTTAAGTAATTTAATTTTGTTTTAATTGTTTGTTTGTCAGATTCAAATTTGACATTTTAGGTATAAGATTCATTCAATGAGAGAGATTTTTTTAAAAAGTGGGATGACCTGTACTCTACAAATAAACACCAGATGTTGACCTCATTTCTGACCTTGCTTCAGAGTTTATAAACAAGCTTTGAAAATGATTGGCTGATTCCAAGGACATTATGGAGCTTGTTGTAAACATCTTTTTATTTTTAGTTCTTGAGAGTAAAAATAACTGATTCTCATCTGGGTCATACGGTGTGCACGAGACTTTTTGAACGCAAAATTTATTCTAAAGATTCTAGAAGATCATGTGACCCCCTTCCATGTTTACGTAAAAGCAGGTATATAAATTATGTTTTGGAGCGAACTATTTAGTAGAAGCTGGGATGTTAGAATACTAAGATATGTTGTTTTGAGTTATTTTAAATTACCTTGTACTGGAAATTTTTTTAATTCGTTTGGATCAAGAGGATTTATTTTGTTATTTATCTGGAAATCATTTGTGCTCATTAAATTTCATAGGACCAGAACTGACTTCATCACGTGACATCGTCTTCCATCTTAGATGCTTCACTAAGACTCGAACTGGGAATTATTAAGACATTTTATTACAAGGACTTTTGCAATTCACTAGTGGATTATGTTTTGAATTATTTTTGGATTAACTTTGGAATCGGTTCTTAAAACCGTAAGTTTATTTTCTTTTCTGGAAAATATTTGTGCTCAATAAATTGTTTATTAAGTTTTTACAATCTTGTTATTTTCACTCTTTCTATGTTACTGTTTATTCCAGCCTAACAAGATATATATATATATATATATATATATATATATATATATATATATATATATATATATATATATACAATTAAAAAGATAATCATATTTGCAATATTTAACATTAATCTGCGACCAATTCGTCTGTTTTGTCAAGCAAGAATCATATTTGAATTATTTGCTCATGAACCATGAAAACCTGCTGTCAATATATATATATATATATATATATATATATATATATATATATATATATATATATATATATATATATAATTGTAACAATATTTATAGGCCATTTCCAAAAATTTCTAACTGGCGGAAACTAACGACACCCGGTACGGTAGCGTGAATACGTAATGTGACACATACAATAAGATAAAGAAAAACCCCTACAAAACAGTACCCCGGTAATACCTTGTACTGTTTACACAGACTATACCGTATTGTCCCAACAATAAATAATTAATATCCCATAGCAGGTGAAATTAAGTATGTTAATTTTTCGATAGTCGTGGGGAGAAAACTAACAAATAATATATATATATATATATATATATATATATATATATATATATATATATATATATATATATATATATATATATACATAACAATAAGTTGTCATCTAAAATATGTAACAGATGTGGGATTATTAAACTTAGGTTATCTCTGACACCATGTAAAATATTTTACGCTAACGTTTTAAAGCTTCTTGATAAAACCAGAATAGATATAAACTAAAGCTTACAACTTAATAGGTACACGATTGATTTTATTGGCAGGGAAACTTTGAGTGCGATGCAATTACTCAGGCAAGATGTTTTTTTCAGAGAGAAGGAGATAACAAATCTAACACACAGAGACTCAACAAACGAGAACATAGTTATTGGACCAGAGAGATCTCGTTTCTTTCAGACAGAAAACAAGTGATATACCGAATTGTTAAAGATGATTTGCGGACTTACCAAAGGAATACGTGTACTTAACAGATTGTCGCATGATAGTATATAAGAAAAATATGGACATTCCAATCTGAAATTCTTCCACTTGTTGAAACTGGTAGGAATATTTTTACAACATCCCATTAAGTCACCATCTTGTCATATTTGACAGAAGTCAAAGAAGTGATTAAAGTTTTACAGAATTATATCGAAATTAATTTGTAACTAAGAAAAATATTTTGTAAAACATTTATTGTACGCTTATAATTATGTGGTTATTAAAACAAAAACACGCTTTTTATTTCATTACATTCGTAACTAGATTATTCTGCAATTTCAGTTATGACGGAAACTACCGAAATACCGGTACAGTGTAAAAGTATCGTAATACGCATCACCAGAAATAAAGGATAATCTGGTATACTGGTATTACTGCGCACCTCTAATAACTAGTGAGCGCGAAAGATTAGCAAAAAATGGAAAAAAGCAAACGCATGGCGAAGAAAAAAAGACAGTATCGTCAATTCATGACGTTTTATTTAATTGGCGTCAAATTTGTATCCCAACAGCCGTAATTCTAAACCTAATGTATTCATTTGTTAAATATTGTGTATCCCTATTCCCTACGAAATAAATTCTGAAAAAGCATCCAAATGGACCGTTCCTAATTATTTCTTTCTTACAATCGAAGCACTATGGTTTATCTTTTTTGTTAAGCCAGATAAAGCATCGGTTATGAGAATAAATTATATCACTATTTTGGGGGAAACAATAAAACTAAACATCAGAAACGTCTTGTGAGCAAATTATTACGTATCATATGATCACTTTTATGAACTGAAATTTCGACCGAATAGCAGGTGAATTAAATATATTCAAACCAAAATTATATTAGTAACTTAACCTCACGTTTGAAATTTGTATATAGCATTAACTAATTCTTTAGTTTTGATACGCATACTGGCATGGTATTGCATCAAGTAATGATACCACTTGAGAGGTGTATTTCATGAATAAAATTTAAAATGGCTTTCAATCCAAAGTCAATACATGGTAATGGTCCATGACACTCCACATGTATCATACAAAATTGTTTTTTGTTCATTGTAAAATGCGTTTCCAATGCTTCCAGAGTATGAACATATTATCTTCCGCTTATTAGGACTAGTTAGGCGAATGTAGATATAGGTGCTCTTATTTTTTCCATGGGTGCAGTCGTGGAGAAATCATAAACAATCAAGTAAATCCCTTCACACATATAATATTATCATTCACCTGTATTAGGAAGCACATGAACACATGTTATTACCTAGAAAAGAGTTATTTTGATTGATCGGCTCTTTAGATGAGTGTACTGTAAAGGCACAAAGCTTCAATTTCCTCATCATGTTTTGCCCATTAATGTATTGAATATACCGCTAAAACCTAACCAATAGTCTACAATAAGTTATATCCAAATATTTGTTTCATTTAAACAGCTTCTGGTGGCAAGCATTCACATTATCCAGACAAGCTATCGCCGGAAAGTGCCCTGATCAGCATGCTGTTGCACCGATACAGCAAAAAGACTGAGTTTGGACGGCCCGTGTACAATCACAGCCAAGCCGTACCAGTCAGGTTAGGTCTCCAGTTGATACAAATCATGGACCTGGATGAGAAAGATCAAGTATTGAAGCTAAACGTCTGGTCAACTTACGTAAGCTTTTTATAATCTTTCTCCGGTTTACAACCATAGGGTTGGGATGGAGTAAAAATAAGTACATCGTAGGAGGACCTGACAACGTATGGCTATTTTGTTTTCCAGTTCTGAGTATATCAATGAAGAAGTTTTGAAGATAAATGAAAAATATGTATTTTTCTCCAATTTTAGCATTTTAGATTACTCTTGTCAGTTCCTTTCTTTATAGCATTTTTGGTCGCTGTCTACTATTCATGCAACATTAATACATGGAGTACGAATAAAATTAATAATATTAAAAAGAAACAATGAATTATGACTTTTGTGCAAAAGTGGGCAAGAAAGCACGTTTGTATTTTGTTTGTGTGTGTGATATTACATGAATGCCAATTTGCTCTTTGGAATAAATTCTTCATGTTGCACCGTCAAGGGCAATGCTATAATGTTAGAAGATCGTATGAAGATTCTGCTTTTTGGCATACATTTATGTTCGAATATTTAACGAATTCAAATTTAACATATATATTTTGCCAGGAATGGAAGGATGAATTTCTAGTCTGGGACACTGAAGATTATGATGGGGTCAGAGACGTGAGACTGCCTTGTAACAAAATATGGACGCCTGATGTCAAGCTTTATAACTTGTGAGTTAAGAGCTAGATAACATTGAGTTTAGATCATACTAATTTGTGAGTTAAGAGCTTGATAACGTTTTGAGTTTAAAACAATAACTTGTGAGTTTAGTGCAAGATAACATTTAGTTTAGAAAATAATAACTAGTGAGTTTCGAGCTAGATAACATTTAGTTTAGAAAATAATAACTTGTGAGTTTCGAGCTAGATAACCTTTAGTTTAGAAAATAATAACTTGTGAGTTTCGAGCTAGATAACTTTTAGTTTAGAACATAATAACTTGTGAGTTTAGAGATAGATTAATTGTGAGTTTAGGCCATACTAACTCGTGAGATTAGAGCGAGAAAACATCTGAGTTTAGAGCGTAATAACTTTTGCAATTCAGAGCTAGGAAATCTGAGAATACTTTTCTTGTATGTATGTTTCAACACTAATATATTGGCATGCATTTGAAGTGTTGGTATACAGATATTTGATATGCCAATACTATTGATATGCCAGTACTATTGATATATCACATTGCGATCCGCCTATGGTGCAATAATACGAATATATAAACATTCTGTTAACTGCAGGCCTTTATATCAGTGATGCATTTCGATTTATTCATTAATCATAGACGACATGAAAAGAACGATATAAATTATTAAAAGTCCCTGTTTTCTTAATGGAATTCAAAGGGTACCCGATTTCATCTGAACCCTTTCTTTCCTCCATTCCCCTCTCCCCTCTCTTGCATCAGAGACAAAATCACCAAAAATCTGGAATGAGAGAGAGCAACATATTGCGCAGGATAAAATAAATTGAAACTGAACTTGTACCAATTAACCTTCATTAACCATGGTTCGTCGTAACGCTATTTTTATGTTTCGCTTGGGACCTATCTACAACGTTCATAAAAACAATGATGCAATAGCCATTCGGACTTAAGTCTATGCTAAATATGTCGGTTACGATCCATACATTCTGTATCTTATTTAATACTTTGTTGCTGTTCTTTCTTAAACTTATTAACAACGTTCTAAAAATCGATTATTCAATATTAAATACAAGAATGTTCATATGGTCACCCCACCCCACCCTCTCTCTCTCTCTCTCTCTCTCTCTCTCTCTCTCTCTCTCTCTCTCTCTCTGGATTATCGTAGCTAGATACGGATGAGAATCCATGCAATTACGAGTGTTGGGGATATTTCGCTTGAAACATACGACAATATCACTGGACCTATGAAAGATGGTAAAGTTTAGTCAAACTGTCCAAAGGACAGAGCAAGATAGAAGGCCGAGGGAGATTAGCATATTCCTTAGAAATGTTAATTATAGCAGAGTAATGATTTAAATGAACAGTCAGTATATTAAGATATTTTAATTACTTCTTTTTGGTTCATCATTTTGCTTAGTTTCTATTCTACGCTAATTTCCATTTGCCAGTATGTTAATGCCTGGCAGTACAGATTCAGTGTAAAAGAAGCTAACCGTATTTGTAGTGTAAAACTTTCTTCATAAAACCATATTTCATATTTAAGTCATGAGTGTATCTTATATTGATTTACTATTTGTTAATAAAAATATGATATCTTCAGATTTGTCCAGCATTATCAGTGTGTCTTGGGCAAAAGTCGTCTGGCGGAGCTTATCCCTCTGCAGACCAAGGAGTTGCCAGAAGGGGATGTAGTACATCGTCCAACTCCCTTTGGGTCTCCGCTCCTGATTTTCTTTTAGGGTCTACTCCCTTAGCCTTTGGCTAACCAAAGCCAACCTGCAAGGCAGCAGGAATCTCGTGTATGGGCGGGTTCGTCCATTTCCCGAACAGATAGAGCATCTGCCACTGCCTCATAATGCTGGACAAATCTGAAGATATCATACCGGATCGGTCGTCCCCAGGGTCAACAAGGACCGCGCCTGCCGTTTTCCACCAGGACGAAGGTGACAAGTGTGCTACTGGTACTTTGCATAAAATCAGAGCGAGAGACAACGTTGCCATCGCCAACTGGAACATTAGAACTTTGGCGCAAACTGGACTCCACAAGTTGACACATGAGATGGAACACTACTCATGGCACATACTGGGACTCTGTGAAGTAAGATGGAAAGCCCTAGGAGAACACCAAACTGAAGATGGGCAAATATTTTACTATAGTGGAGAGTTGGACAAGTCCATAAGTGGAGTAGGCTTCCTTGTAAACAAAGGCACCAAGGGATCTGTTCTTGAATGTCGCCCCATATCTAGCAGAATCATCTCCATTCGTCTGAAAGCATTCCCCTTTAACATCACAATTATCCAAGTCTATGCTCCAACTACTGATCATGATGATGAAGAAATAGAGGAGTTCTACAAAACACTTCAAGGTATAATAAACATGGTAAGTAAAAAAGACATCCTTATTATCCGAGGACCGAGGAGACTGGAATGCCAATCTTGGCAAAGATGCTCTAAAAGACTGGGATCATCATTGTGGACCTTCTTGCAACGAGTTTACCTATGAAAGATGGAGACGTCTGCTCGAGTTCGCAAGCTACAACAACTTGGTTCTAGCCAACACCCTGGGTCAACATAAAGCTTCCCGATGCTGGACATGGCATGCACCAAATAGAACCCATCATAACCAGATCGACTACATACTAATTCAAAACCGGTACCGATCTGGCATCAATAGAGAAAAACAAGAACGTTTCCAGGTGATGATGTTGGGAGTGATAACGACCTCGTCATTATGAACTTCCGAGTGAGGTTGAAGAAAATTAACAAGCCAAAGAAAATCAGGCTCAAATTCAACCTTGAACAACTGAAGGACCCTAACATCTGCAAGTCATTCCAAGTCACAATTGGAGGAAAATTTGCTCCACTCCTTGTGATGGATGATGATGTTAAAGTGATGACAGACAATTTCAACACAGTCGTGACAACAGTTGCCAAGGACATCATTGGCCTCCATCGCCCAAAGAAAAAACCCTGGGTTACAGAAGAGATTCTGAATCAGTGTGATGCTCGAAGAGACCTAAAAAGCACCAGACACACAACAGGTGCAGTGCAATATCGAGAAATAAACAAGAATGTCAGAATCAAATTGAAGAAAACAAAATTAGATTCGATTGGACAACAGTGTACAGAAATAGAGAACAGTCTGATAAAGAATAACAGCCAAAAAGGCATTCCAAATTGTGAAAGACCTCACCAGAAAGAAGCAACCAAGAGTCAGTACCATTCAAGATGAAAATGGAAAATGCCTCACAGAAGCAAGTGACATTGCAGAAAGATTGACTGAGTATTGTAAAGAACTCTACAACCATCCGTCCACAGGAGACCCAGAGGTGCTTGAAGTTCCAAACTCCACAAATAATGATGATTTCCCCATTCTCAAAGAAGAGGTGGAGTCAGCAATAAGAGCAATGAAGAATGGAAAGGTAACTGGAGCAGACAACATCCCAGCTGAACCTATCAAGAATGGTGGGGAATCAGTGATAGAACTACTAACAAAAATCTGCAACAAGATCTGGCAGACAGGCGAATGGCTAACACAGTGGACCCAGTCACTAATTATAACACTCAACAAAAAAGGCAAGCTCCAGCTGTGCCAAAATTACAGAACTATCAGTTTGATCAGCCATGCTAGTAAGGTGATGCTGAAGATCATCTTGAACAGATTGAACCTACAAGCAGAAGAAATAATCGCTGAAGAACATGCATGGTTCTTTAGTGGAAGAAGCACAACAAAACAAATTTTGAATCTTAGGATTCTGTGTGAAAAGTACTCACAACATCAACAAGACATCTATCATGTGTTCATAGATTTCAAAAAGGCTTTTGATAGAGTGTGGCATGAGGCATTGTGGGCCACAATAAAGAAGTACAAGATGGGTCAAAAGTTGACAAACACCATCAAGCAGCTGTACGCCAAGGCTACCAGTGCAGTAATTGCTCAAGGTTCTGTGGGGGACTGGTTCAAGACTACAGTTGGAGTACGGCAAGGCTGTCTCCTGTCACCCACGCTTTTCAACATTTACTTAGAGCTCATCATGAGCGAAGCCCTGGAAAACCACTGTGGGACAGTCATCATTGGAGGGCGTAACATCACCAACCTCCGCTTTGAAGACGACATTGATGGGCTGGCAGGCAGTGAAGATGAGCTTGCCATTTTAGTGAAGAACCTGGATAAAACATCTTCCAGATTTGACATGGAGATAAGTGCCGAGAAGACAAAGCTGATGACAAACAGTAGCAAACAAATCTCAACCAAGATTAAAGTCAGAGGACAGAAACTGGAAACAGTGGGCCAATTCAAATATCTTGGTTCCATAATCACGGAAGAGGGATCAAGAGCAGAAATATTGTCACGAGCAGCACAAACAACGGCAGCTATGTCAAAGCTAAGACCCATCTGGAGAGACAAGAACATCTGTCTGAAAACTAAAATCAGACTATTGAGAGCACTAGTCATCTCAATCTTTTTGTATTCATTTGAGGCCTGGACCCTGACAGCAGAATTACAACGAAGAATTCAGGCACTTGAAATGAGATGCTACAGAACCATCCTTGGCATCTCTTACATGGACCACATCAGAAATGAAGAAGTGCGCAACACCATCAGGCACAAAATAGGCCATTATGAAGACCTCCTCACCATTGTCAAAAAGAGATATAAAGGTGGATGGATGTATGACCACAATCAAAAAGAGAAAGCTGAAATGGTATGGCCATGTCACTAGAGCCAACAGTCAATCGATAGCAGTACTGCAAGGCAGCGTCCAGGGTGACAGAAGGAGAAGTAGGCAGAGAAAAAAGTGGATTGACAACATCACAGAATGGACCAGGAAACGTTTTGCTGAGACACAGGCATTGGCACATGATCGAGTCAAGTGGAGGGAACTGGTCAGATGTTCAGCAGCACAGTGCCTCAACGACCACACTAGATCAAGAGACTGATGATGATGATGATGAAAAAAAATATAAACTCAACAAGAAAACAATTCACTTTTAAATTATCATATGTGATTGTGAAAAGCAAGACAAATATATGAACTACATTTTGTAGCGGACACACTCACAGGGATGTGAGCAGTTCATTCACTCCGTGAATACACAGCTGCCTGGAGTATATCGGAGCTCCGTTCAAAGTGCAAATACATGTATTTTATGTGATATAAATAAAATATATGTATAGTATGTACGCTGTATCAATTATATACCACTCATTGTATCGATTGTTCGTTAAAAGGAAATTCGGCAAACCTCGTTCTCTTTTAATGAAAATTGTATAAATCTCGTGGTATATCATTGATACAGCGTACGTACAATATATATATATATATATATATATATATATATATATATATATATATATATATATATATATATATATATTAACGTAATTCCCTGTTACCAACATTAGCGCCCGTATCACTTTGATCTCTATAGCACAATTTAGTAACTTTGGTTAGTTTTGATCGATCGTCAGATTCGGATGCGCCAACGCCTGCTGGATGTATGTATGACATGATGTTTCTTACCAATGAATATATCAATGCAGACAAATTGTGGGTTTTTTAAATTATATTTTTGGGTACAACTCTTAACATTTGCGTTGTTCCAAAGCAAGAGGAAACTTGCAGATTATCGTTCATAAAGTAATGTGTACATTGTATTTAAGGCCATAACGTGCAGATATTTATGATGAAATTTAATAAATGCTCAGTCATTTTACCACGTATAACTAGATGCCAATATAATTCTGCCAATAGAAAGACAGAAAGGATATGTATGGTGTTTGTGTAATTTAGATTTTTAACGTAGCTTTCAAAAACATTTCAGACATATCGATAGGATATCAGCAGTGAGGCAGTTTATAGTGACATCAAGCACTAGGGTATACATGCCACAGACATTTAACATTATGTCCCATAAAATCACATTATCCAGACACCAAGCTGACTACTTTTAACACTCACCTCTTAATGCTGAGTGGATAACAAAACAGCTGCTAGTACCATTTTTACAAGTATTTGGTATGACTCGCCCGGTGTTCGAATCCGCATCCGAGGCACCCGCTTTAACTTCCTGGACTATTGGCGCAGTCAGATAGGTATGGAGTGATGCTAAATAACTAAAGAGCATAAAAATATACGTAAAAAGGCGAACGTTATGTTCACTACAAGAATTAGATGAAAGAAATTTGATCAAATGGATACTTAACTTGTAAGGCAGAAAGATAACGAAACTAAAAATGAAGAGTTGATGCTTTTGAAAGGAATGTTACTATAATAATGGCAATCAAACAAAATTTCAAATGCTTGTAGTATATTACAATTGCAGTGCAGACACAAGAATGGAGGAAAGGAGGGAAGCTAGATGTGTAGTATACTTTGACGGGAATGTAACCTGGATTCCACAGGCGATATACATGAGCACGTGCGCACTCGATGTTACGACATTCCCTTTTGACAAGCAGGAGTGTCAATTAAAATTTGGTTCCTGGACTTATAATGGACGGCAGCTAGATCTGAAATTTCTCAACGATAGAGAAAGTATGATAACAGATGACTACTTCGTTGAAAACACTGCGTGGAAAGTTCTGGCAACACCGGCAGTACGAAATGTATACAAATACGCTTGTTGCTCGGAACCGTACTACGATCTGACGTTCACGTTGGTATTTAGGAGAAACGCCACTTTTTACACGTATATTCTCATTCTGCCCTGTGTTTTACTAACGTCACTCACGCTTGTATTATTCTGGATCCCTCCAGAATCGCCAACGAAGATGGCTCTCGGTAAGTATAAGTTTTCATTTTAGTCTTTTAAATTCACTTATTTGATTATTAATGTCAGTCATGTTGTTTCTACAACTTTTAAGTAATTGAAATGCAGCATTTGTATTCTCCGTAGAAAGTTCTGCAGTTGACTAATATACTATATTTTAGTTCAGAATAAAAAAGAATACATTAAGAGAATCTCGTACTGGACAACGATTTAAAATTAATGATCATATTTTAAACAGCTGTGAATGTGCCTTTTTGGCATTTTGTATTCAGGAGCTGTAAAGCGCTTAGAGCTTCTACAGATTAGACGCTATTAAAAGTCTTCATTATGATTATTATTATTATTATTATTATTATTATTATTATTATTATTATTATTATTATTATTATTATAATAAAGTGAAAGTTTTGTTCGGAAGCATATACAATATTTGTTGATGAATGTATATGTCTGTTAGACTGTTTTGGTCGCTGTCATCTCCAATGATCCTTGTGTTTATTTAGTCACCCCAACTGTTTTGTATTTCAGATTTGTGTTACTTATAAGTCTAGTGATCAAGGTAGAAATGATTCAAAATATTAAAACTATATGAATCATGTAGCGATTAATTCTGTTTTCGTTTGGTTGACTGACTGTAATGGTTTGTGCATTCAATATGCATTGTCATCACTTTCTAAAGAGCGAGATACCGTTTAAAAGATATCCGTTTCTATGAGTTGCAATTCAATAAGATAACAAGGTTAATATCTATGCGAGTGTCCTATATCATGTTGTGTTTACTTTTCTGCGTGTCTGTGTTTCCGAAAAAAATTTCATGGCCCTTCCCACTAACATGTAAAAAGTGTATTAAACGTGTACAATCTTCGTACATGTTACACTTTGTTTCTCAATACCCGGGTAAAATCACTTGATTCCTTAACTAGTAGATATATTAAGATGAATTATCTGCTACTGCGAGCAACCATAACCTAATGGTGTGCCTGTGACACGTCAGAGTAGTTTTTGCGTTGGATGATTAATGATTTAGAAGTGGAATTTATTCGTATTATTCCCTAAGCTACGTATTGCGTGCAAACAATCCTAAATCATAGTTGACTAAATATGTAGTTCGTGGAAAACGTTGAGTTTCTGGTTTAAATAAGGTTTTGAAAAATTTTCTATGATGATATGTTTGATTCTGTTATTGATATCCTTGCATGCTGGATTAGGACAAATGTGTCATTATCTTCACATATAAATGTGTTTGAAACTTAATGACTTCCATATTATGGGCGATTAATGCCTCCAAAAGGTGTTATGCACTATGCCAGACTCTTTGACCTCATAAACACTTGTGAGATGCACCTTCTTCACACGAAATCGGAATATATATTCGGCTTTATCCATCGCATGTTTGAATAAAATAACCTTTTTGAGCTATCCTAAAGTCTGTGTTGTATTGTATTAAGTTACAATAACTTCAGTAAGGTCACAATGAATAGATGATTTCTTTGCTCTATAAACTATCGGCATCTAATTTTTTTAAGACATGTCATCTTATTAGACTATGTTTCTCGTGCATCTAGTTTTCCACCAAAACTTGCCAATTTGGGAGGTATCACTATGGTTACTTCAGAGTCTGTTTCCATTGGTCAAGTTATTCGACTAGCATTGGCAAGATGTCATCAAGTTCCGAATGGTTTATAAATTGAGTTATAAGTGCTCTAAAACAAATTATGACGTATTGATTTACTCGATTTAGAGCCAGTAAGTTTTCCTTTGGCGACTATAAATGTAGACATCTCGTTATTACGAAGAATCTAAGTGTTTAGTTTAAATGTATGTAGTACACGTTATTTATATCAATGAAAAAGATTAAAGGAATTTACAACAAACTTCCACAGTCATGTGTGTATTGAAAAAGGTAAACAGGGTCCGTCTATTGCTGTTGTTTTTTAATTAATAACATATGTAATGTATTTGATGTCCGTTACAATTTACCGACTATTATATAACACATCGTTATTACAATTTATTTCAAATGCAGATTTTGTATTTAATATATTTTAGGGGTTGTTAAACGTTCTTTGTTTGAAGGTTTAAGATATTGTGTTAATCTTCACATGGTATAAGTCTTTACTTAGAATGATGCTGGCTTCGATGAGAATTCACGTGGGCGGCAATCACAGATGCACACGTGTGCAACAATTCCAGTGTGGAAAAGTTATGACCAATCTATAGGTTGACCAGTTGGTCTCAAACCCCCGTTAGAACACTACTAACAACTTTATTTCATAATTTCGTAAACATATTTATAATTCACTGGTTTCATTCCTCTTTCTGTACACTTTGCCCCAATCATAGCTTCTAAAAACATTACCTCGCTGTTTGGTAGAGTTTATCGATCCAACATACTCTTTATAGTTACTTTTAAAGCCTAATGTATGTCGTAAAATTTGTGTTGCAGAAGACTTCTTAAGCTAAGGGATTTAGCACTAGTTTTCATATTACGCAAATTTCTGATGTAAAGCTCTGCAATGTCATGTCCTGACGTGTGGTGGTAGAGCTGTTTATCGCGAGAAATTGTGTGCTGCGGTATTCAGGCGTATTTCCCATGGTATAACACAATTATATCACATACCAACAATTCATTTTCTTGGGATAGATGCATAACAATTGTTTTATTAAACTGTGACAATAACTGTACAAATATCTTACTCTGATTTAAAACAAAATAACATCATATTCTATTTACAATACTATCAGGAAAGAAATATATATTTCTTGCGGTGAAAGAGCAGAAATATTTCAGCGAAAATTTACATCACAGCCCCGTCCCGATAATTAAATGGCAAGTAAATTACACTAGAGAAACTACAATGTGTTTGTTGATTGTTGTCCGTTGCAATCGAGAAGCTGAAAGTAAAGTGAGATGACTGAACTTAAACTTTAGCTGATACTATCAAATACATCGTTCTGACATTCAAGATCCTCCTGAAAAAACTATGAAGCATTAATACTAAAGTTTACGCATTTTCAGCTACACTATTGATAAAATAGTCATGCACGCTTTGAGTGGGATAACAACAACAGCGTATTTATGAAAGAGGCACAGTAAACATAAAACATAATTACCCAAGAAACGAGAAAATGTTTTGTGGGATTAAGAAATTAAGTATAGGTCACTAAAAAATGTGCGCTACTGAAAATAGCACGATGATTTTCAGTCTTAAAAAGAAATGCATATGCTTATCGTATTTATATAAACTAGTAACACAATACATGTAGTTTTCTCCTTAACGCGAATATTTTTTAAACGTTTGATTTTTTTCAAAATGTTTCACTGCTGTTCTTTTGGCAACCACATTGGTATACATGACAGTTGTCAAAGGTATTATTAATGTTTCATAAATAGAATTACATTTGTCACCAATAATTTGTGACAGTTACAACCATTTTGTTAAAAAATTATGCATATTTGGAACCATGTTGTCGTACCATTACATAACCCCACTGGAATTTCCGTACAATCCTTACACAAGAAAAAAGGTATACCGGTAATACAGCGTTTCTCTTTTTGTATAGATGCATTTTCCTTGTGACATATAAATGAAAAATATTTCACAATTTGTTACCGGGTAAAAATAATATGTATTCTTTAAATACAGTCATAGCCAGAGCATTATCTAAATGTGATCGAATGGAAATACTGGTTTGATCATATGAACAATTAACTTTTTTGTGCGCATCATAAGTTTGTGCAAATATTCGGTGCAAACGCTATAAACATCGTAATTAGAAGCCTTTACCGCATTTAGATAAACGATTCGGGCATGATATAATGTTGCAATTCAAGTTAATTCGGTCATAATATTATATTTTAAGAGAGAGAGAGAGAGAGAGAGAGAGAGAGAGAGAGAGTTTGTGTGTGTGTATTTTTTTTATACGTTATGAACAGGTCAATAAACATAATTACGTTTATTGACTTGGATTAAAATGACATTTTTCTTTGCTTTGAAATATTTAATAATTCGGTGTCGTTTTTAAATTAAATAAATATGTGAACGGTGTCTTTGTATAGGTGCCTAGCAGTTTAATAGGGTAGAAGGCATTATTGGCATATCACCAACATTTGAAAACAGACCTATATTAAATGCCATCAAACCGTTCGAACAGTGATAAACTAAACTAATTTGTTTTCACAACACATTTTTCTGAGGAATAAACAATATTTTTCCGCATATCCGCAGGGAAATAGATGGCATCTGCTTGTGTCTGTTAATGGAAACATTTATCAGATGACGAGGTAAATCTTGACTGGCCGCCCATACGATATGTGGCAACGTTCTGACTTCTCAGATATAGATGATATCTGCCACTAAATACGTATTTCCGCAGAGTAATATAGATGTAAAATATTTGGAAGACTTGCAAATTGAATTATACAAGCATGTTTTTTGGTTCAGAAAAAGAATATATGCTGTAGAGCATTACATAAAAAGGTAATGCTGAGTTTATCAACTTCCGGCTTAATTAAATATGGCGGAAAATACATTTATTAGCATCCTATTGTTCGTTTAGTACTGTTTTTTCTTCTTCAGTTTTAGCAAACGTGTTTGATTCTAGTCAAATATAAACATATTTGTGTATGCATCACAATTAAAAATAGCATCGAGTGCAAGTCGACGTGTGTATGACACAGCATTTATTATTAAACAATCATATGACACAGCATTTATTATTACACAATCATATGCCACAGCATGTATTATTAAACAATCACATGGCACATCATTTATTATTAAACAATCATATGACACAGCATTTATTATTAAACAATCATATGACACAGCATTTATTATTAAACAATCATATGACACAGAACTTATTATTACACAATCGGTCCACATCTTGTACACATATAGATACGATAATTTAGACAGCTCAAAATACCACAAAATTAGAAACTACGGCGCTTAAAAGAAATGCCTTCCGCGTTATACGACAACATGCCGTGTGAATAGAAGTCATTTCAATAAGAACAGTTTCAATGTATGTTACTTTGATAAAAGGTGCATTTACGCTGTTTTTAACTGACGAACCAGTGCAGGGCTTAACGTATTGGGTTAGCCAAGTGAACAAAGATGACTATTGACAATATGTAACATATTTAGAACTAGCTAATGGTCGGGATGCATACTAAGTAATAATGTTAGTAGTATAATCCGCCTCAAACAGCTTGCTCTATGTATTGATTTGACTTTACCAAATGAAGCTGGCTTAGTAGCAAATATGTTTCTGAAGCAACCGACCCAGTTTCGTATATTGCATAATATTAAATAAATTTCTAATCAATTGAAACATGCAAACAAAAGGAAAATAACATTTTCAGATAGCACAATTGCCACATTGATCAAATAAGCTTCTCGTCAAGGTCTTTCTTGTACTTTTGAAATAAACTTAGCAACGTGCTTTTGTTTGATGACATTTCGCTTTTTGGTGAATATATTTCTTAGCTATCCTCAATGCAATTAAGTTGTCATGGCTGAACTTGAGAGAAAATGCCATGCGAAAGTACTACCTAGACTTTACAACCGGCAAAGATGCAATTATCTTTAAAGTATCCAGTTCAAGGGACATTCCCATGTCTTCACTCTTGCAAGGCTACCAGCAAATATCCAAGAGGTAATGTTAACAATGTATATCCATTCATCAACTGGACGTGGATATTATTATATCACATTTGTAACGGAAAGGCTACTGTGTCGCATATAACAGTTGGGATCGCAAACGTTAGGACAATATACTATCTTTCTTCGAGCAAGATATTAGCCCTTCACTTGACGGCTGTACGACCAGTTCTTATGTCACATTTTGTCTTAGTAAGCATTCTTTATAATGAAATAAATATTGCGGCCCAGACATATACTCCAACCGGATTCACCATAGTTCAATTTTAACAGTACAAAGCATCTATTCAGTGCAGAAATGATACGAGAAAACGTAGTTATAATAAACCTCTGGAGATTCCTCTCAGATACCTGGAGGTGCTCATTTGCAAATTGTTTCAACTGAGGCTATTAGAATAAGACTGAGTCATGTCCCTTTAACGGACTTAGCAATTGTTCTTCAGTCGTCAAACGATGATTTTTTAGGTTAACAAAACTAAGACAAAGAATGGTCATAACTAAAGCAGTTGACCAGATAGATTACATCTCTGCATTACACTTTTAATGGCCCAATCATCACCGTTACAACATCACTGTTACGGCCATCAACGGACTAATCATGAAGCACTGATGTATAATAAGGTTCTAACCTAATCAAAACAACTGCTCGAAGCATATGGAAACGTACCCTGATCATTCAAGAGACATGAAGAGTCCCATTTCGTGTATCTATCAATGATATGCGTATTGCAAATGAGGAAACATTTCTTCCAAAAGGATTATATATATATATATATATATATATATATATATATATATATATATAGATATTTAGATAGATATGTGTGTGTGTGTGTGTGTGTGTGTGTGTGTAAAGAATTTCAGGTACTCAGTTACATATAAAAGTTCAAACGAATCCCGGCCAGAGAATTGCATGTGACACTGTCTATGTTTCTCAGGAATAGAAAAGGAAATCACACGGGACGTGCGAATGTGTGGAAATATTAGGCTAATATTCCATTAGCATGGACGCACGCATCCGTACATATGATATATTAGCTTTACTATGATATCAGGATAGTATCTGACGCTATTTCAGATGCCAGTATCAAGTAATATATGTCAATGCTACAGGACATCAGGCAGTGAGCCAGAAACATTTCTTTTCTATTCCGCTCCCTGGAAATCCAGCTTGTAAAGAGTGCTAATATGTTCTGGTATGTGGTCATTCATAACGTTGAAGCCTTCAAGACTTTGTTTCATATGGATGACTTCAAGACTATGGGTAAAGCTTGAGACTTCTAAACTTACATGAACGGGACTTCCTTTACATGTCGGCCACACTGGACGAAGTACAGGCAATAGGTGATGTTCGCAAGACCGGAGGCGAAATATATTGAATATTACACACTTCCTGGGGTAGTGTACCAATATTCTGCGTACGAAATTATGTGTTTTGTACATAGAAAGAACGAAACTATACGAAATAATACAAAAGAATATCAATAAACATAGCGTAGCACGCACGTCATAGTGGTTTTAACAAAACGTTGGCAAATTTGGGATTGCCTCAATATTTTATTTTTATCTCTCTATCCAATAATCTGTCATAAAACGTTTGAAACGTGCATCATGAAATGAACAGCTTTAGCAGTAAACTGACGACTAAAGAATCGTTCATTTATCAACTAAAATATGCAATTAAAACTCTCCTTTAGGAATTTTTTGCGCATTCGTTCTTGCATACATGGAAATAAGAAGTCCCCTCTGACAATTTGACGATAAGTCGGAAAAAGTCTGAAAGTATCAACATGAAGGTCGAACTTTTGTCAGGTGTGTATGTTTTGTTCATTTTATATTTCCAATTATTTTTATCAAGTCTTAAGTTATCTTGTTGGGAAGAGGAAATTAATTTTAAATTAGAAACGCTTCAAATAATTTAAACATTTTAAGGTATAAATGGATGCTTAAATCCGTATTTACCCACATTCCATGATACATATTTTGCGTTGAACTCTTGACAAACTTGCATCTCACCCAGGTTTGCTTTACATAACATCATATATTAATTAATTAATGATTTATTGTATATCTAACCAACACCTTATTTGCACAGTCTCAAACATGCCTGTACCATTCGATGCCATAGTTCATATAAAGCGGTCACTGTCGATAATCAGACTGCGGACACCCTAGAACAATCGGATTGCATGGAAAATATTATATATTTGTGAATGAAGATACTATTATATTGTATAACCGTGATTCTGCATCTGAATATGCACTTGCTATTATGTACCGTATCTAAGTCAAAAAGAATCGACTAAAATCTGGTGTGGCTTAGTGCACAGGCGGATCTTTTTCAATGTTGTTTGAATTGGCTATTCAGTAGAACATACAATATCGAACTTCATTTGGCGGTCCATTATGTGATGGCAGATAAGGATCTATATTGCTTATATTTTGGACGCAAACTTTAAGCGTGTATATACATTACTTTAGCCGAACCCATGTCTTCAACCCCGAACGATCCCGAAGTAATATTCCGTTTTCTGGTAATGGGCCGCATATGGGCCGTGACGTTACACGATTTCTTGCAGTTGAATAAACTTCTGATGGATATATACGGCTAAATAAAAATTATCTATGTTGTATTTTAGTGATAAATTACATTAGGGGAGCATTAAATCAGTCTAATGCAGATAATCTGAATAAAAAATAAGTAAATACCAGAGCTGGTTCTGGAAATTACTCTACTTTTACTACTACTAATCTATCAAATAGGAGTCAAATGTGCCAGACAATCATTAAATATGTTTATATGCACGCCAAGGGAAATAACGTAATGGCGCATAGAACAGACATTTAATTTAAATAGGCTATTTACAGACAACCATTTATTTTCCTTCTGTGTATATTTGAGCAGTGATAATGACGTCATGTTTTCACTTCAGGCCTTGCTTAATTACGTCATATTGGTCAGAAATACTGTAACAGCTCCAAGACATTTTTGATTGCTATCTACACTAATCAAAGTGTATTATGTTTACGCCGCGTTGGCATCCTTCAACATAATTTAAGATTAATTATAAAAGGTATGGAGAACATAAGTTAAATTCTAAGTTCATTAAACTGTTTCAGATAATAAGTGTAGCCTCTATTTACAATATTTTACCCGTAAATCTATAAAAGAAGAAAGCATTTAACCGTTTATCGATTTCTCGGTGAGTTTTGAATTTAAGTCTTTCCATCGTGAATCAGAAAATCAAACCATAGCACGTATGAAGGGCATACAAAAACTATATCTTACATTTCTCAGAATATGTTTTCACCGAATAAATTAGTTTATAATACTATTTCGTTTACCATGCAAAAATCTGTATAGTTGATAGGATACACTAACTTGTTTAATTTATCTCTTCTCAGTTGGACGTCTTTTCATTCATGCATTCCCTTTTCAACTACTCATTTTCGTTTCAAATAGAATAACGCATATTTGACATGATAATAATGTTCTGTTTGAATCTTGTCATGAATCATAAACACAGGTCAGCTTCAGGCCCAGCCCTAAAGCAGGGCGAACGAGGCAATGCCTTTGGCCACGCGCTCTCAGGCAATGCATTTTTTATGCTTGGGCCCAGTTTATCGCGTTTGCTGCCTCGGGTATTGCATATCCTAAGGCCGGACCTGGTCAGCTCCATGGAAATGTTCTACTGAAAATATATGATCAAAAAGCGAGATATCAAATTATTTATCATATCTGTTAATTTGACAACTCCGGACGAGAAGATCGAATTGTATGAAGTAAAGTGGTGGATTAATTTCGGTTCGTTGGTAAAGGTTTATGTAACTGTTCACAAGACTTTCAGTAATCTCTTGAAGGAAAAACATAACGCTTTCAGAAAAATATACTGCTATTCCTGGAAAATTTGTTTTAATCTATTTATTATATTGCTCAAAATACCCTTCAACAGGCACTGAAAAAAAGTATTTAAAAAACTTGAAGGGATATATCTAGTTGCAGATGATAATAATTGATGCATGTCATCCACAAAATGAAAACAATGCTCAATATTTCTCTGAATATACAACGTGATAATCTTTGAGTCCTCACAGTAATTCGGAAGGAAAACCTTGAAGCAGACAGAATGGTTATTGTCGCATTTATGTTGCTACGGCGAGAGTTCAGTTTAAAGAAGCCCACTGTTTCGTGCGGCTATTACGCAGTTTAAACGCCACATCGTTATTTAAATCCCTAAGTCTTAAATTTCAAGTAATAAATGATGTTGCATCTGAACTAATAGCATCATACTGCATCGCAGTTATTACGTTATACCTATCTCTATCTAATGCATTCATTTTGGGGACTTTGCGATAACTATTGTTGTTGATTTGTACTGTACATTCGATCGGCTCCTTAATGAAATGGTAGCTGGCAGAAAGATACCCTCCCCCCAGCCTAAACCTCGAACACAAATACGCTGAGACTATTTAACTGATCGACGTAACCAAAAGTTATCTACTTAACAGAGTATTGTCTAACTTTCGTATATTTTCCATCACATTTAGGAAATATACCTATTTTAACAATTGGTACATCTACGTAAAATAATTGAGTCAAACAAAGAATTTGTTTCAGGTTGACAATTTTGAAAAGGAACACACATATAAAGATATAGCTACGGTAAAAAGAAATATTCGTTAACTGTATTCCATTGATGTGACAAAACATGTTTGCATATCTGACATTCCCTCAATAGTTTTGAAATTATACACAGAGAAAATTGTGGTAAAATATATCGATGAAAACCCCAGTGACATTCAAATGTAATCGTTACATTCATAGGCTTATGTTTTTGCTAGTAATGATCGACTTCAAGATTTGTTTCCTTGGGGACATAACATTGTTTGTATAGTCAACTGTGCAACGACAAACATTTTCTTCGAGAGTCCAGTTAAACATGATTTTAAATGCAAGTTCTTTTCTGTTCCACTGCAATACTTTTTTTGTCTGTTTTAGCTTTGATTGAATTATTTGGCATTGAATTTGTTTAGAATATCCTCTATGACATGACCAGATATAGGAATCGAACTACATTCTTCCTGGCTTTTCGTAAGATTTGATGGGTTTTTTATGCACGCAACAAAGATGCGGTCTAATTTGATTAAATGTGATATAATCAGATTAGATTTGGGCAATCCTGTCTACGAAAGATAAACGAATTAAATATGAGAAAAATATTACAGCCTGCTCTGAAATTAAGCCGCGGTTTTCGGCAACTTAGTTATGCAAAATAGAATTTAACAGAAGTATTGGTGATCTTGCCATAGCACAATCGTGTAGACGGATCAAAGAAAAAAGACGGGAAACCATGTCAGAAGTTTGTTTAATTAGATTTCCTGGTTTTCCAACATTTTCTATTTGAATAATATGTAATAATTACATTTTTATTTTATGCATGTATTAATGAAAGTGATATATCCATTACTGCTCACCAAATCACAGAACATTAAAACGTCTCGCGCCTTGTTTATAAGAAAGGACACGGTCCTAACTCAAAATCATACAAATATGGATCTTCATTCGTGTGTGTTGTACAGTTTCTATCATAATAAAATACAAACAGTTTTATTCAGTCTTAAAAAGTTAAAGTTAAGTGAGTAATAACATTTATCATCTAGTCTTTACACTTTAAATACAGTGTATGCAGCTTAATATTTTTAATATTACAACACGTTGCCGTAACGCTTTACGTTGTTCTGATTGGTCCAATAAGCACATGAAATTATAATGCAGTATTCTCCCTGCGAGCGTGGGAAATACGTGTCAACCCCACCTTGCAGAACTTTGTTTTGTTTTACTAATACGATAAACATTTTCAAATTTGACCATCATTTTTTTCGTGTGCACATGTATTGTGTATCATGAACACTTTAAGTAATTTTTAAATTTAGCCCCCCCCCCCCCCTCCAACCATCTTCACCTACTCCGGCCCTGTATATAAAAACTTTGCATGTATAAACTGCTTTTGAAAAGAAAAGAAAACAAGCTTATGAAATAGATTGCGTGGTTTGAACATATGTCTTTGGATTTCAAACGTTTTCAGATTACGGTTTGCTTTACATTATCTAACAATGTAGTTTGAGACTGGTAGGTAAACTTACTGCTATTCGTTTCAGGTTTAATTCTAAGAAAATGATTGCCGTAACACAAAATAGATCACGAATGTACTAAGAAGAATCAGTGGATATTTGTTTCCAACGTTTGGTACAATCAGGAAACGATCAGGAATCGAAGTTTTTGAACATCCTCTACTTTATGATTGAATCTGTAACAATCCCAAAATGTCTCTGTGTTTCAGGTATGTAAACAGATATTGAATTTAGCTAGGTGAACACATTAACACGATTGCAGCAAAATGAATTTGCTTCAGCTAAAAAACTTATTTATTTTATGTGTGTAAAATTTGGAATTATTCGTCATTCTTATCCATAAACATGCAACCTAACTTCCGTCTTCTTAAAGGGTTTCTAATTATCTACACTTTATTGTGTATGCAATGACAACGTCACATCTACAGTGATAGTGGTTTTAAGAACTATCATTGGAGAAATAAGAGTCGTTCATAAAAGAAAACCAGCCGAAAAAAATTGACGCTTTTCATTGTATTTGGTGGACTGCATCGTTTCGCGAGAGAATATTCAGAATAGAATTTCGAGCAAAATCCTTTTACAAATTGATGGCCGTCATCTTAAAATAAGCTCTTTCAAAACGAGATAGAAGTTTTAATTATAATTGTGCTGTCAGCAATGCTTTATGAAACGATGCAGCGTGCCAGTAAAGAAGTAAAGGTATTTTTTTAATTTTTGAATTCTTGTATAATTTTTAGTTTTGTTTGAATACTTAACCTAATAATTTAAAGCTAATGTAGAAGGTCCGAAGTCAACCGCAAGTGACTCCTTAGTGGTTCGATTCTAACCATATTGTCTTTCGTAGCCCACAACAGCACAAAAGAGTTACTTGCAAATATTTGTCATTTTACGTTCATCTCTGGCTGATAGATAGATGTCAGTTACGTTCGAAAAAGAACCTGCCAGACGTTTGCGATTCTTTCTGAAAAGATGAAAGATGGAATTCCACCAGAGTTGTTGTTATATAAATCAGCTAGCTGTATGTGCGAAGATAATTGAATGTGGACATAAATGTATCTTGCTTGTGTCGTTGTATAATAGTTAAAACAATAATTAAAAAACACCAGCATCATCTGATATTTGTCTCCTCCCAACGTTCGATGTAAGGTTAAGATAGACGTCACGTGTAAAAAGACATGTACGTCATCCTTTTTTCAAAATGTAAGTGAAGTGTGCCTTACAAGTTTGACGAATGACTCGCTGCCTAATATTATAGAGTAACGAGGCTACTTCAGCATGCTTGACTTGTAGACGGAGAACACGAATAACATATTACACGAAATATACCCATCTGGATTGGATCAGCACCAGTTTTAGGAGAAAAGATGGATCTGAATTTGATCCTAACAGCTTAAGAAGCATCGTCAGCTCCATTGATCGCCACTTTAAAATCAGGAAATATGGAAGTACACTCGTGAGAGAATTGACTCAAATGTTTCATTACAAGGAAGTCTCCTCGGGCTAATCAAAATAATTTAAAATCTAGCGAAGTAGGAAATAAACCCAATCGAAGTAAACCGATCACACACAAATAAATAAATGCCTTGTAAAGCAAACAAATTAATGGGGATATAAATATCTGAAGCCATTGTTAACACATTGTGGTTTAACGATTCTGGGCAGTTTGGTATGAGGGGAGTAACCGAATATTGCAATGTGGCGTGGGGGGGGGGGGGGGGCGATGTGTTACACGAAAAAAAGATGTGAAAGGCCTGGAGTATCTTGAACTCAATGAAAGGCAGACACGAACAAAAACAAGAGACAGTGTCAACGACATCGGGGATATTAGTCCTAAGATGTATGAAAACAAAACAACAAAAAGAGAAAGATCTACTCGCTATCTATAAACGGTACTCAGAGGTAAGACAAGAGGACTGTTGTCAACCTGAAGATCCTTTCTATACTGCTTCAAAACTATGGAAATCTTGGCGGCGAACGGCATGTAAATGGTTTTTAAAAGAAACAGTCATTTGAATTAACAAACATGAATTCGTCATGAAAAAAAAGAAATACAAACCAAATATTACAGAAAGTGGGCAAATAACAAACACTAGAAGCAGAAAGTTCTTGATTCAGATGTTAAGAAACAAAAGCATTCCACACTCGTAGTATGCACATTTCATGCCAAACAAATAGACAGTCCATAAACAACAACTCAGACTTTAGCTACAAACAACAACAGGCTTACTCCAATTACCTGAGCAACAACGTCATGCGGGGTTGTGTTCTGGCACCGAAACTGTTCAGTCTAGTGTTCTCCGCCATGCTGACTAATGCGTTTAGAGACATAGAGGTTGGAGTTGAATTCAGGTTACCGTTACAGATGCAAAACGTTTTAACCCATGAGGCTTCAAGCAAAAACAAAGGTTATGGCAGACATCATCAGGGCTTTCTTATTTGCTGATGACTGCGTCATTAATCCTGGCCCAGAAGCTGTCATGCAATGCAGCGTTGACAAGTTCTACAGCTACTGCCCAAGCTTAGATCTCACCATCAGTACCACGAAGACTGACGTCCTGCATCAGCAGGCCCCTGGAAAGGTTTATGCTGAGCCCAACATCACCGTCAATGGTCACAAAGTCAGCGTAGTGAAGAGTGTCACCTACCTTGGAGGTACACTGTCACATCCTAATGACAACGAGGTAGGCCATTACATTGCTAGAGCCAGCGCAACTTTCGGCAGATGTTATGCCAATGTTTGAAATAAAAGAGGTATCAGCATCCAGACTAAACTAAAGGTCTGCAGGACAGTTGTTCTACCCACACTAATTTAAGCAGGCGAAACGAGAACGGTTTACCAACGCCACGAAAGGAAGCAAAACCACTTTCACACCATAAGTTTCAGGAAAATCCTCAACATTAAGTAGTAAGACAAGGTTCCAGACACTGAGGTTCTCGCCCATGCAGGTCTCCCCAGTATCGACGCCATCCTGATGCAGTGTCAGCTAGGCTGGGCGGGATATGTTGTACGCATGCCAGACCACCGGCTGCCTAAGAGACTCTTCTATGGCGAGCTATATCAAGGACATGGATCTCGCTGAGGTCAGAAGAAACGCTTCAAAGACAATATGAAAGCTGCATTTAAAGCGTTCAACATACACCCTGATTCATGGGAGCAAACAGCTAGCGATCGAGTCACTATGCGTTCCTCCGTGCACAAAGGCTCCAAGTTGTGCGAACCTAGCAGGATAGCAGCTGCAAAAATGAAAAGGCAAGGCAAAAAAGCTTGTGCCATCAACCCTCCTGGAGATGTCCCACTGATCCCTTGTCCCTCTTGCAAAACAAACATCCCGTGTGACGTGCAAGAGTTTTCCTCATCAGCCACCTGGGCACGCTCAGGACAGAACCAGCCCCATCCCATCCACGGTCCTCGTCGAGACGACGGACAAACAACAAACAAAAACGTGTGTATGTATGTATGTATGTATGTATGTATGTATGTATGTATGTATGTATGTATGTATGTATGTATGTATACATGCTTTACATGTATGCATGGATGACTGGATGGATGAATTAAATGGCCTTTTTGCATTTACTTTGATTGACAATAGTTTGTTGTGTTAATGAGTTTAATATAATCTTGCTGGTTTTTATTGAAATGTGTTGCTGTTATTTAAGCAACCAAGATAAACTGGATCTTATGCTGTCATAAATGCAAATGATTAAGATATGTCTTAAAACGACATGGATACATCAATTTTACATCTTCAACAAACGAATCGATTGTCTTAACACGACATGGATTGTCTAATTTACATATTCAACAAACGAATCGGTTATGTCTTAACACGACATGGATTGTCTCGTTTATAGATTCATTGAATCGGTTATGTCTTAACATGACATGGATTGTCTCGTTTACAGATTCAAAATACGAATCGGTTATATCTTTACACGACAGGGATTGTCTAGTTTAAAGATCCAAGATACGAATCGGTTATATCTTTACACGACAGGGATTATCTAGTTTAAAGATCCAAGATGCGAATCGGTTATATCTTTACACGACAGGGATTGTCTAGTTTAAAGATCCAAGATACGAATCGGTTATATCTTTACACGACAGGGATTGTCTAGTTTAAAGATCCAAGATACGAATCGGTTATGTCTTAACACGACATGGATTGTCTAGTTTACAGATTCAAAATACGAATCGGTTATATCTTTACACGACAGGGATTGTCTAGTTTAAAGATTCAAAATACGAATCGGTTATATCTTTACACGACAGGGATTGTCTCGTTTAAAGATCCAAGATACGAATCGGTTATCTAGCAGATTTTACTCCTTATCTAGCAGATTTTACCTCTCTGACATTCACTGTTCGAGGTTTTGTAAATAGCGTTAACGTAAGGATGAGGATTAATATGTTGCTTTTGTTTGTCGTGTAGGGTTTAACGCCATATGTCTTCACAAGATAGATTGATCATGTTGGTCAGTATAAATGGTTGAAGAAGAACCCATGAACACACCGGAAATAACCCCCTGACCCACGAGAAGCTACATGGCAAGCTTCCTCACGTAACAACGTTGGTCGAGACCGAGATCGAGACGCAAACCCATGCAGACAGATGTGAGACGGCAGTGATCCGTATCAATGAGCGTTTTAGACCCCTCATGGCTCTGCTTAATATGTACGTAACAGTATTTAACGGGACGTCATCAAACAAGTGTATGTATGATGCCATCGAATAGTAAAATTAACAAAAATAAAAATGAAGAAATTCACATCTTTAGAAAGATAAAACGTTCTAAGTAAGTGTAAACAGGGAGTTAACATAACATTGGGTGAAATGTATGTATATTTCAACATAATATGTGAACCTCTGTGTGTGTGTGTGTGTGTGTGTGTGAGAGAGAGAGAGAGACAGACAGAGAGATTTGGATTTTTAACGTAGCTTTAACACTTCTGCAGTCATATCGCTACGATATGTACATTGTGACAGTTTGTAGTGATGTCTAGTCTAGCACTGAGGCATCATGCGGCATACATGTAGCTTGCTGTCTCACCTCACCCACAGGGGCTCGTATCGTTGCTTACAATCGACCGGTCCTACATATACTATATAATAACTACAAGGGAGGACACTTCTCTCCTTTCTCGCACGACCCATTTAAGAATAAACGTTGTTATTTCAAGCCACATTTCGCCTGGAGTAATAAATTGGGTACCGATATTTAGCTCAGACATTTGACTATGTATCCCTGTCAGCAGTTTGACTAAATATCATACCTTTAAGGAATGCCAAATCATTTTCCCACGGTACCGCTCGACACGTACCTGATCGCGCCCGCTTAATATTCAAGAACAACGCGCTGACTGGAATACTGCACTCTCATTGGCCAACCGAAAATTACGCATCTTGGCTTAGATTTTTAATCGTAATTTTTTGATTGGCTGAAATACATTGACATATGGCGGGTGTTTTCACAGGAATCAAAGTGTTGCTGATGCTGGCACGTGTTTGCATGATGGATGATATCGTACACGCCGCAATGTCAGGTCACAATATCATGATATCAGGGCAGGCTAGTACTGGTAAAAGCTTCCTAGTTAACAATTTAAGCAAAAGACTGAAAGAAATAGGGAAAACAGTTTACTTAACAGCCAGTACAGATATAGCTGCTTCTCAGTTGCACTGAATGACAATACACAGGTTTTCGGGCATTCAGGACGGTCGTTTCCCCGATGATATTTTGATAGATAAGAATAAAAATAATAATGACATGATAGATATTAAAAGAAGGATTATGAATGTTGACACTCTTTTTATTGATGAAATTTCCATGCTATCTCTGAAATCATTTCTGCAAATAGAGAAGGTGCTCATAACAGTAAAGGAAAGCAATTTCCCATTTGGTGGCATTCAGATCATTGTTTCTGGTGATTTCTTTCAACTGAAGCCTGTGCCAAATGATGTGTACCATGACAGTGGAGAACTCTTTATCAGTTATGAGAAGATTCACAGCCTGATTCCACGTCGTCATGTTTTGTCACAAGTACACAGACGAACAGAAGGTAATTTGAACATTGTATTTTAATAACAGACCTCATGTGATAAAAGAGGAAAAGATAAAACACAATTTAAAAAATCTTCCTTCTCTTTGAATTTTTTTTTTCCTGTTATTTTTATCATTTTCACCAATATTTGGATGTATATGTGTAAAAACTTCAACACACACACATATACTAAGTTCTCAGACAGTAATACATGTAGTCCTGAAATTTCTAAATTTGTAACATTTTGCATCAATGAATAGCAATGATCACTCAGTTTTTATTTGAGATACCATCCATAGGAATGATATTATCAGTTTATCACCAGTGACAATATCATTTTTCTTTGAACTCGTTTTTAATAATAAACTATTACAAAAATTATATACACACTCCTGTTTAAGGATACTTGAAATAGACAACATATGTTTCAATCAGTAATTTCATCTTCATTTCATACCATATTTTTACTTTCTCTGATTTTCACACCTGGAATTCAGTGTCTTACACTATGTTATCCACAACAACTTGTACTCAGTTCAAAAGAGAATTTGTACATGTGTGAGTGTGAGAGAGACAGAGAGATGGGATGGATGCAAAGTAATATATATGCATAAACATTCACACATATTATGATTTATGTATAGTAGGTTACAGATATGATCAAAATGGGTTAGTACAGATTTGCATAAGAGGTGTTATATATAATGCTTATTATGCAAACCTCATTATAACAATGAAATCCACATCATATAACCATTTATAGAATTAATGGCCATTTAGAGACAAATAAAATCATGCAGATGACTTGTCCACATAGGTCAGTGTCTGTACGCAAGGGTCATATCCCTTTTGTCAGAACTTATAAACTATTGAGATTCACACTGTTACCATATATAAAATGACTGATCATTGAGAAAAATTGTATGCATGTGAATGAATTTGACTTAAGGGGTACATTCTCAAAAGGAAACATCAGGAACAACACATTGACTTCATTTTATGCTGCAGTCACAAAGTTTATCAGTACAGAAGAGTACAGAAATTATGTAAGGCAGCTTTTTGTGTGCACAGATCTCAAACCTAACCATTATATAGTTGCATTTGGGATATTAATGAAGCTGAGAGCAAAACTTGTGGCTGATATCTCTGACCCATTAAAAGCAAACGCAATAGAACTGTCTTTGAAAATACAAACAGTGGAAGAGCAAAATTGAGATATATAGCCGGTTGGTGTGTTGCAACACTTAGACACAGAAAAAGAAGTGCTGTAAGAAAAAACCTGTACAGCAATAATTCCAGGGATTATGTGAACAAACTGTATTACCAAGCAATAATGTTAGATACACTCATCCAATATGAAAGTGACCTAATGGAAACATCAGAAGATAAGGTTTCCATGACTGAGATACAGAGAAAGCAAAATGTAAGGAGTGGTCTGTGCTGTGTAAGTGATAAAGCCTTTCATTTCTTCCAAGAGTTAGACAAGGTCATCAGAAAACTTGAAACTGGGGAAAATGTAAATTTATATGGCAAAAGCTTTTATGACTTTGTAACATCAAGGGTTCTGCTAAATGAGACACTGAACCAACAGTGGTCACAGATCTTTAACACTGAAGATGATGAATATTTCTCTCTACATGTTCAGAAGTTAAAAGAGGATGTAGTGAGTAAGTATTTGTTAATGTCATCTGCACAGTTTAGGCGAGAATTCAAGCTAAAAGTTAAGGCTAGGAAAGAAGAAGCACACAGGAAGTAAATTCAAATGAGAAGAGACAGTAAAGTAAAATCTTCTTCCGAAGCACAAGTAAGCTCTAGTTCTAAGCAAAGTCAGTTGAGGAAAGACAGATCAGATTATTCTTCCACCTCCGAAAAGCAAGGAAGCCTGAATAAATTAGTAAAAAGAAAAGCAGTAAAGAAAAAGGCAGGAAAGGGAAACGATCAAAGACAACTAAGTGGCCATGTGGAAGATGTCAGGAGGACAAAGACAACTAAGTGGCCATGTGGAAGATGTCAGGAGGACTGTGTAGTTGATAGTGTTTGTTGTGACATGTGTGATACATGGCATCATTATGAGTGCATTGGTTTGCTCGGAGATGAACATGAACTTCAGGAGGAGGAATGGATATGTCCGGACTGTAGATTTTCGGGTGACATCATACAGGAATGATATCGGCAATGTCATTATTTATTAGTTCAAGTACTACCAGTAAGTGCACTAGAATTTTCATTTTTTCTCATAATAGCAAATCCCTGTGCTTCCCAGCTTTGTTAATGAGAGTAACTTCATGCTATGGAAATATGTGACTACAGTGTTTGGATCAGTGTTATATTTATGACCTACATGCATTCATTATATTATAATTTGGAGTTAGTTAAAACTTGCAACATGCAAAACTTGTGTATACATTGTTTATACATTTATCCTAAATTCCATTATAAAGGTAATATCATGGCTCTCAATTATGATACATACAAATTTGAAGATTCTGAAAAACAGTGTCTTATCCACTTTTCTCCACATAAGAGATAATATAAAATTCTAAAACTTGTATAAACATTTCTGATGAACATCAATCATATTCCATAATGTCATGTCATTATATTCAGCAGTGTTAAAGGAGATTCTGTACATTTATTAATAGAATTATGGATTAATAGAATGGAACATAGGCTGTGACAGTATCTCTTCCCCCTGTTTAATCTTTTTTTTAAAAAATACTATAATAAAATATTCTCTTCAAAATAGAGATTGAGATGTGATCATGCACCCAAGACCCTGATGTAATGACTCAATGACAATTAAACTTTGGTAATCTAGTGTACTAAGGGAATAATTTATAAAGATATTATGCTTAAAGTCTTAAAGTTTAAAAATGCAGTTATTTGGATAGCACTTCTAACACTGCCCCAGTCTAGCTGGAATACCTATAGGAAATGTGAAATTTCTCAAACAGATTAACCACCCTTCATTTGGTACCAAATAATTACAACCTTAGAAATCTGTAAAATACATGTTGTAAATATAGTTAATTAATACTATACTGAAGCCCCACACTGCAGTATGTGTTTCAGCATTCATGGATATGATTATGACTAAATTGAAAATATAAGAGGAAAGGAAGTGTATTCTTTTATGAATTTTCATATGCAATGATACATGTAACAATGCATGCTTTAAATCTTAAATCTGAAATGGTGCTTTATGCAAGCTGCAGAGATGTTTCAGAAATGGAGAGGATCTCTTTTATTTACATTTTCTATTATTGACATATATTAATGACAACAATCATATAATCATATACCATTTTTAAGGAGTATATAGATTTGCAAACAGTTGTGATCTTTATTGTTTAATAAATTTAAAGCAAAAGATGGTCTTCACATTTTGATAATTCTTACCATGAAACAATGTGTGATTCCGTCATATTTTATTCTTATTTCGTCTGCTTCTTTTGGACAATCGAGCAATTTAAATTTCCCGGACTAACTTATAAATAGAGGCGAACGTAATTTTCGGTTGGCCAATGTGAGTGCAGTATTCCAGTCAGCGCGTTGTTCTTGAATATTAAGCGGGCGCGATCAGGTACGTGTCGAGCGGTACCGTGGGAAAATGATTTGGCATTCCTTAAAGGTATGATATTTAGTCAAACTGCTGACAGGGATACATAGTCAAATGTCTGAGCTAAATATCGGTACCCAATTTATTGCTCCAGGCGAAATGTGGCTTGAAATAACAGCGTTTATTCTTAAATGGGTCGTGCGAGAAAGGAGAGAAGTGTCCTCCCTTGTAGTTATTATATAGTATATGTAGGACCGGTCGATTGTAAGCAGCGATACGAGCCCCTGTGACCTCACCCAGTCATATTATCATGACACCAGGCCGACCAGTCAGAACACGAACCTCTTAATGCTTAGTGCCTAACGAGGCAGCTATATGTACCGTTTTATAAGTCTTTGGTATGTCACGACCGGGGTTTGAACCCGCAAACTCGTTATTACGAAGCAAACGTTCTAACCATTAAGTCACCGGAGCCGTCCAAATTACAAGATAAAGGTAACACACCAATCCTTAATAAACACAGTATAGTGTCAAATTAAACGCATTCCCTCAGTAAGATAAATGTTACATTTTCTCGGGCATATAGTTGAAACTAAACCTTACAAACGACTAGACAATGTTCACATATATGCAGTCCCGGATTACCCATTAGGCAGAGTAGGCAACTGCCTATGGGCCCCGCGACTTTTATGGGCCCCATCAGGGGCCCCCATGAGACCGTGACCGTGGGTCTGGGGCCCCAAAAGTTTGACTGCCTATGGACCTCTACGGTGCTTAATCCGGCGCTGCATATATGCAAACTCCACATGCCCTTCCAAATTTAAACATAAGTGGTTCATTATTGATTTTTATTTTTTTTATATTTGTATGTGGTCGGGGGGGGGGGGGGGGGAACAGCTCAGTCACTGTATATATTGTGTGATAAGTATAACTCATTTTAGTCCGTATGCAATTGTCCATCAGTCGTTGACATCTATTTTCAAAAACATTTTAACTCTTCCTTTTATGCACAGACAAATATTCAGACTTATATTATTTTACATGACAACGCTTCTCCTATTTCTTTCTCACGCTCATAGACACTGCCAATTTCAATAACCGCCTCCAAGGAAGGCAAAGTTTTAGCAAGAAAAAAAAAGATGGTTTAATTGCGTGAGGAGAATTTTTAGTCAACGTGAATGATATTGGTGATTCATTCTGTCTGAATTTGGCTTGTCGGACCACGAAACCGTCTGTGTCCTAGAGCGCAGTTTCAAGCTCACATAGTAATGTGTAGTTATTCCCGTCTGGTGTATCCTTATCAATTCGTCGATAGAGCCCGAAATTAACCACTAAGATACTGATAAAAAGCATCTTTATTTTTAACGTACATTGGCTATGCCATTTTACATGTACTTGAAGAATTAAACTGGCGAAGTGCTTTAGCGAATCATTCTGAGATCAATATATCGTTTTGTACGAAATGAATTACATTTCTATAATGCCGGAATTTTAGCTTCAGTCCAAACTAGTGTTTGTATTAAAATGGACAACTTTATTAATCCGATAGTTCTGCTGGCTTAGGTGCCCCGAAAATATTTTAGTTGAAAAATCTCAGTTTATCAAATATTTACTAAGCGTTTTCCAGTACAAGAATATATCGCATACAAATCCAAGGAATATAATTTGTCCCAGAATGTATAATCAAGTATTGATTTTGTTTACTTGTCCATAATTCTGCATTGATTTTAGATCTCTGTAAGAAGCAAATAAAAAGTGGTTTGAGATAAATCGTTTTCTACCGACCTTCTTGATTTGTGGTATCAAAATGATATGTTGTGTAGTATTGCTTCTTGGTCAGTGAATATTATATTTTCGCCAAGTAATTTCTATTCACTTAAGTATTCCTGTGTAAAGACGAAAAGAGGTACTAACTTACATCAGTTAAAGAAACGAAATAATTAAAGACTGTTCTCTGTTTCTTCACTGATTTTGTGTCAGAGCTGAAGTGCACAAAGTCTTATAAAGAACATATTATTGAAACTTTATACTTGGGATGTTTTATTCATGGAACTGAACCTGCTTTGGACACATAAAATATCCATAACTTCTACAGTTAAGGTTGATGGCATAACATATCGTCCAAAAAGTGGCATCTATTGCAATGTATATATCTAGTGTACAACAGAAATATTTGGGGTCCCAAGTGGCCGAGAGCTCTGAAACGCACACCGTTACGAATCACTGTCATCTCACCTCTATCTACATAGGTTCGAGTCTCGGATTCGGCCAATGTGGGTATGTGAGAAAGCTTGTCAGTTGCATTTCGTGGATCGGTGGTTCTTTTCGGGTATTTACCGTGTTTTACTCCACCATTTATACTGACCGCCATGTATAGGCAATCTTGTGCTGCGAAATAGTGTTACACCCTTCAACAATAATAGCAACATAAAAATTAAATTCATCCTACTTTATTTAGCAAAATGTGAGACAAAACGGTTTCGTAGTGTTCAGTTCAAAAACAGATACAACCTATGACAAGGCTGTCGTGAATGTTCGTTTTCACTGATTCATCGACCGATAAAAAAATATTGGTCACTGAAAATGGTGAGATTGCAAGCAATCTTGTAATATTATAGGTGAAACGTTCAGATTGTTGTATCATGAAATTTATGTATATAGTTTAAAAGGTACATATCATTCCATTTGCCACAAGTTCTGCACGAAAATTGCGTGCGATCCAATTCAAAACGTATTGATCAAAAGCCCAATCTAATTCAGATGTAATGATATTTTTGTAGCTGTAATTGATCCACTTATGGTGCGTATTTATCCCCATAGGGCAATTGTAGAACACGTTCTTACCTCTGGAAAATCTATGGACCTAGGCAAAACTTCACATTTACTTACACACTCACAAACATATGGAAATGGACACTCAAAATTGGAACTAAATTGCGCGTTGATAATTCTCCAGATTTCAATTTCGCTATTTTCTTACTCTTTATAAAATTAAAGTGTGTTTCAGTCTATATCCATCTTAATTTCAGTTTCCAATTCCGCAAAAGGCACAATATGTTACCAATATGAATAGGTTCAAAGAACTATTAACCCACGCTATCACGCATCGATCTAGAAGTGCCTCATTGTGGCAAACCCGTTACACGTCACGCGGGTTTCACACAAAATATGTTGAATGTTGTACAGAGCAAAGACCACTTTTGTACAGATACTATACAATCACCTTTTTGCCTTACAAATATGCTTGTGTGTAAGACTTCAAAATAATCAGAAAGTCACTTTAAGCGAGTAAAATCCGAAAGTGTTTTCTTACCTCTGCTATCAGAGTGAGTGATCATTACTTCGGAGGAAAAAAAAACGATAAAAAAGGCACTACTTTACAAGTTCCACGTAGTCGTTGTAATGATGAAAATATGTTAAATCGGTGTGCAGTTTTAGAGAGTAATCAAATATGGATAAACATCGCAACCCATACTAAAATTTATATACACATGTAATATTCCATATTTCCGCGATTGCTTCAGGAAACAGACATCTTTTCGGAGTCTCCTAACCGGAACTAAATTATGAACAAAAGAAAATATTTATAGATATGAACTGTAAATATTGATTGTTGGTTCGTACAAAATTGGAAATGTGTATGTGGAAATCTGCAAAACTGTCTATGGATGCTGACATGTTACCAGCCATATGCCAGAGGAGTCATCGGAAGTAAACAGTTCGTCAGTGTCCAGGGCAACCAAACAGACATTTACAGGACAGCACTTAGAAAAAGGTGGCCTAAAAATAGCATGCCTTTCAAGCACTGGCCACAGAGGCATCTCCTTGCTCTCCAATGCTGGCTAAATACATGTTTTTATCATTCTGAACGGGCATTTTGCTGGAGTGTCAGAAGATAATCTTCCCCAGTTTCAGTGTGGCTTTCGCCCAAACCGCAGCACCGTTGACATGATCTAGGCAGTTAAACCTTGAGCAGAATATGAATCTGCATGCCGTCTTCGCGGATACAATCAACAGAGACGCACTGTGGGTATTACTCAAGAAGCTTGGTTGGCCTCAGATGTTTACCAACCACATCCGGCTCTTTCATTATGACATGGCTGTAAAAATTCTTTCAGAATACGAACACTTTCAGGAACTCGCCTGATTTAAAGGCGTCAAAACAGATATGTGTACTCGCTCCGGTATTCTTCAACGTCTTCTTTACACAGGTACTGCTTCATGTCATCTGTGACCTTGACCTTGGTATCTAGATTATTTATCGCCTGGATGGAGCACTGTTTGATCTCTGTCGCCTAGCGGCAAAATCCAAAACGCTAGAAAGACTCTTAGTCACTCTTCTTAGATGTATGTGCCCTCGTGGCCCATAATGAAACTCACATACAGGCAATCGTGGACAGGTACTCTAAAGGCTTCGACCTATTTGGACCCACAATTTGGACCACTTTCAGCCCGCCCCAAACATTGTTTCTTCCCAACCCTGCATCACCACTGTGGACACACAGCTGAAAAATGTGGACAGTTTCAAATAACACAGCAACACAATATCCAGTGATGGCTCACTGGACAAAGAGATAATTGCGACGATCCAAAACTCCAGTCAAGCACTCAGACGATTCCGAATCTTGGTCTTTCAGCACAAGGACATACGACTGTCAGCAAATATGAAGGTGTACAATGCAGTTGTCCTCACATCTCTCTTGTATGGCTGTCAAACATGGGGTGTGTACCGAAGGCATATTAGCCAGTTGGAACAATTCGACGAGCACTCCCTGATATCCAGCGTGCAGATTAAGTAGCAGGACTGAATCACCATCCAGGAACTACCTGACAGAGCCAACACAACAGGTATCGAAGCCAAACTAATCCAGGCCCAGTTCCAGCTTTGTACATGATTAGCCTTGTTTCGTCATTGGCCACACTTTTTATTTCAATAGTTATCGTATGTACATAAAACAATGAAATTATTGTTTTTCCTGGCAACGTTTAATTTATATTTTATAGCTGTCGTCTCCTCCACATGAATGTGTTGTGATAAAATACTACGCACAAGAAGCATTAATATAACTTTTATTTTCGCGTGAAAAACCTAATCAAATAAAATTCGCTAGAAATATAGTGTTTTAACTGCTATTACTCGGCAGCTGCTACATATCGTTAATTGGCGCTTTAATTTTAATAATCTCTTGTGAAACACATGCACTTCCTTTAGAAACGTCCGTGTTTTACATTGTAAGCAAACCGGTACCTAATGATTTTCAATTTCCACACACTTAACAATGCTGTCGCATATCTGTAATATGTTCGTCATTCGAAAACGGTCTTCTTTTGTAATATTTCACAGATGTCGGCATCGAGTGACAGGTACTACCTGTAAATACCTTTCTCCACGCACATGACAAAGAAATTGTATTTAAACTTACTCTAAATTGATATCATAATAATTTTAAATATCTAGTAACATTGACATGTTACTAAATAATAGAAGTTTACTACTTTAAGTGATACGATGTACTGCTTGGACTAAAATATTCATTGATGAACAATACAGATCAAACCAAAACTTATATAATGTATGAATACAATATTCCGTAGGATACAATAAGGCGCTTAATTTGTTTACAACTTAATTATTTTAGAGTTGTAAACCCATTCTAAGGAATCTTATAATTACAATTAACAATACCGCGTCCGGTGATTACTAAAGGCATGACCCATGTCATTTTCGTGAAGTATTTTGCATCTACCTTATCCCGTTGTAGGTAGATGTTAGATGCATGTGCTAGATAACAATCTAATATTCGCTTTGAGATTAGACGTTGAATAATGTAGGCGAGAGATTCCATCCAAGAGTAAAAGGACTAATAAAAACCAGTTACAGACGAGCACAATTCTAAGTCGCAGTCACGCTTTAATTAGTATTTGTTGATTACTACAGATGCGTGAGACAGGATGTCGATGTATGGGCTAGTAGGTATGACTGTGTATTGGCCTGAGGATATACTCATATAAAATATTTATAATCCACCCAGGTTTAATTACAAGCTGAGTTCCTGGTTTACCGCAATGTATGCGTAGAGAGTACATTTAACCTTTCATTGACACTAAGCATATTATATACAAAATTTATCTAATGTGCACTTCAAGTCTATATAAAAGAATACATAGCGGGAAAGTAAATAAAGACTAAGAATTGGAAAGAAAGTAATAAACAAAAGACTATCTGATACCATAGATACAAGGAAGGGTGTTAAAAGCAATGATAATTATATGGCACAGAATGGGAATGGAATATATATATATATATATATATATATATATATATATATATATATATATATATATATATATATATATATATATATATATATATATATATATATATATATAATTACAACTGTTTAATGAAGTTAACTTAAAATGAAGACTCAGCAAGGTCATCTACATATGTGACACTGTATATCATCCAATGTGATTTACTTATGTAATAAAACCTGAGTGTGGAATCTTATTATCTAACATTCAACTCTCATTTGGATGTTCTCCATAAGTCTGCAATATATATGCTGAATTTCGGTGCCTTTTTCATTTGGAGCTTTCATTTGCAAAACTGATGGGAAACGATGAAGCATCCGAAGCATTAAGCTGAATTAGACACGTACATAACAACATCCGGTTTCCAATTGATTCCGAGTTAGCCAGTACAATAGTTAACATTATATTAATATAATTCAATTTTCTTACATTTAGTGTTCTCTTCCGTCCCCGTTATCGATAACTAAATACAAAACTGTAATGACTAGGTTCTCCTGTCAGTAATTAATTCAATATGTCATCAATCCCGAGACGCCCGTTACGTCTGAAAAAGATCGATTGTCTTGAGGCATGTTAGAGAGATTTACATTAATATGGAGATATTTGGAGCCTGGAATAAACTTTATAATTCAATTAACTATGCTACGTTACAACTAATAAACTCCAGCTATGAATTTAATGACACGACATATCGTTTACCAACATTTAGAGACGTTCCAGGATCGATGCAAACTTTGAACATTTCGTACTTATTGTGGACTAAGAAAGGCATACGAATTAATAATCGTTGTCTGAGATGAATTTAAGTTCTAACAAAATATATTTATTAAACATCATAAGATTTATAGATATAAATTTTTTGTTCTGAGCAAGAGTAAGTTAATGGGAGTTAATTTTAGTTATTGTGTGATGGAGTTATTGCTTTGATATCGAGATTGTTATTTCTTCTTACAAATATTCGGTTTACATGGCTATTACATATTTTGCGCTTGGATAAATATCGAACTCAGGTTCATTTTCGGCAAAGTACATAGTTGGCCTAATTTGCCATAATCAGGCATATTTTCAGTGTGTGTACATCGAGAGGAATAGAAAACATACAGCAAACTATTTAAATCTAAGTAGGATTATAGATAAATGACGTTTTATAAGCAATTACTGATAGGAAGCAGTCTTTCAAACTAAAGTAGCAGCATCGTATGCTTTCTAGCGAATGTCTATCAGGGTCTATCTGCAATTTATGAAGTTTACAAGTTTTGCCAATGTATTAAATAATTCAGTCGATATACAAGTCAATATAAATTTTGATTATTGGAAGATAGGATTGATACGTAATTGTGATTGTGTTTACTTGATCGCTACTCCTTACCGGTTTTATCTTATCAGTTGATAGAAAGAGCCCATAATAAAAAACGGACTCATATATAACAGGCATAGGCGCAAAAGGAACAGTGTACAAGCTGATGCTGTCTAAATATGACCTTTGATATGTTTTTTTCGGAAGATATCAAAATGACTCCAAGGTTATGAAGTTCTGTATTGATCTAGATACGGTATTTATATTTTATATAAATTGTCTTATTTTGGAGTTGGTATTTTGTTGCTTAGGAATCGGTATTTTCTTATTTGGGAATCTGTATTTTCTTTTTTAGGAATCGGTATTTGGTTGCAGCCAAGAAATTACATGAAGTTATTTACTTTTCAGTTATATATATATATATATATATATATATATATATATATATATATATATATATATATATATATATATATATATTGTGGCTGTGCAGGCCTATGCGCGAGTGGCAGTCCCTCTTGTAGTTTATGCAGACATACTGGGAAGCCTGAGTTACTGTGGTTGCTGCCACGTGGTCCTTTCTTAAACGTTTCTTTGCCGACAACTGGCCTCACCTCGTATCAGCTACTGATATACCCTTACTTACTGTCAGTCTCCAGGTGCCTCGGACCTCGGCCAGCACTTCACAGCCGTCAGGTGCGATGTCGCATGTATTCATGTCCCTCTTGCACGAATCCTTGAAACGGAGTGAGGGGCGGCCGACTCATCTCGTGCCAGTGGCCAGCTGTCCATATAGGATGTCCTTAGGCAGCCTCCCATCCTCCATGCGTCGGACGTGTCCCAGTCAACAAAGGCGACGTTTGCTCAGCAGGGAGAACATGCTGGGGATATTTGCACGCTGAAGGATTTTGCTGTGTGTGACACGGTCATGGCAGTTGATTTTCAAGATGCGTTTAAAGCACTGTATATGGAAGAAGTTGAGCCGGCGCTCTTGCCTCGTGTAGGTACTCCAGGTC